>CM065377.1:55886682-56486682 GCA_033060915.1 Euryodendron excelsum | reverse complement strand
TGGGTTTGTGCTATACAGTTGTAGGCACGTTCGGCGCAACCTTAGAGTACCATTTAATGAGACGTGACTATTGGGACGACCGACTTTACTGCCGTCATTTCATGTTTTTCGGCAGACGATGGATTTGCCATTCTGAATAAAGTAATCTGAACAAAGATACCTAAGGTACTCTGCTTTTGTTCATCATCATTTGAAGAACACAACTCTCTGTAAGTCTCCCCCATCTTTTCTTCTTTCTTTGCTCCCGAGCCAAAACCCTAGGATCCCCTGTCTGTCTTCCATGGCGAACAAGCTTAGGAGTATGGTCAATGGTCCAGCCATCATTCCGACCTTCAAACGCAGATACAACTTCCTTAAAGGGGTAGAGATTAAGCTAATAGGGCCCATGGACGATAGCTGGTTTGAAAATGAGGAAAAGACTTTTTTCCCTTTAATTGACATTGTAGAGGGTGGACTTAGGTTCTTAGTTCACCCTTTCTTGACCGCAGTCTTCAACCATTATGGGATTGGCCCCATCCAATTCAAACCCAACTCTTATAAGATAGTTATGTGAATGATTGAGTTGAACAGGTGCCTGAACCAAAACTTAGGCCTCTACAAGTTTGATTACTGTTATCCAACTATAGAGTTGAATAACGCTAAGTCAGATTGCAAGAGGTACTATTTTCGAGTTAGGAGTGGGCCGAGAGAGTTGGTCCAATTCCTCCCTAGTTCGGGGAGGGGGATCGACAATGTTATTTTAAGGGTGAGCGGGCCATGGGAGTTTGGGAACATCCCAGAGGAAGTTCTCCCAATTATAAGATGCCCCAAAGTCCCGAAGATAATAGGTGGAACTCCGCTTCCTCTAACAGGTTTTTCATTTCTTTTTTCTCTACTTGCACTTGTCTTTACTGATTTTAACATCCTGTTTTTGTTTCTCAAGTTGACTTCGGCGTCAGAGATAAGGACATTGAGCAAGTCGGCGTTGATATCATCGCTCTCGACCAAGTCTGGGCATATAAGGGCGAGGGCGAGTTGAGAGGAATTAGTCGGGCTGCTCATATACTACTAGGTTATCCAATTCGATGCCAGTCATTTTCAGCTGCTTATAGAGTACCGGCTGGTGTGATTGCGGCCCAGATGGTGGAAGGAAGCTAGCACCAGTAGGAGACTCCCTAGAGGTCTTGTGGCAACTTATTGTTATTAACGGTGGTATAGAGCGTCCATAGCCCTGCAATCTGACAGCCTTCCTTAAAAGGGGCAGCGCAAAGAAGAGGAAGGGGGATGGAGTGACTGCTTTCACCACCACTACTAATGTTGTTGCTGATACTTCTGCCACTGGTGTTTCTTCGTCTATGGCGCCTCCTGTAATCACAGTCCCTGCTGCTTCAACAATGGTAGATTTGGTGGAGCCCATGGTGTCTTAGGAGGCAAAGAAAAACAGAAGACTGATGAAGGTTGCCGAGGCTAAAGGTGCTTCAGAGAAGACGACGTGCCTCGAGCAGGGAGACAAGGGAAAAGAAGAGGAGAACGGGATTAAGGAGTTCGTGGTGCAGCTAAAGATTTGTGGTTATGCCATGAGTTCTTAGGATTCCATTCTTTTCAATGCCGATGTTGCTGTTGGGGCTCTCCAGGCTGTTGTGCCTCTTGGAGATATTAAGGAACTGAGCGGCACAAACACCGAAGAGATTTTGATGGGGGTAGCTCACGCATTGATGGTGGTAGGGCATCTTCCCTTTGCATTTTCTAGTTGATTCTATGCCTGGCTTTTCTACTGATGTATTCTGCTGTTTTGTTGATTAGGGAGCGATTAAGAGCTTTGAGGCCATGCAACGTTTCTGTAGCCTGCATGATTGGCACAAGAACTTGCTAAAGAAATATGGTGAGCTGAAGGATTACTTCTATATTTGAGATTAGGATGTTCTTACTCTAAAAATGGCGATGAAAAACAACAAAGTTGTCCTTCTTGAAACCCAGGCCTACTTTAAGCAAAAGGAGAAAGACTTCAAGGTGGTAACGTGACTCGCCATCAAATGCGGTATTCCTACAAATGGAGTTAGTACCCCGCAAGAGTACGGGGGTCGCGATGAAGTATAAACCGGAAGATCCGATATCGTTCTCTCCCAAGGGACCCAGCGAAATATAGACTGTAGCACTCACCTCACACTAACCTTAACTAGGGTTGAATTGCAATAAAAAGGGGAATTGGATCTAAAATAAAATGGAAAATAAAAAGAATCGAAAATCTTTTGATTTTTTATGGTTGTTTTGAATTCCTAAACTATTGCAATGAAAATAAAAGCAATTAACACTAGACAATTAAATTAAAGCAAAATGAAAATAGAATTAAAACAATTAAAAGGGAATTGAGCTCAAATGATCCAACCACTCAAGTTCATTCAAGGTTTCCAATGAGGTTTATAACTCAAATCAAACACAACATTTAAGTGTGTTTGATTCGAAGGATTTAGCTTTGAAAACCGATTATTCTTAAGCAATTGAAATTAGATACATGTTCAATAAGGAATCAAAGGTTAATACTATTGATTCAACTTAGTCAATATCAAATTTGTGGTTTGTGCATTGATTAGCCAAACATAGTCAATTTCTAAGGCATCTTCAATCAATTTGTGAGAATGAATTTCTAGCAATTATAGAGTATTTGTCTAGTCAAGGGTCCTAAATTAATACTATCGATTTAGGTGATGAAAATCTTTAAACTTAGTCAATAATTCAAGTTTTCTAAAATTTCACATCTAATTACTAGAAATTTGAATTCTAGAAAAATATGGCAATTAATTCATAAGATACCTCCATTGAATTCCTTGGATTATTTGGGTGATTTTCACATTTGAACCCAATCTAAAAACTAGCTAATTAAACATAATAAAAGCATGAAAAATGGAAACAAAGCATGTAAAGATTTAAGCTAAAAATGAATTGAAATTAAAGAGTGTTTGGGTACAAGAAAAATACAAGAGAGTGAAGGAAAATACAATACAATCAAAGAAAACTACAAGTTTTACATTTATACTACAATTACAAAGCTAAATCTAAGCTAAAAATGGAAATACCAACCTCTTGGAAGCTTCTCCCGCCGGCCCCTTGCTCAAAACTAACCTTAACTACACAAAAACTCTACAAAAAACCCTTAAAACGCAGTTTCAGACACAAAAAATGCATTATGTATGAACAGTAACCGTTCGAACGGTCATCAGATGATGCGTTTGACACACGTCTGAAGTTCATCCAAACAGTGAACAGTAACTGTCCGAACGCACTATTCATCATCTGATGAACAGTGACCGTCCAGTGAACAGTGTCGTCTGATGAATAGTAACCATTTGAATAGTTACTATTCATCACTATACGACCTAGAAACTTTGAAGTTTGATTTGACCACCTTAGAGCTTGATTCAGCCAATGCACATTAGAGCCAAAGTTGTAGAACTTGAAGTCTTCTTTCTAATAACATAAAAATCAGCTCAATCAGATATTGGAATAAAAAGTTATGGTAAAAATACCAAAATAGGTTTGACTTCTCATCACCGATTTGTTCGTTTTGAACCCGTCTTGATCATTCTTTGCGTCTATTTACCTTTATTAGCTCCTAAAACCTACAAAGCACACACAAAACACAATAAATCAAATATGAAACTAAATTAAGACAATTAACTACAATCTAAGTCTAACAAGGTGTGAATTAATGGCTTATGATTACACTTTTATGGTGTAATCACAACCCCCAACTTACATTTTGCCAGTCCCTAGCAAAAACTATCAAAAACATAAAGGATAATCTCTACTTTCGTAGGAGTCACGGATGCATTTAGCTTATACACCAAGCCTTTAAACCCCTAGGTTATCCCTACTGGACAAGTGGTGTCTCGTGAGAGTTTTTAGTGATGATACCCACAAACATCCTTATATGGATTGCCAATTAAAATGAGAATAAGGAATGGATGCATAATCCTACTTAAGTTAACATTGATGCCACTCCAAACTCCACACTTGCATTAATATGCAAAAATTCATACAAAAGGAGAGGTTCATGTGTGTGGGTGAAGAATCATGCTAAACAACACAAATGAACTTACTTATGCAAATCCACCCCTTTAAAGTTTTGATTCAATCCTCATCGGACATACACTCGCAATTACAATCCCATATGGTTCTCATAATGGTATGCTCAATAATGGAGTAAATGTAAATAGACAAATCAAGTGAGCATACCAATTACAAAAAACGAAAAGATAGAAGTGTATCGAACATTAGCATAGCTCCATGAAAGAATGTTCAAAGTTAAGCATTGATTCAAAGAAATTGACAAGAAATAGCTTATACTCTATTGAAAACTTCAATCAAGTACAACTTGGATCAACTATGCCATGTAGATGTGAAGATGGCAATGTAGAAGGGGTGAAAGGCAAGGGTAAGGAGAGGTAGTAAATGGTCATATCATGTGTGATCAAGGCATGACATAATGAATGCAAACCAACTACAACTCTTCATTTTCAACTTTTAATACACAAAATTTACTTCACACTCTTATCTTGAAATATTTTTAACTTTTGACCTCTTCTTTCATTCTTTTCTTCCTTTTATTCTCTCTCTCTCTTTTCTTTTCTTACTTCTTCTTTCTTCTTTTTTTTTTTTTCCTTCTTCTTCTTCTTCTTCTTTTTTTTGTTTTTTTACTTCTCCTTTTGTTTCCATCCTTTTATCATCCCTTATTAAATTCAACAACTACTTTTCATATTATAATATGCTTGTTTGCATTGAATTCCCCAAATCAATCTCTTCTCTCTCTCTTTTTTTTCTTTAGTAATACAAAAACACTCTTTTCTCACTTAGGTGTCCCTTTGCAGTACAAGAGATGAAATCGCTTTGCACTTTCTAATAAAAGTATATCAACAAGGGTTAAGGGAAATGCACGGTTTGGTAACAGAAAACTTATGGCCATAAAGAAGAAAGATGGCATAGAATCATATTCAAAGTTGTATAACCGAAGCATTTCATAGAGTACAAGTGTCAATATTAAGATCAAAACTCAACTCATGAACCAAATATAAGCATAATGAAGTTATTGAATGAAATAAGGGTGAAGAAACTATCCTTGAGTAAATGTAAACGCTCCAAAAGGCGATAATTGCTCTAAAGCTCATAAGGTAATAATTGATCGCTCTGCGTCGGCAAGTGGCGGTTAGCTCATTGCTTCCGATTTACGCTCCCTTGTATATTTTTTGTTATCAGTCTGTTTACCCCATTGCTAGGCATTCTGAGGATAAGAGGGGTAAGGCTAGTCTTTTGTGGGCTATTGGGGTGGGTAGGTCCATAGATCTCCCGTTATTTCAGTTTAGAGGCCTAGCGGAGGAGTGCTCGCACCCGCGTGCTCAGGGATTTGTCCCTTTCGCGGTTCTTTTGACACGGGTGATCGAGGCTGCTTTTGGGGCCCCTGCTGTTGGACTTCCTCGTCTCCCGCAGTCGAGGGAGCCCATTGGTAGATCCACCATCCAGCGGGGATTGAGATCTCGCAGACTGCAGCAGCAGCAGGAGCAGTTCCAGCCACAGCCACAACAACACCAGCAGCCGGGACTTACTGAGCCGGATCTTGCTGAACTGGACCAGTACGACCTCGATATTCATCAGCATCAGCAGCAGCAGCAGCACTTTCAGCCACCACTGATGCTCGTTCCGACATTGCAGATGCTTGAGCAGATGCAGCAGACCTTAGATATGTTAGCTGCGGGATCAGCACAGCAGTCTGCCGACATTGCTAGGCTGGAGGCTACCCATGCAGCTCATTTTGCAGCACTTGAGGGCCAGATCCGAGCCCAGTCTGAGCAGAATACTGCATTCCAGGGCCTGATCCGAACCCAGTCTGAGCAGATTACGACACTTCAGGGTCAGACCCGTGATTACTCTTAGAAATAGTAATCTTTTGGCTTAAATTGTTAGTTGATTAGTTGAATTTAGTGTTAATTTAGTATTCTAACTCCTAAAACGCATTAAAACTGTTTTTGTACACTTCTTGCAGGAATTGGAGCTTAAACTAAGGTAAATGGGCAAATGTGGGGATGACCGATCGATTGGCCGATCGATCGGTGATCCTCTATTTGACCTTCTGCAATAAACTATAGAGAGGGCGTTTTTCCGATCGATCGGTCGTTCGATCAGTGACGTCGGAATTTCCTCAACAGACTACACAGAAGCAAACTTCAGAGGGGTCGGTTTTGCGATCGATCGGTCATCCACCGATCGATTGGTGTGTACAGACTCTATTTTTTGCAGAGTATAAAAGCTGTATGTTCGAGACAAAATGGATGGTAGGTCATTTTATGCAAAAGCTGGACAGTGAAGAAGCTCCAAAAAGAGATTTTTGTTATCTTGTAAGGTTTTTAGTTAGATTTACTTTTAATGCTTTGTATTTAATGTCTTTTATTGCTTTTGGATCATTGTAAATGAATGCTTGATATATATATATATATATATATATATGAAGTGAATGATTTTCTACTTTTTCTAGCAACTCTCTATCATTTTCTTGGCACTTTTCCTCATTTTCTTAGCAACCAAACACTAGTTGTTTATAGTTTAATGGTAGATTTGGCTTCTTTTATGTTATTTGACATGGATTCTAGTAGCTAAATATCCCTTAGATGTGGTTGTGAAGATCCACCAAGGATCTTCAAAGGTTTGAAAATGGGTTGTATGAACTTTAAAGTCATATCCTCAAAATTATATGGTTTCATTTGATTTAGCATGAAATTTATTAGAAAAACTTAGATTCATAACCCCTTGGCAATATTTATACACAAATCAATGTTTGGTATAGGTATTACACATGTCTAAGGTTTGATTCTAGGGTGTCAATCATAGATTCCCTCTTTATGCTCAATCAAACAAAAACTCACATTTTTATAGTCGACATTTTCCGAATCAAGAATCCAAGGTGAGATTCTTGATTTGAGTTATAAACCTCTCATTGGAGACCCTTGTTGTGAATTGGTGGATTGAAACAACCATGTCCAAGCCTTTCTTCTAAATTGCATAAAACTAGCTTTAGTTGTCTTTATTAGTCATTAAATTATTGCATGAAGCATTGGACCACCATCATCTCAAAACCAACATATTTTCGGTCTCTTTTATGTTAGGAAAAGATAAGAATTTTCATTTGCAATCCATTAAGATAAGTACCTGTGCTAGTTGAGCTTTGTTGCTATATTTGCAGAATTCCCTTGGGAGAGGACGATACCGGATCCTCCGGTTTTACTACAAGTGCGACCTCCGTACCCTTGCGGAGTGACTCCAGTTGAAGCACATCTGGAGGCATGCCAACCCGAGGCCAGACCAGGATCATAAAGGAGCTTTTTGTTGAGGTCCGAGCCCTTAGGTCTGCTGTTGCACCGCCTCCAGATGACAATGGAGATGATTGATAGTTTAGGATTGTGATGCATTTTTGTACACACATAGCATATCATTGCATCATATTTTGTACATTATTTTGACATAGTGTATATTGTTTTGATATAATGGATTATATTTTGAGATTTCTTTACTGTACATCATTTACTTTTGTATCCCCTTATTCTTTATCTTGTATTGTTGGATGGTTTAGCTACAGGTGTTCTCAGATTTTGGTTAATGTCACTCGCCTGTACCATTTTGATGGGGATTTTGGTAGTGTATGGTATCAGTTTCAGTCTTCATTTCTCTCACGCATCTAATTACATCTCTTATTATGCATGCTTAGCTAGCTTTTGAGATTGATGCGTTGACTCATTTCTGATGCACTATAACACCGTTTTTGACATTAAAACACAACTTAGATTGAGATGGACTCGTTTTCTTACTTTTAACTCCATGGAGAGTGCTTGATTCATGCATTGGTAGAAAATTATACACCTTTCACATGAGTTATGCTTTGCAACATATTTTTGTTACTCTACATTGCATTTTCGTCCATACTTAGTGGAGATTATCACCTTGTGAGCTTTAGAGCGTTTATCGTCTTTTTGAGAGTCTACATTTACTCAAGGATTGATCTTTCATTCTCATTTCTCTTGAATAACTTCTTTATGCTTGCTTTTGGTTCATAAGTTGAGTTCTGATCTTGACATTGACACTTTTACTATGTGAAATATTATAATTTGGCATCTTTATGTAATTCTAAGCCCATTTCCTTCTTGATAGCCATTATCCTTTTTGTCTTTCAGCATATAACCCATTTATCATTTCATTTTTCACCAACTTCTTCCTCGAAAGATATCATTGAAATTTTTGTATTTCATATCCTTATTCTTTACCATGTTGGGAAGCGAAGATATATAAAAATAATTTAAAAAAATAAAGGAAGAAGAAGAAGAAGAAGAAGAAGAAGAAGAAGAAGAAGAAGAAATTTTGAGCATAATGCAAAGTGGCATCGAAGTTATAGAGAAGGAGTTGCAAAAAAAATTGAAAATGTTTATTGTTCGGATCTTTGGGTACATAACAAGGGAGTTGGATATGAAATCTTTCTATCACCTCATTAACATGTGATGTGTTTTGTATTTATTTCTCATCATTTCTACTTTACCTCTTCGCCTTCCAAATCACTTAATCGATTCAAAGATGCTTCATTATAATTTTTATTAGAGTAAAAATTTTATCTTGTCAATTCTTTGAATCATTATGTATCTATGAACATTCTTTCAAGAAGTTATGCCAAAGGCGATACACATACATATTGTCCGGTTCTTTATTTTGGATATGTTCACTTGTTTTACCTTGTACATTTACTCCATTGTTGAACATATCATTGTGTGAACCATGTGAGTCTTTCATTCTAAGTGTATGCCCGGTGATGATTGAATCAAAATTTTACGGTTCAGAAGTGCACAATTGAGTTCCTTATATGTTGCTTAGCATTGGCTTATCAAGCACATGTGCACAAACTTCTCTATTGTATGAATTTTTGCATAAACTCCTACATATGTTTGAGGTTTGAGATGTGTCCATCGATATCTTGAGTGGGTTGTGCATATTTTGTTTCTTTTATCGTCTTTAATTATTTCCTTTCTATAGTATATTTTTTACTAGGGACTAACAAAAACTAAGTTGGAGGGTGTTGATTCTACTCTAAAAGTGTAATCTTTGTCCCCTAATTAAGTGTTTGATAGCCTCTATATGGGTATTAGTATAGATTTTTAGCAATAAACTAATCTAAAGTGTTTTTTTTATATGTATTGTAGGTTTTTGGTGATAAAATGGTGAAAAAAGGGCTTAAAGAGAAGAAGTCCGTCCGGACGAACCGTTCGGATGGTTAAACCGTTTGGACGGTGCGTTCGGATGAACAAATGACCGTTCGAACGCCTAGACCGTTCAGACGGGCGAATTACTGTTCGGACGGTGCAATGGAGATTGGAGTTCCAGAGTCTATATTTCCTGTCCAAAGCCGTTCCAGAGTCGATATTTCCCGTCCAAAGCCGTTCCAGAGTCGTCTTTTTCCGTTCGAAGAAATACAGAACCGAGTTTCCTTATTCGAAGACCGTCCGAATGGTAAAATAACCGTCCGAACGGTTATGGCACCGTCCGGACCCATATCGGACGTACTTAGGACACACTTCGGACGGTGAGCGCAGATTTGCCCTACAACCCAGCAGTTGAAGAAAAAATAGGGATAAGTTAGATTTTAGAGAAAAAGCTGCGGGTAGAGAGGGAGAATAGGGGAAAATCATGTATTTTGCTTAGATTTACTTTACTTTATTGTATTTAGGGCTTTGGAAAGTATTTAGATAGATTTCTTGGGTTGATTTAGTATAATCTTTCACATTTTCTACATTTCAATATATATTCACTTTTGATTTAAAGTCAAGATGTTGTCTCTACACTTTGGAAAGCTCTCAACCATGGAATCTTCAAGCTAAACTCATTGTTTGGGAGCAAATGTGAAGATCTAACAATGAATGCATGGAAAATGAAAGGGGAGTTCTTGAATCTTGTTGAATATCTATTTTGCATATTTTTCTCTAATTATATTGGAATTAATTGTTGTATGAATCTTAGATCTATAATCATAGTTAATAACATGTGATTTATTTTTAAAGAACCCATAAATTGTGATAAAACTTAATTCCAAAATAATTAGAGATCCATAAAATTTCAAAGCTAAACTTTCCGAATCAAGGGCCTTTGGACGGTTCTTGATTTGAGTTAACCCAAACTCCCCCTTTCAAATTCCGTGCTAGAATTGGTAGATTGGAACATTTGAACCCAAACCCCCCTTTTTAATCAAGTTAAATATCTACTTGTGCTCATTTGGAATACCGGTTAAATTAAGAGTTAATTTAGTTATAATTGTGATTGTTGTGGTAGAATGTTCATAATTGTCAATTTACTTTAGCTAGAATCAAGTTGTAGGTTTCAATTTTATTTCAATTGTTTGCCTAGTTGCTAGTAAACCAAACCCTCAAATATCAAAAGATTTTCGGTCAATTTTAGCTAATATAGCAATCGATTTCACTCTTGGTTTGCTGTTGCAATTTGAATACGTTTCTAAACTCTACTCGTTTCTATTGCTAAATTTGCACAAGTCTCATGGGAGAACACGATAGTGAGAATACCCCCACTTAAACTACAAGCACCTCCATCGCGGTGAGCGTGGAAAGGACGAGTCAGGTACACTGATGGTATACAATATGCTTATTCATAAATCTCTTTGCAAAGGGTTTTTTCTTGTCATTCTTAAATTGTATTCTTTTTTAATATTCGTACTCGTTAAACTTCAAGATTATGCAATTTTTGGCTCTGTTGTTTTTTTTTTTTGAAAAATTTTATTCTTCTTGAAAATTTGTACAAAAGACTTTACCAAAATAATATGGTAGTGGCATTAGTATAATTAAGATACATCATGAATGGTATATTGTATTAAAGTCAATGACTCCTATCCAACCACATCATTATGGTGAGATTTTTTGTAAGAATTTTCTTATTTGTATAGCGTTATCATTTTTTTCAGCACACCCTTGAATATCGTGTTTGTTGATAAATTCACTGATAAAATTATTTTTCAAACTGTTGAATTTTATTATGGTTGATGTGTCGTGGAACTAATTAATACATGTATAAACGCAATAGCTGGTATGTTATTGGAAATGTTATGAAATGGTAGCCCTACAGGATATTGATTATGGAATAGTGTTCCTACGGGCTATTGGCCATGGAATTTAGTATTGTTACGTGATCTGAGTGGCGTTTGATATTGTAATAAGAATGGCTAAGTATTAGGCCAAATGAAAACATTAGAATGATTACTAGCGTGATTTCTGTGATTTTGACCGGCTCTTGATTATCAATTTTTTTTAATCTGATTTGTTGTTGAGCTTCATTTTGATTGTTGTAAGCTGAGCATTTGGACTCCTCTCGTATTGTATATTTCTCGACTTAATTTTATTTTTTAAGTAAAAGCGAAACAAATGCTAGAGCTGTATTTAGAGCTCATTGAGCTGATTATTTTGAATTTGTGGAGAGATATTTATTATTGTGGACACACTCTTTGAGAGTTAATTAAAGCACATCGAATTTGATTAATATTGATTTTAGAGCAATATTTATTATATCAGATGATGTACGTTGGGAGTTAAGCAGGCTACCGTTGGATTTTTTAATCGAGCCTAAAATTAAATATCAAGTCTGTCCATTTAACCTTAAAAAATAGATGTTTTTGTTTATTATTTTTTATATATATTTCAGGTCGAATCGGATTTCAAACACCATTTACAAGTCCGCTCATTAATTTAATTGGGTCTAAAAAATTGCAAGCCTTACAAATGTTGGGAGGCTTCGGTGGGCCAAGCAGACTATTGAGCTCTTGGCCACCTCTAATAACCTGTTTGAAACTCAAAAAAGAGAAGGGAAGGGAGGAAAAGAGAAAATAAAGGAAAATTATTTTTCCTTCCTTGTTTGACTTTGTGAAGAAAATGTGAGGAACGTTAAAGGAAAGAAGAGAGAAAAAGAGAGTGATTTAAAATTTTTTCTCTTTTTCCGCCCTAGGTAGAATTAAACAAGGAAAAAAAAACAAATTATGATTTTTCCTTTCCTTCCCTTCCTTTTTTTTTTTCCAAGTTCCAAATAGATTGTAATACTATACCATGTGAGTCCTGGTAATCTATATGTATGCATGTATGTATTTGTATATATATATATATATATATATTTTATTTCGGCTTCAATTTCTGCCTTAGGATATTGAGTGGCTCATTTTTAGTTCCACCGCCTCATTTCCGCATAAAATAATCTCTGAACAGTTACATCCCCGTAGGATGGCTTTTACGCACAAAGTTATTAGTTAAAAATTTCTTAAAACGCAAGTTATTGTGCTGCTTGAACCATTTTCCGTCACCGTATACTTCAGCTCGATGCTTACATATTAAGCTCTCATTTATTACTGAATTCCTTCTCAATTTCTCCTTATGGCATGCAAAAGAGAAAAAAATGAGTAGCAGAAAAGGAATTAAAAGAAAAAAAGACAAACTCGTGGCTAAATAATTTACGGATTAGTTATTATGAAATACCTGCTCGTGCTTCTTAAGGTTACTAATTCTTGGAGGATTTGATACATGGGGAATTCTCATTTCATTACAAGGGGAAAAAAAAATCTCAAGAAACCAGTTTACTAAAATCAGGTCCATTTCAAAATTTGACCTTAATTAAAGATGAAACTTCAATAAAATCTGACGTCATCTCAAGCTGAATTAATTTCTATACGGTTGACATTGATTAAAGATGAAAATTCAACAAAATCTGGCAACACGACTGTTTATATATGCACATGATTTCAATGGTTTGCTGAAGTGCCAAGGGAGTGGTCATTCCTTAATTCACTCCATAATACAAACTAATAGACATATACATATATATATATATATATATATATATATATATATATTCCCACTTGCTATAAGATTTTGACTTGTTCCAAGCCCCTGCAACATCATTCATCCCTCCATATATATATTCCCATTTTCGGCTTCAATTTCCTAACAATTTGCTTTCTTTCTGACCCATCCTCTCAATCATCCTATGCTCTAACAACTTGTTCTCTTATCTTATCTTGTCTTTCTTCTTCATTGATGGCTTGTGAGCTTAAGATTTTGTTTATGGTATCAATAATCTCCCTGCTTGCAAACTTGCAGCCATTAATGGTTTGCGGCGAACCAAAAGTACCTTGTTTCTTCATCATGGGAGACTCATTAGTCGACAATGGCAATAACAATGGCCTTGCAACCACTGCAAAAGCAAATTATCTACCTTATGGGATTGATTTCCCTGATGGGCCAACTGGAAGATTTACCAACGGCCGAAATGTGGCCGACATCATCGGTTTCTCCTTTCCTCTATCCACCAAACTTATTTGATCTATATGGTTGTTGAGTTTTTTTTTGTTTTTCTTTTTTGGACTTAAAACATATTTATCATGTTGGTATTGCCCAGAATAGGATATTAATCTACAACCACTTTCTAGATTGTTATGCATATTGTTCAACTTGTCCAAATTTCTCAAATTTGTTGACTATTTTATGCTTTGGTTTTTCATTTCCAAACGTTTCATAGATTAACAATGGAGTCAAATTTCCCTTGAACATTGAACTGCTAATACTTTAGCGTTATTTTCTTGCATATATTTTAGTAGGTCATTGAAGTTTAATGACTTGTCATGGTTGCTGGCTATAATTATCATATGCTCATTGAAGTACACTTCATTTTGCAGCTCTACGTCTAGATTTTGACAACTATATTCCACCCTTTGCAACTGCAAGAGACCAGGATATTCTCAAGGGTGCAAATTATGGATCTGGTGGAGCTGGAATTTGTGATGAAACTGGATCCCAACTGGTAATTAGCTCTCTGCTCATAGAACCAATTTAGTTCAAGACCACTTATTAGCTTACTATTATAACAATTTAGTTCAAGATCGCTTGTTTGCTTACTATTATAGTTAAAGGAAAAATTATTCTCTCAAAATAGTGCATTTATCAAAGTTATCAACGTACAAATGATGATTGAAATTTACATAAAATCACATATAAACTGTAGTTTTCTTGTTTTAACATCACAGGGGGAAGTGATCAGCATGAATAAGCAGTTAACAAACCATCAAACCACGGTTTCCCGCATTGCCTCTCGATTAGGAAGTAAAGAAGCAGCTGCAAATTACCTAAACAAGTGCATATATGTGGTTGGAATGGGCAGCAATGATTACATTAACAACTACTTGATGCCGAAGAAATACACTACAAGCAGCATATATACCCCAAAACAATATGCAGCTGTTCTTATTCAACAATACTCACAGCAGCTAAAGGCAAGTATTAGAATTTCTATCTTGTGTTTTTTTTCTTGCCTACTTTTCTTAAATGGGTCTATAATTTAGGCTTTAATGATTATAATTTGCGTCTGGTATGATTATTAAAGGAGAATGAGGCACCATTGGTTATTTATTTACTTTTTTTAATTTATTTTATGATAGACTTTGTACAATTATGGAGCAAGGACGGTAGCACTGTTTGGACTTGGTCCGATAGGTTGCACTCCATCTGAATTGGCTACATATCGCCCAAAAAATGGATGCGTCGACAGCATTAACGGGGACTTGCAACTTTTCAATGACGGGCTTAAGTCACTTGTTGATGACCTAAATCACAACCTGATCGATGCAAAATTTATATATATAAACGTTGCAGAAATTTCATCTGCTGTCGGTAAGCTACTTAAATGTTCTACGTAAATTTGTACCACGTTCTGCAACTTTTAGCTACCATTGATGCTGTAAATCTTTCTTTCAATCCAAATCCTGCTATATAGAGAGAGTAAAAATATTTTTTGTAGATTGAAATGATGTAATGTCATCTATTCATTTCAGGTATTACAATTTTAGATGCTCCATGCTGTGTATCAAACTTGACAAGTGGACTATGTGTTCCTAATGAAGATCCATGCCATGACAGGACTCTGCATCTATTCTGGAATGGATTTCATCCAACTGAGATTGCGAATGCGGTGGTAGCTGCAAGAGCATACAATGCTTTGACATCCTCTGATGCCTATCCGATTGATATCGGTCGCCTAGCTGAGCTGTAATCAAGTGATTTATGTATATTAATCATTTTTGGTATTCCATAAGTAACCATTCTCTCAAGCATGATTATTATAATTACCATGTGATGAAGTGATTTTTTTGTCTAATATTCATGTTTCTAGACTAAGTTTCCATATGCTTGTTGCTTTGGGATTTCCGAACTTATTTGTGAGATGGATCATGCAGTGCATCACTACCACTTCATTCTCCCTCTCCATCAATGGCTCTTTTCATGGTTTTTTTAAAGGGCAGCAAGGTCTTCGGCAAGGGGACCCTTTATCTCCCTTCCTTTTTGTTTTATGTTTGGAGTATCTTTCTCCCATCCTAAATGTGAAAGGTTGAATATGACTCACTTAGCTTTTGCCGATGATTTGATCCTCTTTTCTAAAGGGGATGTTACTTCGGTCAAGCTTCTTATGGATAATCTACAGGTTTTTGGGCAATGTTTTGGTCTAAAAGTTAATATGATCTAGTCTAATGTGTTTGCTACAGGTGTAAACAGATAAGACCTGGATGTTATTAAGGGCCTTACAGGTTTTGAAATGGGCCGTTTTCCTTTCCGATACCTGGGCATTCCAGTGGCTGCCTCTAGATTAAAGATAGTTCAGTACAACCCTTTCATTAACAGGATCACTGATTCTATTAACGCTTGGACTGGAGCTTCGTTGTCATATGCTGGGAAAGCTGAGCTGATCAAGTCTGTTTTGCAAGGAGTGGATTGCTTTTGGTTATCTATTCTGCCTATTCCGGCTGGGGTCCGACATAAAGTCACTCAAATGTGTAGAAATTTTCTTTGGGGAGGTAAGTGTTTTGAATATAAGCATCCCTTAGTGGCCTGGAAAGATGTTTGTAAGCCTAAGATGGAAGGAGGGCTTGGCTTTAAAGATTTGCAGACTTGGAATTTGGCCTTGATGGCTAAGAATTTGTGGAATATCCATGCCAAGAAGGATTCTCTCTGGGTTAAATGGGTCCACCAGATTTATCTTTCTCAGTGTTTTATTTGGGGCATCCAAGCCAAAAAGAAAGATTCTCATTTGATGAAGCAAATTCTGCAAATTAGGGACAGATTGATTGCTACAGTTGGGTCTGCTTCTGAAGCCAGTGCTATGATGGAACAATGGACTGAATTGGGCTGTTTGAACTCCAAACCAGTGTATGATTTCTTTAGACAGAAGGGAGCAATCTCTAAATGGCCAAAGTTGGTCTGGCATAGCAATCTAGTGCCCAAACAGTCATTCATTTTCTGGTTGGGTATGAAAGATTGTTTGCTGACAAGAGACAATATTCGTGTGCAGATTGAGGATCAACAGTGCCCCCTTTGCAGGGCAGTAGATGAATCGATAAGCCACTTGTTTTTTCAATGTTCGTTTGTGCAACAAGTCTGGACAACCATTAAACATTGGTTGGGATTCTTCAGGGCTTTAAGCACGATAAAGGCAGCTACAAAATGGATACTCAAGGAACATAGAGGCACAGGAATTCAAGCGGCAGCCAAAAGGGTTGGCTTAGCAAGCACCATATATATCCTATGGGACACACGAAATACAAGAATTTTTGAAGGTAGAATTCAGTCTCTAGCTACTGTTACTAGAAGGATTCAGATTATGGTGTATAGAGTTCTATACTCTTTATTTCCGAATATTTGTTTCTCATTAGGGACATAGCTGCTTTGCTTAACATTGACTTAATAGTTGGCTTTGTAGTTGCTTGGTTCTTTTGAGTTTTTGAAGGGATGTTATGCTCTAGAGCTTGTCTAGTCTGTTCATTTTTGCTCATGGGTATGCCCTGAGTTATGTACATGCTTTTGATCTATAAAGTTTATTTACCCATCAAAAAAAAATAAATAAATAACAAAGGGGAAGATCTCTCATTTGGGTGCTTGACAGAATAGATTGCAGACAAGTCAGCGCTTGCAACAGAAGCTGAGAATGGGCCACCGTCCACCTAAAAAACTTCGATAATTAGATTTGATATCCATTGTCTGATTGTAATCCATTGTTTTCCATCAAATAAAATGTGGAAGGCCACAAAAATTACAACTTCAACATTATTTATAACTATTGATGATTTATTAGTGGTGGACATGATTCTCATTTTCTCTTGTGACCGCCATGTTGCATGATGAATTATATATATGTATATATATGTAAATAATTCACCTTACTGCTGAACTTCTGGGCTTTGAAAATTATATCTCTTATATATATCTTAAACCCTGAACCATGAGCCTAGAGAACTATAGTTTATTTGGTTGCTAACAACCAACCTAAAATGTATAGTTGACATTCTGAAAATCATGTAGAATCACATGCTAATGGAATTTTTTTTTCTTCCATATATAGATCTTACGTAACCCAGATTAGGTGGCATGTGCAGCTACTAAATACTCAAAAGTTGCTCAATAACTGGGAGAAGACTCAACCGCAGAGTACCTAATTAAGCAAGTGTATATATACAGTTGGATTTGGTGGTAACGAGTCTAATGACTTAATTAACACCTACTTCCAGACACAGTACGCAACAAGCCGCCTGTACCTCCGGAGCAATATGCTCTAATGGTTCTTATAATTAAAGTCAATCCATAGGTTTAAGTAAATGTGTAAAATTTCACCCGAGTTGAGTTATTTGAAAAGTAGCGTGAAATAGGAGTGTATTGCTTGCACAATATCAATGCTACTCAAGTGCGAGTTCTCTGTAGAGAAAGGCTCTTTTTTTTTGGTTGGTTGGTGATTACAGAAAAAAGCCTTTGAAACTTACAAGGAAATGTTATTTACTTATCAAAATCATTAACCTCCTATATTTGAAACTTTTGAGGGTGCATTTTTTTACTATGTTTAAAAAGTCATTTTACCAAAAAAAACTGCAAAGGGAAATAGACAGGTATTAAAAGTATTCCCTTTGGTGATGGTGGTGCCATTTGTGTTATTATAGGTGGTGGCCAGACATGGAAGAGGTTGGTGGCTTTGGTGTACTGTGGGTGGTGGTGGTGAATGGAGAGATTGTGAAAGGAAATAATTATGCTATTGATTCTTGATTTGAGTTATAAACCTCTCATTAGAAATCCTTGTTATGAATTAGTGGATCAAAACAACCATGTCCAAGCTTTTCTCCTTAATTACATAAAACTAGCTTTTGTTGTCTTTAATAGTCACTAAATTATTGCATGAAGCATAGAGCCATCATCATCTCAAAACCAACATATTTTTGCGGTCTCTTTTATGTTAAGAATTTTCATTTGCAATCCATTAAGATAAGTACCCGTGCTAGTTGAGCTTTGTTGCTATATTTGCAAAATTCTCTTGGGAGAGAACGACACCGGATCCTCCGGTTTCACTACAAGCGCGACCTCCGTACCCTTGCGGAGTGGCTCCAGTTGAAGCACATCTGGAGGCGTGTCAAGTTTTGGCGCACGCCTCCAGATGTGCTTCAACTAGAGCCACTCCGCAAGGGTACGGAGGTCGCGCTTGTAGTGAAACCGGAGGATCCGGTGTCGTTCTCTCCCAAGAGAATTTTGCAAATATAGCAACAAAGCTCAACTAGCACGGGTACTTATCTTAATGGATTGCAAATGAAAATTCTTAACATAAAAGAGACCGAAAATATGTTGGTTTTGAGATGATGATGGCTCTATGCTTCATGCAATAATTTAGTGACTATTAAAGACAACAAAAGCTAGTTTTATGTAATTAAGGAGAAAAGCTTGGACATGGTTGTTTTGATCCACTAATTCACAACAAGGGTTTCCAATGAGAGGTTTATAACTCAAATCAAGAATCACACCTTGGATTCTTGATTCGGAAAATGTCGACTATAAAAATGTTGGTTTTGTTTGATTGAGCATAGAGAGAGAATCTATAATTGGTACTCTAGAATCAAACCTTAAACATGTGCAATACCTATACCAAATATTGATTTGTGCATAAATATTACCAAAGGGTTATGAATCTAATTTTTCCTAATGAATCTCATGCTAAATCAAATGAAACCATATAATTTTGAGGATATGACTTTGAAGTTCATACAACTCATTTTCAACCCTTTGAAGATCCTTGGTGGATCTTCACAACCACATCCAAGGGGTATTTAGCTACTAGAATCCATGTTAAATAACATAAAAGGAGCCAAATCTACCATTAAACTATAAAGAACTAGTGTTTGGTTGCCAAGAAAATGAGAGAAAGTGCCAAGAAAATGATAGAAAGTTGCTAGAAAAAGTAGAAATCATTCACTTCATATATATATCAAGCATTCATTATAATGATCCAAAAGTAATAAATGACATTAAATACAAAACATTAAGAGTAAATCTAACTTAAAAACCTTACAAGATAACAAAAATCCCTTTTTGGAGCTCCTTTTCCGTCTAGAATCTGTAGAAAAATAACCTATATGCCTTTTTGTCTCGAACAAAAGCTTTTATACTCTGCAGAAAAACAAAGCCTGTACGACCGATTGATCGGTGTACGACCGATCGATCGCCCGATCGAACGGTCAGGGCGATCGAACGCCCGATCGATCGCAAAACCGACCCCTCTGAAGTTTGCTTCTGTGTAGTCTGCTGAGAGAATTCCGACGTCACCGATCGAACGCCCGATCGATCGGAAAAACGCCCTCTCTCAAGTTTGCTGCAGAAGGTTAAATAAGAGCATCATCGATCGATCGCAGGATCATCGATCGATCGGCCGATTGAACGTTCCGTGGACTGTTCGATCGGGCGATCGATCGGCCGATCGATCGGTTATGCTCAAGATTGCCCATTTGCCTTAGTTTAAGCTCCAAATCCTGCAAAAAGTGTACAAAAAGAGTTTTAACGCGTTTTAGGAGTTAAAATACTAAATTAACACCAAATTTAACTAATCAACTAACAATTTAAGCCAAAAGATTACTATTTCTAAGAGTAATCAACTATTCTTTGTACAAAAATGATATTCTTACAAAAAAATTGTACATAAACATTTACCAGAATGATGTGGCAGTAGAAATTTTGTAATTAAATGTAATTATGGTAGGTGACTCGCTCCGAAAATTACAAAATGGAGTTAGTACCCCACAAGAGTACGGGGGTCACGATGAAGTATAAATCGGTAATCCGGTATCGTTCTCTCCCAAGGAACCTAGCCAAATATAGGCTCTAGCACTCAGCTCACACTAACCTAGCCTAGGATCGAATTGCAATTATGTGGGGAATTGGATCTAAAATTAAAGGAAAAAGAAAAGGACCGAAAATCTTTTGGTTTTTTAGAGGGGTTTTAATTTACTAAACTAATGCAATGGAAATTAAAGTAATAACTAGGCAATTGATTTAAATGTAAAGCAATTAAAATAGAAAGTTTGGATGTGATTGATTCAATCCACCAATTCACAAAAAGAATTTCAATAGAGAATTTTTATAACTCAAATCCAGAATCACATCGTGGATTCTTGATTCAGAATATTTTGACCGTAAAACCTTGAGTTCATATTTAATTGAGTGTAGGGATTAAACCAATCAATAGTACCCTAGAAGCAAACATTAAAAATGTGCAAGATTTATACCAATTGTTGAATTGTGCATAAACATTACCAAATGGGTTATGAATCTAAGTTTTCGAATAAATTGAACACCCAACCAATTAGAACTATACAAATCTATGAATAAAATTTTGAAGTTCATAAATCCCCATTGAAATACTTGAAAATCCTTGGTGGATCTTCACAATCACACCCAAGAGATGTTTAACTACTAGAATCCATAATAAAGAGCATAAATGAAGGTAAATCTAACATTAAACTAAGTAAAACTAGTGTTTGGTTGCTAAGAAAGTGAGAGAAAATGGCAAGAAAGTGAAGGAAAATACATTACAATGAAAGAAAGTTACAATTTCTACTCTTACATTAATATTACAAACATAAATCTAAGTTAAAAATACACAAAAACATAAAAACCAACCTTGGAGGAGCTTTTCACGCCACCTCCTTGGCTGCTACAAACCCAAAAAATCTTACTTTTCTCATTTTTTCGAACAACATAGTTTTTAAGCTCCAGATTGTATCGACCAATCGATTGGCACTGTTTACCGATCGAACGGCCGATCGATCGGTCACTGTTCACTATTCACTATTCACTATTCACGGACACTGTTCACCGATCGAACGGCCGATCGATCAGTAAAATGCCCTCTCGGAAGTTATCGGGTACTATTCACCTATCCACCTTGAAACTTGATTTTGACTATCTTAGAGGCCGATTCAGCCGATGCACATTAGAGGTAAACTTGTAACTCTTGAAGTCTTCTTTCCAATGACATAAAAATTAGCTCAATCGGAAATCGGAGTAAAATGATATGGCTAAAATACTAAGACGGGTCTGAATTTTCATGACTGAATTATTCGCCTTGAACATGCTTTGATTATTCTCTGCGTCTATTTGCCTTTATTAGCGTATATAACTTACAAAATAAATACAAAACATACTCAAACAAATATTTAACTAAAATAAGACAATTAATTATAATATAAGTTTAACAAGGTACAAATTAAGAGCTTATGATTACACTTTTAGGGTGTAATCAGTAGGTGTTTTGTTTTGAAATGAAAAAACTCTCATTCACACACATCATTCTGTATGAAAATTTTATATGAATTTTGTATAGCATTACTCTTCTTTGTATGATAAGCTCCTTATTGATAGACATATGATCCACAAAAGAGTGAAAGTTTAGCAATTATACTCTGTCAGTTTATATATCATGTGTCTTATAGCAGAAGATTAAAAAAGTATTTTAAGTAGCTAAACAGAAAGGTCTCTTAACTCTACAAAACTTAATTTAGTGATGTCCTCACTATCCTTGGTTCCCATTCTTTCAATGCTTCTTCAAAGAAAATTTGATCTCCACATGCTAAGATATGTTTGTATGTGTTTTGAGAGTCAAGACAGTTATTTTAGAAGTTTGAATTTCCAGCCTTTTGGGAGTAGCATAGCAGAACCTGATTAATTTGCATGAGGGAGTAAGCCAAAGGCACATTAAGAACAGTTGGTTCTTAGTACATACCACTTGATGCTAACTTACCATTAAATCTAATCGTGACCTTGTGCTGCTTGGTCATTCATCTTCAGCCTTTTCTCTTTTCCTTGCTTTCTTTATACTATTCTAAAGAACATAGCTGCATTTTTCTTAAAGAAAGTACATCTTCCAATAGCAGATACATCTCTTAATAGCACCTCAAGCAACAATGTTCTATTGAATATTAATTTACTGTTAAAGCCTACATCCTATACCATTATTTAAGAGAAATACTTTGATACCGTGAATGTTTTCATGGTACTGGTACCCAAGAATAAAAATGATCAGGTCTAATGATAAGTAGGTTAGTTCCAGTGGTGAGTTTTTTTTAAACTGCTTTGCAAAATCACCATTTACTAGAATCGAGGTGAAAATGTTACTTATCACTTAAACTGATCTTAGTGGAACTGATATTTTTCTAGTATTGAGTACCAATACCGTGAAAACCATTCACGGTACTGTAGTCATTCACGCAAGGGAATCTGATGTGAAGAGGAAAAGAAAAAGAAATCATCACACAAAGGATAGGAAGTACATTAGTAAACATCACAACATCACAGTGCAAAGCACGAACCACAATGCAGAATAATCCTTTTTCCTAACAAACATAGGAGTCCTATGATCTTCAATGAAGCTACAACATCATGAGGGATAGTACAAAGGCTTCAGCAAGTCCAACCTCCAGTTTGTAGCATTTCCCAAAGAGATATAGCTGGAGCTTCATTTGGTAAAATACTAGATCTAGACAGGGAATAGAACAGCAGAAAGTACTACAAGCCCTTTGAGCATCTTATTAACTGCACGTAAAATAGGAACAATTCATTAGAGAAATGTTTAGTGAAACTATTAGTTTAATTTTGTAACTTGATCTTGTTTCTATCTCTAGATATAATATCCAATCTATTTATATCAAATAAGGCTACAGTTTTTTTTTTCCCCAATTTCTCTCTCTCTCTCTCTCTCTTTTGGTGTGTGCGCTGACATTTCCATCCACTCTGTGGTCTCTGTTGATATGTAGACAGCTTATATTGCCAATATTACAAAAAAAAAAAAAAAAAAAGGGGTAAAACAAACCAACAAGCTAAAGTGATTTACAAAAGGGATTAATTTGTGGAATAAAAAAGTAATTATAGAAAACCTTAATGGAAGGACTTAGGAGCACAGTATAACTAAAGATTGAGAAAAGTGCAGGCTAGAACAAATATTCAACAAAAATGCTACAACCAACATTTTTTTTAATTTTTTTTTATTGTATTTTCATCACCATTTAGACACAAATAAGTAGATCCCACATGTAATAGATACATGACCGCACCACCTTGTGTCAGTTATTTATGAAATTCCGGTTGTTACTCAGTATTCAATTATGACTTGAAAATATCACACGATTTTAATTCAACTGAGTCAATAGCCGTCATGTTTTAATAGAAAGCCTTCTTGGGCAATCTTGTCCACTTGAGATCCATTAAGTCCCCTCCCGAGGGTTTTGTGCAAAAACCTTCTCCTATTGCAGAAGAATTTATAGTTCTTAAACCTCTCTTATATATCATTGGTCTCAATACTAGGCCTTCATCACCATGAATTTGATGTGTATGCAAATAGATCCATATTATATATATATATATATATGATTGCTAAAGTTGAAAATATGATGTCGAAGATACCTTACACCAGCTGAAGGGCTGTTTGGTCTTCGCGAGAATACTGCTGATTGTGTTGCAGCCCATTCATTTGAAGGTAGTTGCGAGCATCAAATGACTGAGGCGGCATGAGCTCATATTCAGATCCTCCAGGCATCAAGCTCATCTGCTGCTGGGCTCTCTCATTCTCAGCTATCTTCACAATCCATAAAACAGCCCCATATAGTTAAAAGTAACTAAATGAGAGAGAGAGAGAGAGAGAGAGAGAGAGAGAGAGAGAGAGAGACCTTTGCTCGAAGGTACTGGTTATTGTTATGCAAGTCGATTTCCTGCAGTAGGCAATTTTATTATGATCGAATTGAAAGCATTAGCAAGCACTATATGAGCACGATCAAGCTATAAGCATAGGTTATTGTCTCACATTGTGTAATATCCCTACTTAAAAAGAACAGAAAAAGGGTGCCTCGCTTTTATTGTAACATTATGGAGGGCATCATCAGGGGCGGAGCTACATATAGGCACTCCGGTTTTTGTACAATCCTCCTATATAGTGTAAATGTGTGAGGTTTCTACACAAATTTATTCTATTGGCACCTCTCATAATTTGTAAACTAAATCTCTTATCTAATAAAATATAAAATTTTTGTATAGTGAACTATGGATTCTATCTCTTTTTTTCATGAGCAAAAAAATTTAAAAAAATATGGTATTTGTATAATAATTATATCTATAGGCAAACATTTTTATTTCAAGTTGGCACCCCTCATAATAAAATCATGGCTCCGCCTCTACAGTATCATAGTGAAAAATTAGAACATAAACACGTTCTAAATAGTATACAAAAAACCCTATTTTAATATAGTTAGGTAAACGAACATTCATTTTTCTTCTTCTCAAACAACTACATTAGAGAAGAGCAAACTTTCAAGAAGGAGCATAGGCTTTAAAAAGGCCAATTTCATTGGAATTGTGATCAAGGTTAGACACAAACCCTCCTATTAATTTTTCTTTGCGAATAAATTTTCAATTTTTTGAACTAATTTAGTTCTAGATCAGTCATAAACAATGAAGAAGATCCGTACTCGTGCTACTTTTTTTTAAATAATTACAATTAGGCTGATGCTTTGATAGAATTGAATACCTTATCAAAAGTACTGATATAGAGCCATTTTCTGTTCATGATATTGAGATTTGGATGGGAACCTATCCCCACTTATCTTCTTCTTCTAGATGATGAAATATAAATCTCCTTTTTTCATAAAAACAAGTACTGATAGAGGGAATAAATATTGGCTAAAACTAATCTCCAATATTGAGAAGGATTAACATATGCATAAGAACTAGACATGCAAGAGAACAAGAAAAGCTAAAAAAACTCCAGGTTTCAACTGATCAATTTTGGCTTCTCACATCTGATTATGAACGAAACATACACTAATACCTCAAATTAACTTAATATCGCATGGTCTTACCATTTCGTTCTAGTTAGGATCCTTTTGTGTTTGTGTTACATTCCTTTAACATCGATTTCATGCTTCCAAGAATTCTTTTCCTCTTTCTTGGTCCACATTTTGTGAATGTCTCAAGAAACTTGTTATATTTATTGGGGTAGCAGAAGCGTAAAATATATAATTAGTAATATATAATTAGTACATGGTGTGAGAATGTATGGAGATGTACAGCTGTAAGAGCCATACAAAGCTCTTTTGATATCACGTTAGATCATAATCAAATGACCACTTATCAAAATACTATAATAAATTTATTCTTACATATTGATTTATATATGTGCTATTTATAAGACTACATAGAAGACCCTGACCAATGGATACCACACCTCTAGATGACATTTCATATTTTATACAATTATTCATTTTGTAAGAGATAACTATGCCACCCAACTTCCTCTAGAAAATTGAGGATTATATTTTCCAACACCCCTTACTTCACAATTTTCTCAAATATGCTAAAAATTAAGTTGAATTTACAACCTTCGACTATGATCTCCAAAATATCCTTCAGATATTGAATTGTCTTCTTAGTTGCATCTTACCGAGCCTCCATTTTCTCAATATAAAGTGAAATTGAGCAAGATGTAGCAAAAAAGGCAATTCGATATTTAAAGGATACTTTACGAATCCATTATCGAAGTCTTTTAACTTCAACTACGATCTCTAAAATACCTTTAAATATTGAATTATCGAAGTTGAAGGATTTAACTCAATATTTAAGGGATATTTTTGAGTTCGAAGTTGAAAACTTTAACTTTGAAAATATACAGCTTTATCACATTTATTGAAACAAGCTCACAAGAGAATTGATGAATTGCTTTAAAACAGTAAGGAACTAAAAGAAAAGCTTGCAAAACTTACAGCAAAGACGAGGAGTCAAATGTGGAAAATTCAAATTAATTTTGGATACATGTTGAGAAAATTGTGAATTCAGAGGAGTGCTAAAAAATGTAAACCACATTTTTTTAGAGAAGTTGAGTGGCATAGTTATTATCTTTTAGAAAAATAAATAATTGCATTGAAATATGAAATGTCATCCAGAGATTTTGGAAACATTGGTTAGGGTCATCTATGTAATCTTATAAATAACACAAGATGTGTTGATTGATATATATGAATATATAGAAGAGGAAATATATTATCATATTTTGGTGAGTGTTCATCCGATTGTGATCTAAGTTGATATTGAAGAAGCTTTGGTACAACTCTTACATCTCCATATATATTTTTTCACTCCTTCTACCTAGTTTTATATTTTGCACTTCCACTGCTCCCAACAATATCTTTCCATATCACCACATCTCAAATCAGACGAAAAATTGTTGCTTCATGTTTAGGCTTCTAAGATAGTTTAACTTAGGGGTGAGATTGTTGTAACTGATCATATGTTTGTATGCCATTGTTTAGTTACACCAAATTTCTATGAGGTGGTGGAGAGCTTGATATACTTCTCTATGTGTAATACAAGGATGCACATAGGGGAAGGTATTGGAGAGTATGCTATTTATTGTTGAACTCCTTTCATAAGGGTTTAAATTTTTGGGACTACTGGCCCTCTCAGAGCATAGGCTTGGAAAGGTTTTGGGTTTAAGTCTCTCTGTATGCATTTGTTCTCTATTTGCATTATGTTTCTCTTGATGTTGAATGCTTCCATCTTTGCGTGCAAGATATGATTGTAGGTGAGGAAGGATGTTGACGAGTTTGATATGCATTGTTGTTCTTCATGTGCAAGATGAGGTGCATTTAAAGGGAGGGTGTTCAAGAGTTTAATATGCATTGTTGGGTCTCTTTTTTTTAACAATTTAAGCTTTTTGGACTAATAATGCACTAACATAAGGGTTGACCCATCTAAGCAATTTTATTTTTTTGTGGTTTTCATTCATTTTCCAAGAAGTAAGGTATTGGTGAAGGGCAATTGATTCATCAAGGCCTTCCATGGATATATAGCATATTCTGAAAGACAACCTGACTGAAGCAATGCATATATGTACAGGCTTGTCAAAATATAAAAGAAATTAGTTTTCTATTACTTCCAATAAGTAAAGATTCATTACCAATACAGCACCTATATTGTTTGTTGAAGAACACTAATAATTTGCGTTTCCAAGTACAATTTCTAGGGATCCCATGCGTGAACAGATAGAAGCAAAAATCTTTAGAAAAAAACATGAATGCAAGAGCAAAAAATAGTTACCCTCTTCTGCATAAGTTCAATTTCAGCAAATAAGAGCTCATTCTGGTAATTAAAGAGGAAAAAAAACACGAAAAATTGTTAGAGGGAATCAATGAACTAGCTAGCCTGGAAAGAATAACATTTTCATATATGACTACATGAAACACTTAGATTATTTGGTCATTACCAGTACCTTTTTGGAGCGAATCCGGCTAATGCCTTTCTCTACGCGACCCTCCAGGTTCTTGAGTTCCCTGAGAGACAAAGAGCACAGAGACTCACCCAGCATCTGCCTGGAAATGTTGTCACTATATTAGTGAAAATGAAGGCAGCAAAGTTGCATAAAATAAGGTTGCTAATATATAAGTACCAGAGGATATCACCTGTTTGAATTCTGCAAATTCCCAATTTGCGCACGCAACTTTGCTGCTTCTTTCTGATAGAACTGAGATAGGTTTTAATTCAAAAAAACTACTGTTAGGGTTGTAGCTGTAGTCCTTCATATTACAATTAACAGTTGCAATTTCAAGCCACTGCTATAGGCTTGAAAGTCTTCATAACTATGATATGTATGACATACATACTTGAAAGATGTTCGAAATTTTGAAGCAAGTTTTTGGTCTTTAAATAAAGAGTTCTTTACCTAAACCTATCCAAGGTCTACACCAGTATTTAACTTTTCATTCAAGTATATAAATATATGTGTGTGTGTGTGTGTGTGTGTGTGTGAAGAAACAAATGAATCAGTTACTAAAGTCTACATTAAAAAATATTCACCCCATCATTTTTTTGCTTGAACTAACCTATGTAATTCTTTAATTCTCCACTGATTATGGTTCCTAGAAAATGCAAGTTCATACGCAAATATGGAAAACTAGAACAAAGTAGGATTAGTGAAAAACAAAATTAAGTTTCCTCATGGTGCCTCTCAAGATTTAGTTATGGCAAACAGGTTCTCTCTTGGTATTTACATTGTACAAAATTGTGCTCAACAGACAATATTCAACTAAGGGCATTATAAAATGGATCCTCCAAAAAGAAAATAAGCTAGTGGCTGTTTTTCCATTTACCGAATATGAGTTGCAAAAGAGAGATCCTTAGACAACACTAGAAACCTGAATAATGCTCAGTTCGTCTGGATTCCCTGTCATTATTGGTTTAAAGTTACATTGTGAGACCTCGGCCTTTGGATGCGTTTGGAAGAAACCTAAAGAACGATTTCTTTGTGATTCTAGTTAGTCTATTCAATTGAACTTTCAAACAATATTTTATATTGCTTGTTTCACTCCCTTCTAGTACAGCACTTTCTGTTCACTAAATTTATGAAGCCTTTCTTCATTCTAATAAGTTATTGGAGACAACTTTGGAGCTGAACAACAAAGCATATTATGTTCATGATATTATCAGAAGACATATTGATCCATATGTACCCACTTATCAGGAAAGAAAGAAGAAAATTACTCTATAACTTCTCATTGGACTTTACAGAAACGAATTGTATATCATCAAAAGAAATTATCATTTTTGACAATTTACCTGAGCATTTAGTTCCGAAACCGAACCAGCATTGGAGGAGTCTGAGCATGCCTTCTTATACCTTTCAATTGTTGCTTTGACACTGTAAACATAGTATTCATTGAAGGAGATGATATAAAGTGTCTAAACCAACTCTACCAATGGTTTTTTCTAGTTAGAACCATAATAGGAACCGCAAATTAAATAATTGACCTTATTTGTCCTTTTTCTTCTTTTTTTTTTTTTCTGTTTACTTTCATTATGTTTGGACAGAAAAATTAAAACACCATCAAACATATTCTTTTTCATTTGTTGAGGTACCAAATCCTCCATTAGTTTTTGTTTTCACTTACCATGAAATTTAGTTAATAAGTACCATAAAACTTTAGGGCCAAATCACATCATGCCGGATACAGTGTTACTAACCCTTTTTTTTTTTGGATAAACAGAGAGTCGGTAACTGTTATAACCTCAATGGCAAAAGGATAATAATGGTTTTTTTATTTATTGTAAGCCCTTTGAATTGATATAGATCAAAAAAATACGCAATCAACTTTAGAAATGTGCATGAAATTTTTTTATCGCACAATCCTTTTTTCCCTTCAAATGGGAGCTCGATCCTTTACAGGACACCTATTGAAAGCACGGTTTATAATCAAAAGAATGCTGCGAATTTGTTTGAAAAATTGACACTTCTGCAAATTGGCAACAGCGAAATGGTCTGCTGATTATGTTGATATATCTTTCCTCATCATAAACTCAGAACAGGAATGAATTAATTCTCTATAGAATCACCGAAGATTTTGTAAAATTGTGTCAAAGTAAGGGTAAAAAATAAGAACATATAGCAATATTGACAGATTAAATTTGGTATTTAGGAATAAATAGCATACTGGAACCATCAGATCCCCTACAAGAATTAACAATTGGACAAAATACTCCACTTAATTTATTTTACATGAGAGAGCCAAACAGTGCATTACCAAAATGGAAAATGTTATTTCCTAAATTATAATTCAATCAAACATCTGCAGCTTGTGAGAATTCAAGGACTCTTTGCATTAAATCAACAATGGTTCTTCACTTCCATATAAAACATTCTTGCTCCCAATAAAACCAAGTAATGACTCATGCTACATTGCTTTTTATCAAAAAGTTTCCTAAATAACTTACTTACTTAGAAGGTATCCTCTCCATTCCATGGTTGGAATGGAGATCTCCATTCCATCATTCAATGGACTAGATGAAACCTTATCAAAATTATGTCATTTTATAGTAAAATTTAATTCCTTACATATAACCATAAAATCATTTATTTTCAAATCTATACTATATATTATAGCAATTGGTTAGGATGTCTTTGAGCTTTAAAGTCTTGATTCATTTTTCTCAATTTTTTGAATTTAAAAAATATAAAAACACAAATGTCATAAAGCCATTGGTTCTTTATTTAAGATAGTAATATTTTTTGAATTGTTACCCTTTCAATATAGAAACTTTAAAAGTTATTAGAGATAAAATATATTAGAACTATATATATATCATGAATTCTTTATAATCAATACGGTAACTAAATCTAACGATCTATTCAAATTCCTATAAATAATGCTTTTTTAAAGCAATTTAACTTTTAAAATTCTTATGCATGTGATTTTTTGTTTGTGGGTTAGATTTACCCAAACTTAATAAAAATGACATTAAATAATGTTAATAAGCTTATAAAATAATAATTAACGAAGAAAATAAATAACTTTTACTTTTTTCATTATGTTTTTTTTAGTGTATGTCACAATGTGCTTAAGATCATTTAAGTAAGGATTCATTTTAATGAACCTATTACATATAGATCCTTTAGATAACGAAAAAAATGGTTGATAGGACATACGTATGAAAAAAAGGTTAATGATGTTTCATTATTATGAAAAATAATGAATTACTATTTCGTTTCACATTGTATGAATTTATTTAATTATACTAATTAATTAAGCCAAAAAAAGGAAAAAAAACTAGAAAATCTGATACAAATAAAGTATATTAACTTTTTATTAAATGGTTTTACAAATGAACATTATTTAAACATGAAATTGAAACTTTTATCTTTACTTATTTTAATTAACTTATCAAAATTCAATTAATTTTCTGTTACTAGTAATTTATATTTTCTCAAAAAATAAAGTGCAATGATATTGTTTTGTTAATTTTAAAGACTATTTCTTGATAGATATTAGACATATATATAAGAGCTCAAGTATGTGATAGATTGAATGAATATATAATGGTGTCTTAGATTTAACTTGTTTTTATGACTTTTTTTTATTTCTTTTTAATCCTAAATAGAACTCAATAAACTTAATGTCGAACTTTATTACTAATGCCTTTACTTTCAATAAATAAAGATGTCTTAAAAGAGTGACTTATAATAATTAGTACATAAATTGTTCTTTCTACATTATTTCTTTTTTATGACTATTATAATAGAGAAAATATTATTAACATGTTTAATCATTGAATATCATATTTTAAATACACAATCTTATAAAAAAAAAATTTGTAATTTTTTTAAAAATATCGACTTATGATTTTATATTTGTGGTCCATACATAGCACGAGTCTACTGCTAATAAGTTTTAATTCAATTTATTCAAACCTAACATTTTTATTTTTGCTGACGTGTCAACAGCTCAATCAATAGAATGAAAATTTTCATTCTAACCATGGAATGAAGAGGATCCTAATCTGTAATCACATGAGTTAAGAGTGCATTTTGAGTTCATAAAAATGATAGAATGAATCTGCATAGTGTAGGAGGGTTTACAAAGGATTAGAAGAATTTGCATACAATAACCGGCTACAAAAAAACATGTAGGAGAATAGTAGGATACAATGTTTTACCTACTTTGAATCTCAAATCTCCCAACTCCAATCAAGAACTCACCCACATATTTAAATATCCATAATCATAATTATAATAATAGCAAACTTATATCTGCAAGAGAGGTCGAAATGAGATGTTTCGGCAACCTAGAGACCCAAAAGACTAAGTTTGCCTCTTAAATTTGTCAGGGGAAAAGAAAATAAATGAAAATGAATTTAGTTATATATAACCATCTTTAAATTGTTAACCATTCCTAAGCCAACCAAACAAATGAGAAAAAATCTTAAATTATGTCATTTCATTTTCTTTTCTTTGAGTTTCCCTCTATAAGTCCAATATGCTAATATAAGAAAAAGTTAATTTATGGTATTAGCTAAGGGTCTATTTAATACTTGTGAAAGGGAAAGAAATGAAAGCGATAATGAAAAAAAATTATTTTTTTTTCTTTGTTTGATTTACAAAGAAAATGAGAGAAAAGATAAAGGAAAATCACTTTTTCTTATTTGAAATTGAAAGAAAAGGAAAAAAAAAGAAAAAAAAGATACCAATTAGAGAAAAGAGAAGAAGCAAATTGAGAAAAAGTGAAAAAAAAAAAATAATTTTCTTTTGCATTTCTCCTAAATTAGAAACTAAATGAAGAAATTTACCTCTCTTTCATTTCTTGTCTCAAGCACCAAAGAGACCCTAAAGGTCAAGTTAGTCCGGATATTTGGACACTCCAACAGTTAAATAATCTACCTCCCACAGTTAATCGAACCTAACACGCAAAGCTAAAAAAACAAAGTGAATGAAAATCTCAATTCTTCTTCAGTCAGACTCACTCAAGTCTGATTGTGAAACGATGTGATTTAATACGATAAACAATCGAACCCTGAAACAAATACCCTTTTTTTTATCTCTCTGTTCCTACCTTAATTTCTTCGAAACACTGATTGGTTGTCTCTGCCAAGCTGGCACATGTTCCACCAACATGATTGGTTCAACCATTTTGACGGCCAGATCTCTGCCAAGTGTCACATCTCCCATTACACAATGGATAATGTCGTCAACCATACGCTTTTACCCACCTCGGCAAGTCCAAAAACCATATATATGTATTGAAAGGTAAAGTGGAGTTATTATTTCCATACTGTATTCAGTCTTTTCTGCCCTGTAACTCTGAGAAGATCAGAGCCGTCCGTTTCAGCAACCATTGTCGTACGCCACCCATGCATGAAAGAAGCCAGAAGCTCAGAGCTCTCCCATTGGCTCCTAGTTTCCGTACTCTCTCTCTCTCTCTAATGACTTGCACAAATATATCTATACAAGATCTACAACATTTACAAAGCCAAGTCTCCAATGCCAAACAGTGAGGTGATTGTTTACAGGACAAAAATGATGATCCAAGTTGAGCCATTTTCATTGGTTTCTCTCTTTCACATCCATTGTTTCAGAAGTTTTATGAAAGGCTTAACTGAGAGAGCAAAAAACAGATCTTACTTCCAAAAAAGAAAGAAATTGCCAAGACTGTGTTTGCACCACTGAAGATAAAATTAGGGTTCTGATTGATGGAAACCAAAAAAAAAAAAAGAAAGAGAAGCCATCACATAGAAATCAATGAGACACAAACACACACCAGTCCTTTGTCAGTAGTCAAGAACTGAAAGATAGTGTGTGACGTGACCAAAGATTCTTGTAACTAAGAAAAAATAAGCCCACCTAATCTGGTCCCGAATTCTAACCAGATCGATCTCATGCCCTAAGAGGACAAATATATATATATATATCTATATATATGTGTATATGTATGTAACCATTGTCTACCCTAACTGGGTTTTGATTGGTTGTAGAGGGTTTTGGTAATTATTGAACAAATACCCATTTTTGTTGTAAAAGTGGAAAACCCTATTCATAATAGTTTGCTATTAAAACCCTAATTTGGTTGTGTTTGACTGTAGAGGAGTGTTGCGCCCTTTTGGTGAAATCCAATTAAGAACTTTGAAGATAAAGTGTACGTATAAAACTGCGTAAACCCTAATTTGGCTGTGAGCTGATTTAGTTTTGAATGGTTATAAAAGGGTGTTTTAACATATTTCAAGAGAAAATTTTGAGTTTTTGAAACCCTACATGGGAATTTTTTTGATGGGGCTGATGACAACTTTCTCAGAGTCCTTTTGTTTGCTTTGTGATGTTCAACTGACGTGCTATTAAGGAAGAGTCACGAGATGAAGGGAAAATGGGCAAATGAGAGATTGACAGCTTTATTCTAGGCTGCTTGCCCTTACAGATGACTTGTAGAAACAGATCTAGAGAGAGAGAAAGAGTGCAACAGGAATAAAGGGAGAGAGAGAGAGAGAGAGAGGAAGGAAACAGGCAAAGTTACAGCAATGGAGGATAAGAGGCTGATCTCACAGTTCTGCATACCTTCCCAAATCTCTACTTGTTGCTACAACAACCATAATGCTTCTATTTCCATCTTTTACAAACGGATCTATGTATCAACCAAACTAAGAACTCCCAAAGGACCATAAAGGGAAAATAAAACCATAGAGCTCATAGAAAGGAAAAACAAAAGGGAAAGAAAAGAAGAAAGAAAGGTCAATCTTTGTTGTAGAAAACTCAAATCCAAACAGCAGAAAGAAAATGAATATGTTCTTGACCCTAAATACCCCACAAAATTCTTCTGCACAAGAATTTCAAACTCCCTTTTTAGAAAGAAAAAAGAAAGAAAGAAAGAAAAACTAGCTTAAGAATTTTTTTCTAAACAAAAAAAAAAAGTTTTGAAACAAAGGGCAAAAACAGACAGAGAAGCTGCAGAAACCTAAGATGAACAAGTCAATACCTGTTGTTGGCGTACTCGTAAAGGCGGCCACGGGTAGAGAAGACGATAAGGGCAACCTCAGCATCACAAAGAACAGATAATTCATAGGCTTTCTTAAGCAAGCCATTGCGGCGCTTGCAGAAGGTGACCTGGCGATTCGTTGTGTTCTCGATCCTCTTGATCTCAATCTTTCCCCTTCCCAATTTTCTCTGGGGTGAAACTTCCATTGATTGACTTTGAAACGCCATGGTTGCAAGCTGATACAGGCATAACAAAAGAAAAAAAAAATTTTTTTTGCTATCTCACATTAGCCCTTTGTTTGATGACTGAGAAATCATAGGAAAAGAAAAGAAAATAAAGAACTCTGAATCTTACAATATCTCTTCCAACCCAAAAACTGGTTTGGGTTTAGAAGAGATAAAGTGAGGAGATTCAGAGGAGGTAAAGCACTTGAAGAGATTCAGAATTTGTATCTATTTTCTTTAGCTAACTAACCTGGTTATGATGCAATGGGGAGAGAAGACAATTAAGGAGATAAACTACTGTTCCTCCTTTTGCTTTCTCTCTTTCTTCTACCTATAAATCTGAACAGGAGAGAGAGAGAAATGAAGAAAATGGAAGAGAGTTGCACCAAGAGATGGGTATTTATAAAGTAAACAACGACCCTTTATCCATTAACAAGCTCAACATTCTCGTCTTTAAGCTAAATTGTATATAATTCCTCTCTCTCTCATATGTATACCTGTAATGTATCTCTGTTTGTAGGTGATTTGTATTGAAAGATGTAACAAAACAGAAGGCTAAAGAGGGAAATCACTCATCAGATTCAGACTCTCTTCACCATTCATTTTTTTTTTTCCCAATTTTACGTTTACGTAACTGATGGAGGACTTGGATCTAGAGAGAGAGAGAGAGAGAGAGTGGAAAAGGACCTGTGAAAGTGATTTTTAATGGGGGGTGAATGGAACGTTGGGCTAAGTTGCACTCAAACGTTCTTCTTAGTGCAAATGAGAAGAGAAGCACTTCAGAGAAATAGCTTTTGTGATTTCAAATATTTCACTGGAGTACATAAACTACTGAGTTTATGCCCAAATCCAAGTGATTTTTAAACGGTAATTATCAAAGACATGTTGTTTTAAACTTCTTTACCAATTCCAAATTACTCAAAAAATTGTTACTTAAAAACAGAACTTCAGCACACAACTTCAAGTTTAAAGTTGTACTTTCAAGACACAATTTCTATAGGAACTTGGGACAATTTTAGGCTCAAAGTTGTATTTTGAAAACACAACTTGAGACCCGAAATTATGTTTTTAAGATACAACTTCTTAAGTAACTTAAGTTTGATAAATAAATTCAAAATCACATGAATTTGATAATTAAGTTTAAAAACAACCCTAATTTTGTCATAAACCCATCCTCTAATCCTCATTTACCAGACCCACACTATCCCCCATATAGGGATGGTAACGGGCTACGGGTTTGGCTAAACCCTATCTCACCTCCAATAGAAAAATTTCACCCCATACCCCGTCCCAAACTATTAAGGGTTGAACCTCTTCATTCTATTTTCGTTCCATTTAAGTTAATTGGGACTCGTGTTAAAAAGGGTTTACATTGTATAAAGTTTTAAAATAAAAATGGATCTTTAAAAATAAAAATAATGCAAATTATACTAAATCCAACACGACATAAAATTGAGATAAAAAGAGACTTAAATCTAAGAATATATGTAGTAACATTAGAATCCTAATGTTTACTTATATACTAAGGATATTTTATATAATTAAATATAATATAACTATTTAATGTTTTCATAATATAATTCGCACAAGTTTAGGGTAGGGTGACCTAAACCTTACTCCGTCCCAAACTCTCACATCGGATTTTATTTTTTTTCCCATACCCTGCCTTTTACCCGTTAATTCATATTCTAAACTCTTCTTATTGGGGTCGGGGTGAAGCGGGGTTCTGATTTTTCGAATCCAATTGCCATCCCTACCCCATATCTCTCTCTCTCTCATTTATTTATGTGTATATATGTGTATATATTTTTCTCCCTTGTATTATTCAAACTATTACTGGATCACTGAGACTATGACAAAAGTGAAGGCGACTGCCATGTGACATCCAGGCCTCCATTTACTTGCTATTGATCTCATTTATGGTAAGAAAGGGAGAAGCACTCGGCCTTCCAAACAGAAATTTGTTTTCATGCGAGGGCCATAACTTTGTATATATGGTGGGATCCTCCATGACTAGATATACATACATATGTATATGTATCCATGTATGTCAATGCATCTTGTCATTTTACTTTTGATTTTTGGGTGTACTATGGCACCCATGCTTTGTGCATTTGAGAATTACTGATCACTTTTTTTTTTTGCTAACTTGTGTATAGTCTCGATTAATCCCGAAATCTTTTTCTCACACCAAATAAATAATTATAGAGTCAAATATCTTAAAAGTAACCCCAGAAATTAATAGCACCCACTCTCATATGACTTTAACGTTCGCCCAACTTTTTTTTATATGATTTGATCTAGCCAAAGTCCATGTGGTTGTGCTACGTCACTAGTCGAAGAGAGGACACATCATGTCCCTTGCCCACCATGCATTGTTTTACATGTTAAAGATTGCGATGACAATTCAATACTTGGGACGTGTATATATATATATATATATATATATCTTGATTTCCAAGATCGTTGAAGGACAAAAACCACGTTTGTGCAATTGACTCGCCCTCGAATGTGATTGTTTACAAATGAAGTTGGTAATATCGTAAGAGTACGAGGATCGCGATAAAGTACAAATTGAAAGATTTGATATCGTTCTCTCCTAAGAAACTTAGTTCAATATAAATTCTAGCACTCAATTTACACTAACCTAACCTAGGATCGAATTGCAATTAAAGAGAGAATTGGATTTAAAATAAAAGGACCGAAAACGTTTTGGATTTTTGATGATGTTTTTGAATTACTAACTTATTACAATGAAAATTAAAGCAATTAATACTAGATAATTAAAGTAAAGCAAAGTGAAAATAGAATTAAAGTAATTAAAAGGAAATTGGGCTCAAATGATCCAATTACTCAATTTCATGTAAAGTTTTCAATGGGGTTTTTAACTCAAATCAAACACGATATTTAAGTGTGCTTAATTCGGAGGATTTAGCTTTAAAAATCGATTATTCTCAAGCAATTTAAATTAGATATCTGTTCAATAGAAAGTCAAAGGTTAATACCATCGATTTAACTTATTCAATACCAAATTTGTGGTTTACGCATTGATTAGCCAAACATAGTCAATAACCTAAGTTTTCTACGTTATCTTCAATCAATTGTCGAGAATGAATTTCTAGAAAAATATAGCAATTATTTCATGAGATGCTTCCATTTAATTCCTTGGATTATTTAGGTGATTTTCACATTTGAACCCAATTTAAAGCTAGCTAATTAAACTCATAATAAAAGCATAAAAATGAAAATAAAGCATACAAGGATTGGAAGTTAGCATTTACTTAAAAGAAATGAAAAGAGTTTGGGTACAAGAAAACTACAAGAAAAATAAAAAAAAAATTACAACATAACAAAGAAAATTACAAATTAAGTTACAAGAAATAAATCTAAACTAATAAATGAAGAACAAATAGAAAACCAACCTTGAAGGGAGATCTCTCGAAGCCAATCTACCGAAAATCTACTCCTAATTATCAAAATTATCAAAAAATTCTACAAAACTCAAAAACTAACTCTAAATTTAACCAAAAACCAACTCCCCTATTTCCCTCAGCCGCGGCTAGCATTTTACGGCAAATCTGCGCTTCCCGTCCAAAGTGCGTCCGACGCCCGTCCAAAGTCTGTCCGGACGCACCATCTGAACGGTTATTTCATCGTTCAGACGGTTGTTTTACCGTCTGAACGATCCTCAGACACTCCTCAGACGCAAAAAGATGACTCTGGAATGGTTTCGAACGCAAAAACATGACTTTGGAGCTCCACCGTTCGACGTAGCATCCGAACGCTATTTCGCTCGTCCGAAGGGCTGAACCGTCTGAACGCACAGTCCGAATGGCTGGCAACCGTCAGGACGCACCGTCCGGACGGTCTTCTGCAATTTTAGCTCTTATTTGCTGTTTTAACCCCAAAACTTACAAAACACACAAAAATACACAATGAATCAAATATTGAACTAAAACAAGATAATTAATTACAATCTAAATCTAACAATGTGCAAATTAAGGGCTTACGATTACACTTTTAGAGTGTAATCACAACTCCCAACTTACATTTTGCTAGTCCCTAGCAAAAACTATCAAACATACATAACAGATAATCTCCACTTTCGTAGGAGTCACGAATGCATTTAGCTTATGCACCTAACCTTTAAACTCCTAGATTTCCCCTAGTGGACGAGTTGTGTCTCGTGAGAATTTTCAGTGATGATACCCACAAACATCCTTATGTGAATTGCCTATTAAGATAAGAATAAGGAATGAATGCATAAGTTTACTCAAGTTAACATTGATGCCATTCCAAACTCCAACACTTGCATTAATATGCAACAAGTCATGCAAAAGAGAGGTTTATGTGTGTGGGTGGAGAATCATGCTAAACAACACAATTGAAACTCATTTAAGCAAATCCACCCTTTTTACACTTTGATTCAATTCTCACCGGCCATACACTCGCAATTAAAGTTCCACATGGTTCTCACGATGATATGCCCAACAATGGAGTAAATGCAAAGAGACAAAACAAGTGAGCATACCAATTACAAAAATCGAAAAGATAGAAGTGTATCGATAATAACATAGCTCCATGAAAGAATGTTCAAAGTTAAGCATTAATTCAAAGAAATTGACAAGAAATAGCTTATACTTTATTGAAAATTTCAATCAAGCATAACTTAAATCAACTATGCCATGTAGGGGTGAAGAGGGCAATATAGAAAAGGTGAAAGGTAAGGGTAAGGAGAGGGAGCAAATGGTCATATCATGTGTGATCAAAGCATGACATGATGAATGCCAACTACAACTCTCCCTTTTCAACATTTAGTACACTTTTCTTCAAACTCACTCTTCTCTTTAAATATTTTCAACTTTTGAACTTCTTTTTCATTCTTTTCTTCCTTTTATATTCTTTTTTTTTTTTCATTTGTTTCCATCTTTTTATCATCCCTCTTTAGATTCAACAACTCCTTTTCATATTACAACATGCTTGGTTGTATTGAATTCCCCAAATCAATCTCCTTTATTTTTTTCAAGTAGAAGATCAACAAGGGTTAAGGTAAAATGTACGATTCGATAACGGGAAACTTATGGTTATAAAGAAGAAAATGGCATAGAATCATATCCAAAGTTATACAACCGAAGCATTTCATAGAGTACAAGTGTCAATAACAAGATCAAAACTCAACTTATGAACCAAAAACAAGCGTAATGAAGCTATTGAATGAAGTGAGGGTGAAGAAACTATCCTTGATTAAATGTCAACGTTCCAAAAGGCGAGAATTGCTCTAAAGCTCACTAGGTAATGATTACTCTCAGAAATAGTAATCTCTAGGCCTAAATTGGTGGTTGATTAGTTGAATTTCAGTGTTAATTTAGTATTTTAATTCCTAAAATGCATTAAAACCCTTTTTTTGCACTTTTTACAAAAATTGAAGCTTAAACCAAGGCAAATGGGCAAAAATAAGATGACTGATCGATCGACCGATCGATCGTCCGATCGAACAGTCCATGGAACGTTCGATTGGCCGATCGATCGCCAAACTCACCGATCGATCTGAGATCTCTGTTCGACCCTCTGCAGCAAACTTCAAAGGGGGAGCTTTTCCGATTGATCGGCCGTTCGATCGGTGACGTCGGAACTCCCTCAACAGACGACACAAATGCAAACTTTAGAGAGGTCGATTTTGCGTTCGATCGGATGATCGATCGCCATTCATCATTCGATCGGATGCCACCACCGATCGATCAGTCTGTACAGAGTCTGTTTTTCTGTAGAGTATAAAAGTTGTATATACGGGACAAAGCAGGGGATGTCAAAAATCTGCAGATCTGGACAGTAGGAGGAGCTTCTAAAGTAGAACTTTTGATATTTTGTAAGGTTTTTAGTTAGATTTACTTTAATGCTTTGTAATATTGTCATTTATTACTTTTGGATCGTTGTAAATGAATGTTTTATATATGAAGTGAATATTTCTCTACTCTTTCTAGCTATTTTCTCTCATTTTCTTGCCATTTTCTCTCACTTTCTTAGCAACCAAACACTAGTTCTACATAGTTAATGGTAGATTTGTCTTCATTTATGCTATTTGACATGGATTTTAGTAGCTAAACATTCCTTGGATGTGGTTGTGAAGATCCACCAAGGATCTTCAAAGAGTTGAAAATGAGATGTATGAACTTTAAAGCCATATCCTTAGAATTCCATGGTTTCATTTGATTTAGCATGAGATTCATTAGAAAAACTTAGATTCATAACCCCTTGACAATATTTATGCCCAAATCAATATTCGGTATATGTATTGCACATGTCTAAGGTTTGATTCTAGGGTGCTAGTCATATATTTCATCTTTATGCTCAATCAAACATAAACTCACATTTTTATAGTCGACATTTTTCACATCAAGAATCCAAGGTGCGATTCTTGATTTGAGTTGTAAACTTCTCATTTAAAACCCTTGTTGTGAATTGGTGGATTGAAACAATCATGTCCAAGCTCTTCTCTAATTACTTAAAACTATATTCTATTTCCTTCATCAATTATTAAGTTATTGCACTAATCATAGAACAACCATCATCTCAAAATTAACAAATTTTCAGTCTATTTTATGTTAGAAAAAGAAAAGAATTTTCCTTTGCAATCTATCAAGATAAGTGCCCATGCTAGTTGAGCTTTGTTGCTATATTTGCAGAATTCCCTTGGGAGAGAACGACACCAGATTCTCTGATTTTACTACATTCGCGACCTCCGTATTCTTGCGGAGTGACTCCAGTTGTGAAGCACATCTAGAGGCGTACCAGGTAATAATCTCCACTAATGTAGGGGTGAAAGTGTCAAGACTAGTAACAACTTGTGTTAAAAAGCATAATTATACACAATGATGTAATTCCCTTTACAAAAGCATGAATTACGCAACTCCCACTACATGTTGGGTATAAAGAATGATTCAACATCATCTTGAGTAAAGATACATGCAATAATTCCTATCTTCCAATCTCAAAAGGCACTTTCACAAGTTAAATGATTTTTTTTATAAGGTGCTAAACAAATGAACAAAAACAAACAAAATAGAGGCAAAACCTCTATCCCACCCCCAACTTAAAATGATGCATTGTCCTCAATACATGAGAACAAAACATGAAATGCACATACATGGTGAGAAAAAGAAAATGGGGTGCTTAAGGCACCCTCAACTTAAAATCAGAAACAAATTAAGAAAAATAAAGAAATAAAACAATTACTTCTACTCCTATCCAAATTAGAGAGAGTTAATCACCCAATGCCACAAAGTGGGAATTGGCTATCATCCCACACCCCCAACTTAGAGATTTTCAAAGAGTTTGTGCAAAAATAAGAATATATAATGGCAACCTCTTTGATGAACTCTAAGATATAGCATTAAAGCACATAGGGGTAAAAAGGGTCATGGTATGTAGAAAATGAAAAAGAATCATACACAAAGGTGCCCATTATGCTCATGCCATGAAGTGTTAGACCCTCCCCTTCTTTTGATTGGTCGGCCATTAGAATGATGGTTGGTTCAAGTGTTGGGACATGGGTGATTCCACTCTAAAAGTATAATCTTTGTCCCCTAATTAAGTGTTTGTTATCCTCTATATGGGTATTAGAATAGGTTTTTAACAATAAATTGATTTAAAGTGGGTTTTTATGTGTATTGTAGGTTTTTGGTGATAAAATGGTGAAAATGGCTTAAAGAGAAGAAGTCCGTCTGGACGGACCGTTCAGACGGATAAATAACCGTTTGGACGGTCCGTTCAGATGGGCGAATTATCGTTCGGACGCTATGACGGAGATCGAAGTTCCAAAGTCGATTTTTCCCATTCAAAGCCATTCTAAAGTCCATTTTTCCCGTTTTAAGCCATCACAGAGTCGTCTTTTCCCGTTCGAATAAATACAGAGCCGAGATTTTACGTCTGAAAACCGTCCGAACAGTTATGCCACCGTTCGGACGGTGCGTCCGTACGCATATCGGACGTACTTAAAACGCTATTCAGACGATTAGTGCAGTTTTGCCCTACATCACAGCAGTCAAACAAAACAGATCTGTATCTAATTTTCTGTATAGCTAGATGGTAGGAGGAGCTTATTGGGAGAAACTTTCTTTCAATGTTGGGAGAGGTTCAAAGACCTCTTAAATTCTTGCCCTCATCACGGTTTTGCCGATTGGCAGGTCATCAACACATTTTATTCTTCTTTGACACCCCAACTCAAGCAATTTGTCGAGTCTATGTGTTCAGGGACGTTTTTTAATAAGCAACCCCATGAGGCATACGATTATTTTGATAACTTAGCAAATAAGGCTAGAGATTAGGCACTTACCGGAACCCAAAATCCCGAGGGTCGCTCAATCCAACAAGGGGTGGGAAGATATCAACTCAAGGAAGTTGATGATGTCAATGCTAGGGTGGCTACCTTGGCATGAAAATTAGAGGCTCTTGAGGTAAAAAAAGTTCAATCGGTAGAGAGTGAGGAGATGAGAGAAGTATGTTGTCTTGTGTGTGAAACCTCGGAGCATACCACCTCTTCATGCCCAATCATCCCGGGTGTGAAAGAGGCTTTGCATGGCCAAGTTAACCCAATTGGCCAATATTCAAGAGGAGGGGGCAACTCCTATTCGAACATATACAACCCGGGATGGAGAGATCATCCCAACTTTGGGTGGAGGAACAATGAGGGGACTTCAAACTCCCACAACTACTAAGGAGAGTATCAAAACCCTCAATCATAGCAAGCACCTCCTCCACCCCCACAAGCACTCCAACCACAACATCTACCTCCACAAGCACTCCAACCACAATATCCACCTCCACCTTACCAACAAGCACCCGTGACCTAATTCAAAAATCAACCAAGGCCATATCAACCCCTCCATAGGAAGCCCATAGAGGACAATGTTTACCAACTTGCCAATGACATGAGGGGGGTTAGTTCAAGGGTTGATAAACAAGAGAAGGTGCTAGACCAACACTTTAGGTTACTTGAGGACATCCAAAAGCAAATGTCTACATTGACACAAGTTTTAACCCAAAATGCCACAGGAAGATTCCTGGCTCAACCTCAACCTAACCCGGCGATTAGGCAAGTGCACATAACGGAGGGTAAGAGTGACCCAAGTTCGAGTCATGGCCAAGTGCAAGCCATAACCACCCTTAGAAATGGCAAGACCATTGACAAAACTATCCCACCTCGGGATGAGACTTCTAGGAAGAGTGTTGACAAAGAAGAGAAGGGGAAAGAAAAACAAAAAGGGGAAAAAAAAGCCTAGAGAAGGGGGGAAAAACTTAGCCAACCTTATCAAGATTTTGAGTGAGAGTGAAAGGGAGAAGAGAAGGGACATAGTAAAACATGCTCCCTTCCCGCAAAGGTTGACCAAACCAAAGAATGAACTTCTGAATGCGAAAATTTATGAAGTGTTCAAGCAAGTAAAGGTCAACATCCCTATCCTTGACGCAATTGATTACACCCTAAAAGTATAATCATAGGCTCTTAATTCGCACTTTGTTAGATTTATATTAGTGTTAATTTTATTGTTTTAGTTAGATATTTGTTTGATTATGTTTTGTGTGTGCTTTGTAGGTTATATAAGCTAATAGAGGCAAAAAGAAAGCAAGAAGAATCAAAGCGGGTTCAAGGTGAATAAATTGGTCACGAAAATTCAGACTTGTCTCAGTATTCTGGCCATATCTTTTTACTCTAATGTCTGATTAAGTTGATTTTTGAGTCATTGGAAAGAAGACTTCAAAAGTTACAATTTGTCTTCTAATATGCGTTGGCTGAATTGGCCTCTAAGGTGGTCAAAATTAAGCTTCAATGTGGACGGGTGAATAGTAACCGATCGATCGGTCTGGCAAACTTCAGAGAGGCCGTTTTACAGTTCGATCGGTGAACAGTGTCGATCAATCGGTGAACAGTGCCCGTGAATAGTGAATAGTGACTGATCGATCGGCCATTCGATTGATGAACAGTGCTAATCGATCGGTGAACAGTGCCCGTGAATAGTGAATAGTGAACAGTGACAGAGCTGATCGATCGGTCGATACAGATCTGGAGCTTAAAAGCTGTGTTATTCTAAAAAAATGGGGAGAGGAAGATTTTTTGGGTTTGTAACAGCCAAGGAGGAGGCGTGAGAGGCTCCTCCAAGGTTGGTTTGTATGTTTTTGTGTATTTTTAGCTTAGATTTATGTTTGTAATGTTAATATAGGAGTAGAAATTATAACTTTCTTTCATTGTAATATATTTTTCTTCATTTTGTTTGCCATTTTCTCTCACTTTCTTAGCAACCAAACACTAGTTTTACTTAGTTTAATGTTAGATTTACCTTCATTTATACTCTTTATTTTGAATTCTAGTAGCTAAACATTTCTTGGGTGTGATTGTGAAGATCCACCAAGAATTTTCAAGTATTTCAATGGAGATTCATGAACTTCAAAATTTTATTTATAGATTTATATAGTTCTATTTGGTTGGGTGTTGGATTTATTCGAAAACTTAGATTCAAAACCCATTTGGTAATATTTATGCACAATTCAACAATTGGTATAAATCTTGCACATTTATAAGGTTTGCTTCTAGGGTTCTATTAATTGGTTTAATCCCTACACTCAACTAAATATGAACTCAAGGTTTTATGCTCAAAATATTCTGAATCAAGAATCCACGGTGTGATTATTGATTTGAGTTATAAAAATCCTCTATTAAAATTCTTGTTGTGAATTGGTGGATTGAATCAATTATATCCAAGCTTTCTATTTTAATTGCTTTACATTTAAATCAATTGCCTAGTTAAGTGCTTTAATTTTTATTGCATTAGCTTAGTAAATCAAAACCCATCAAAAACCTAAAGATTTTCGGTCCTTTTATTTTTCCTTTCATTTTAGATCCAATTCCCTGTAAGCACCCCATTTTTGACCGCTCGGCAGTCTACACTCCGTCCAGACTTGTTTTCAAGTCATTGTAGGCATATTCCTGTCGAAACCAATTCTCTAGGTCCAAGTTCCGTCTTTCCATCGCTTCGTGGCCTATCAGGCCCAAGTAGAGGCAAAATGACCAAAATGTCTTAGGGGCATTGTCCTTTCTTATTCCAATTCCAATCCGTCTCTCGAGACAGTTTATTCCTCGAGACGGTCTGAGTAGCGAAACTACTCATAAAACCGTTAGAGTAGCGGAAATACTCACAAATAGGTCGATATAGGGAATTGGCAACAAACCCTTGTGTCACGACGATCGCCGTTAGAGTGGCGGAAACACTCAAAACCCAGGCACGTCTCTTCGGATACGATAAGACCCCTTTCCAATCCCACTCTCGAGACAGTTTATTCCTCGAGACGGTTCCAATCCAGGCACGTCTCTTCGGAGACGGTAAGACCCCTTTCCAATCCCACTCTCGAGACAGTTTATTCCTCGAGACGGTTCCAATCCAGGCACGTCTCTTTGGAGACGGTAAGTCTCCTTTCCAATCCCTCTCTCGAGACAGTTTATTTCTCGAGACGGTCTGAGTAGCGAAACTACTCACAAAACCGTTAGAATAACGGAAATACTCACAAAACCGTTGGAGTAGCGGAAATACTCACAAAACCGTCCGAGTAGCGGAAATACTCACGCAACCGTTGGAGTAGCGGACATACTCACAAAACCGTTGGAGTAGCGGAAATACTCATAAAACCGTTAGAGTAGCGGAAATACTCATAAATAGGTCGATATAGGGAATTGGCAACAAATCCCTGTGTCATGACGACCGCCGTTAGAGTGGCGGAAACACTCAAAACCCAGGTCAACACCCGTTTCTGTTAGCTCACTTCGGTGAAAAATGACCAGACTGCCCTTAGGACCTTTTCCGAGACTTTCTGGTCAAGATGACCATTTTGCCCCTAAGCATCCGAATGCCCCGGGAACCACACCGGCTCTGGGTATCAAACCGGTAACCTCTTGAGACTACTTTTTATAGTATTCTCAATCTTCTTTTACCTTTCCGGATCATTTCGAGTCAGTTCCGGCAAACCCGGTACAAAATGACCGTTTTGCCCCTAATGGGCCGGTCTCCTTTTCCGACCACGCCAGCTCTGGGAATCAAACCGGCAACCTCTGGGAACATTCTAAATAATGTTTCCAGATCTCAAGTCTTTTTTCGGGACAATCCGAGTTCGCTCCGGCAGCTTCCTAGTCCGATTGACCGTTTTGCCCGTAAGGGTCTGGTCAACCTTTCCGACACATCTTATCCTCACTTTTCAAGTCAAATACCTCCAGGACACTATTTTAAGTGTTCCTGCTCCTTTCTGGCCTTTCGGGTCATTCCCAGCTCCTCCAAATCATTCCCGGACTTTTCGGAGTCACTCCTAGTGAAGCCAGGCTAAAAATTGCATGGTAGTCACTAGTACAGGCGCCCAAATCTAGTCAAAGATACGTTGCTTGCCGACTTATAAAGTTTCCTAAGTGGCTGGCGCCACTAGTAGTGGAGCCAAGCCAAGAATTGGCCTGGCGCCAAGAGCAATTTTGCCCTGGCGCCACTGCAATAGGCGCCAGGTTTGTCCAACTTCTATAAATACAAAGCCTCATTCAACGTGAAGGGGGTCTGCAAACTTAATCTAAAAATCCTATATTTCGATATACAGAGCTCGAGCACCTCCAAAACCCTAGCCTCCCTAGGTTTTCCCAAACCCTAGTCACTATACACAAACCCTAGCCTCCTATACACTCATACACTTCCCCATACACTCGTACACTAGCCTTCAACCATCCTTTGAAGACTTGAAGAGCTACCATCCAAAGCTTGAAGACAACTCTTGAAGACTGAAGGTGAAGATCAAGACAAAGACCGAAGACCGAAGACAACGCGACGCGCAAAATAAAGAAGACATACGGTAGGCTTTCTCTTTAATTTTCTGTACTTCCCCCTCTTTCTTCTCTCTCCAACCCACTTGGGTTTTCTCTATTTTAATCCCCCATCTCTTTCCCTCTCTTTCTTTGCATGCTTGAAATAAGGGGACTCCCGGTCCATGTGTAGGATTGGGCTATTGGAGAGTCACCGTGTCGGGGGCTTTCTTCTAGTCTAACCAAAGACCACGTGGGTCCGGCCCCCTTGATTATGTGGTGAAGCCTTAACCTTGTATGTTCACGACCCTAAATTGCATTGTGCATATCATAGTCTTCCATCTTCCAAAAATAGTTTTCAAAGTTGTTTTTCAAAACGTTTTCAAACTTGCTTTCAAAATTGCATCAAAATCTCTTTTTCAAAAACATGTTTTCAAAACCACAATTCTAGGGTGATTCTAGCCTTTCCATGGCTAGGGTTGCTTTAGGAAAGTGTTACATTAGAAGTGACCTTTTTGGTCTATATTTTCAAATCTTATTGTTTTCCAAAACCACTTTCTTAAAGTGGTTCTAGCCTTTTTATGGCTAGAATCGCTTTAGGAAAGTGAGACGTTTTCATACTTTCTAAAAACTCTCTTTTCAAAAAGTCTCTCTTCCTAAAAATCTCTTTTTCAACATACTTTCCTAAAACTCTCCTCTCCAAAATTGTTTTCAAAAACTCCCCTCCAAAATCTATTTTTCAAAACCCCCTTTTTCAACTCCTTTCCAAAACTTTCTCTTCTAAAAATTCACTTTCTAAAAACGCTCCCTAAAAATCTTTCCAAAAACTCTCTTTTCCAAAATCTCCCTTCTAGAAATTCCCCTCTAAGATTTTTCTTCTAAAATCTACGTTTGTAAAAACACACTTTCCAAAAACTCTTTCCTTAGAGCCCAAGTCAAGCCCTAGAACCCACAATTAGGAAACCCTAATTTTCTTCCCAAAAACATGATTTTCAAACTCTGTCCTAAACCTAGGTTTCCAAAACCTCTTGTTTTCACATCCAAACGATACATGTTTCCAAAGCCTCTTTTCTACGTTAAAATTCCGCACTTTCAAAACTAGGGTTTCTAGAATCTCTCTTTCCAAATCCTTGCCAAATCCTATCTTCCCTTTAGGATCCCGTCCTCCATTTTTGGAAACAAAATCCAACCTTTCTCTTTTAGAAACCGAATCCAATCCCTTCCTAATCCAACTCTTCCCTAATTCAAATCCTTCCTAAACTTCCACTTTTCCTAAATCTTAAGTTTCTAAAACTTGAACATAAAAATCTTTCCTAAATTTTAAAACTCAACTTTCAAATCTTTCCTAATTCTACCCTCTTTTCAGATCTTAACTTCTTAAACCTAAGTTTTCAAACCTTTCCTAAACTCAACCCTTTCCTAATTTCAAGACTTTCTAAAATTCAAACTCTAAAACTTTCTAAATTTCAAATCTTTCTAAAATTCTAAGCTTCCTAAATTCAAAACTTTCTTAAGTTAAATCTTTCTAAACCCAAATCTTTCTAAACTTTAAACTTTCCAAAACTTCAAAATCTTCCTAAATCTAAGGCTTTTCTAAACTCAAAACTTTCTTAATTCAAACATTTTCTAAACTAAAAACTTTCCTTTTTCAAACCTTTCCCAAAACGAAACTTTCTTATTTTCAAAACTTCCTTGTTTTCAAAACTTTCCAAATTCAAAACTTCCCTTTTTCAAACATTCCAAAATTCAAAACTTTCTTAACTTGAAACTTTCCAAATTCTAAATCTTTCTTAAACTAAACTTTCCTAATTCAAAACATTTCTAAATTCAACACTTTCCTTTTTCAAACCTTTCCTAAAACGAAACTTTCCAATTTTCAAAACTTTCCCATTTCAAAACTTTCCTAAACCTAAAACTTTCCTAAATTCGGAACTTTCTTAATTTGAAACTTTCCAAAAATGAAACTTTCCTAATTTGGAACTTTCCTAATTTGAACATTTCCTAAATCCAATTCTTCCTAATTTCCTAAATCTTCCAAGCCGAGTCAAATCTTTCCTAAGTCTCTTCCCTTTCCTAAGTCTAGGTTTCCTAAAATCAAGTCTTTCCAAAATCAATCTTTCCAAAGTAAGTCCAATCTTCTCAATTTCAATTTCCAATCTCCTCTTCTAATCTCAAATCAAATCCAATTTTCAATTCAATCTCTTTCTTCCAATTCAATTTCTCTCTTCAAATCAATCTATTTTCAATCGGACTCTAGTCTGAACTACGACTGACCTGATTCCCCCAAAGGGATAAGTAGGCAACCTTCATAGGTGCGGTCACAATACTTTTCAAACTTTCAATTCCACCCCCATGAGTGCGGTTTCCAAAATCTTTCCAAATCTCAAATTCCAATCTATTTTCAAAATTTCAATTTCAAAATTTCAATTTTCAAATTTTCACACTTTCCAATTTTAATTTTCAAATCAAATCAATCTCTTTCTAAATCTATTCTCCAACTCTCTCTTATTTTGCACTTGCATATCATGCATCATATTTTTCAAACATTGTTTTTCTAAAGTGAATAGGGTTGAACATATGTTAATTAAAGACTCTCATAGGTGAATCTAGGGTAGATTGACATGTAGGTACCGAAAGGGCGGGGTAGGGTGATAGCTTAGTGTGTCTTTCCTACACGTAACCAACCTCTGAACCTAGGATCACTGAATTCAAAGACCAAAAAGGAGTTATTTTTCAAAAATGGCTAAATGTTTTCCAAAGGTTGCCAAACAACCTGTTTTCTTAAAAACCCTCTCTCAAGGAGATATTTTCAAAAATCGTTTTACAAAACCCTAAGTGTAGTCTTCGGATTATTCTTAGTTTTTAGGTGACCTAACTTATCTTAATCAAGTTAGGTGGCGACTCCGAATCTTTTTCAAAAGCCCTTATTTCAAATCAATTTTTCAATTCAAACCTAGTCGCACTCATTCTTCTAGGAGGGTGAGTTCAAACGAGAGAGTACAACATTTTTTCCGCTTGTGTGAGTATTCCTCGAGTGCGAAAAATCTAGGCGCGACATTCCCCACATAATTGCAATTCGACCCTAGGCTAGGTTAGTGTGAGTTGAGTGCTAGAGCCTATATTTGGCTAGGTCCCTTGGGAGAGAACGATACCGTATTATCGGTTTATACTTCATCGCGACCCCCGTACTCTTGCGGGGTACTACATTTTGTAGTTTTTGGAGCGAGTCAGCAATCAAGCAAATACCTTCTTATGCTAAGTTCTTAAAGGACTTGTGCACTTTTAAGCAAAGGTTGCATGTCAAGGAAACTGCCATGATGAATGAAAATCAAAGTGCTATTTTGTAATACAAAACTGTGCCGAAATTCAAGGACACCGGATGTCTTACCATTTTTTGTACCATTGGGAATACCAAGATCGATTGTGCCTTGTTAGACTTAAGGTCTAGTGTCAACCTTTTACCCTTTTCAGCGTATAAGGAGATTGGCCTAGGAGAGTTGAGCCCTACTCGGGTTACTTTGCAATCGGCAGATCGTTCTATTAAGGTTCCAAGAGGTATCATCAAGGATGTTCTCATCCAAGTTGATAACTTTTGCTTCTCGGTCGATTTCATAGTCCTAGATACTCAACCTGTTGAGAGTTGTATAGCTCACAACCAAATTCCTGTGATTTTGGGACGCCCTTTCCTAGCTACTTCCAATGCTATCATTCATTATAGGAATGGGATAGTGAAATTGTCTTTTGGCAACACCACATTTGAGCTTAACATCTTTTCGATTGCCAAACAAAAGGGAGAGTGTGAGAATATCTGGGAGGTAGACATCATAGAGAGCATAGTTCAAGATCACTTTAAGCAGGAGATTTTAGAGGACCCCTTGGAGAGAGCATTAGTGAGAGGTGAACCGCATGCTTCACTTGATAATGAGGGCATGGCGTTGAGTGAATTTTTTCATTTAAAGAGTGAGAGAGATGAGTGTTTACATGTGGGTCAATGGACCCCTTCTTTTGGACCCCTTCACCCTAGTGCCGAGAAACCAATTCCTTCGGAGGAGAAGCCTCCCATTCCCGAGAGGAAGCCTTTGCCTTCCAATTTAAAGTATGCATTTTTAGGGGATGTGGAGTCTTACCCGGTTGTGATTTCCTCTAGTGGCTCGCCTCCGTAATGCGGTATTCTTACAAAATAGAGTTAGCACCCCACAAGAGTACGGGGGTCGCGATGAAGTATAAACCGGTAATCCGGTATCGTTCTCTCCCAAGGGACCTAGCCAAATATAGGCTCTAGCATTCAACTCACACCAAGCTAACCTAGGATCGATTTGTAATTAAAGAGGGGCATTGAATCTAAAATAAAAAGGGAAAATAAAAAGATCGAAAATGTTTTAGGTTTTGATGATGTTTTGAATTACTAACCTAATGTAATGGAAATTAAAGCAATTAACACTAGACAATTAAAGTAAAACAAAGTGAAAATAAAATTAAAGTAATTAAAAGGAAATTAGGCTCAAATGATCCAATCACTCAATTTCATCCAAGGTTTCCAATGGGGTTAATAACTTAAATCAAACACGACATTTAAGTGTGCTTAATTCGGAGGATTTAGCTTTGAAAAACGATTATTCTCAAGCAATTTAAATTAGATACATATTCCATGGGGAGTCAAAGGTTAATACCATCGATTTAAGTTAGTCAATACCAAATTTGTGGTTTGTGCATTGATTAGCCAAACATAGTCAATAACCTAGGTTTTCTAAGTTATCTTCTATCAATTGTTGAGAATGAAATTCTAGAAAAATATAGCAATTATTTCATGAGATGCCTCCATTTAATTTCTTGGATTATTTTGGTGATTTTTACATTTGAACCCAATCTAAAAACTAGCTAATTAAGCTCATAATAAAAGCATACAAATGAAAATGAAGCATACAAGGATTGGAAGTTAGCATTTACTTAAAAGAAATGAAAAGAGTTTGGGTACAAGAAAACTACAAGAGAAATATAAGAAAATTACAACATAACAAAGAAAATTACAAATAAAATTACAAGAAATAAATCTAAACTAATAAATAAAAAACAAATGGAAAACCAACCTTGAATGAAGATCTCTCATAGCCAATCTACCAAAAATCTACTCCTAACTATCAAAACTATCAAAAACTCTCTACAAAACTCAAAAACTAATTCTCCATCTAACCAAAAACCAACTCCCATTTTTCTCTCGGCTGCGGCTAGCATTTTAGGGCAAATCTGCACTCTCCGTCCAAAGTCGTCCGACGCGCGTCCAAAGTGCGTCCGGACGCTTATTTCACCGTCTGAACGGTTGTTTTACCATCCGAACGGTCTTCGGACGCAAAATCACGACTCTGGATTGGCTTTGAACGGGAAAGCTCGACTCTGGAACTTCGCCTTTTGTCGCACCGTTCGAACGCTCTTTCGCCCGTCCGAAAGTACCGTTCGAACGCATCGTCCGAACGGCTGTACCGTCCGGACGGTCTTCTGTCATTTTGGCTCTTATTTGTTGTTTTCACTCCAAAACCTACAAAATACACAAAAATACACAATAAATCATTTATTAAACTAAAACAAGATAATTAACTACCATATAAATCTAATAATATGCAATTTAAGAGCTTATGATTACACTTTTAGAGTGTAATCATCTAACTTATCTGGGAGCCAAGACGAAGGGTTGATAACATTGCTTAGGAAACATAGAAAAGCCCTAGGATGGACCATCGCCGACCTTCATGGGATTAGTCCTCTCGTGTGCACTCACCGCATTTTCTTAGAAGAGGAGGCTAAATCCGTTCGCCAAATGCAAAGGCGATTGAATCCAAATATGAAGGAAGTGGTTAAAGGTGAGGTTTTAAAATTGCTAGATGCGGGTAACATTTACCCCATCTCCGATTCGAAATGGGTGAGTTCGACCTAAGTGGTGCCTAAGAAATCGGGTGTCACGGTGATAAGGAATGACAACAATGAGTTAGTGCCAACCTGTGTGCAAACCGGGTGGCGAATGTGCATTGATTATCGTCGCCTCAATAATGTGACCCGAAAGGACCATTTCCCTTTACCCTTCCTTGATCAAGTCCTAAAAAGGGTGTCCGGTAAGGCTTTTTATTGTTTCTTAGATGGATATTCGGGGTACAATCAAATTGATGTAGCCCTTGAGGATCAAACCAACACAATATTCACTTTTTCCTTTGGCACATATGCTTATAAATGTACGCCCTTCGGGCTATGTACTGCACCGGCGACATTTCAAAGGTGCATGATGAGTATATTTAGCGACAAGGTTGAGCAAATTGTTGAAGTCTTCATGGATGATTTTTTCGTCTATGGGGATACTTATGAAGGTTGTCTTGGTAATTTAGAAAAAGTTTTGATGAGATGTGAGGAGAGTAACCTTGTGCTCAATTGGGAGAAATGCCATTTTATGGTTACTAGTGGTATAGTTTTGGGCCATATTGTGTCGGCCGAAGGGCTTGAAGTAGACAAAGCAAAAATTGAACTCATTCAAAAATTGCCCGCCCCGACATGTGTGAAGGAGGTTAGATCATTTCTTGGGCATGCCGGTTTCTATCGGCGTTTCATTGAGGGCTTTAGTGCAATCTCTAGGCCCATGTGTCATCTCTTGTCCCAAGATGTCCCCTTTGAGTGGACATCTTCCTGTCAACAAGCTTTTGACAAGTTGAAAGGACTTTGACCTTAGCCCCAATCAGTTGAGCACCCAATTGGTCTCTTCCATTTGAGCTAATGTGCGATGCTAACGACTACGTTGTGGGGGCTGTCCTAGGACAAAGAGTTGATAAGAAGCCTTATGTCATTTATTATGCCTCGAGAACTCTCAATGAAGCTCAAATTAACTATACCACAACCGAGAAAGAACTCCTTGCAGTGGTTTTTGCACTAGACAAATTTAGGTATTACTTAATTGGGTCATTGGTCATCATCTACACCGACCATGCGGCCCTAATCCTCACAAAACCCGATGCAAAACTGCGCCTCATTCGATGGATACTTTTGCTCCAAGAATTCCATATTGAAATGCATGATAAAAAAGGGGTTGAAAATGTGTCTACGGACCACTTGTCTCGGCTTCCCTTAAATGGGCGAGTCATGGACCCAACTCCTATCAAGGAGCACTTCCCGGATGAGCATCTCATGCATGTGAGTGCCGTTAAGCAAGTTTCAATCCCTTGGTTTGCGGACATTGCGAACTTCTTTGTCACCGGTGAAGTTCCTTCCACATGGTCATCCATCGACAAGCGTAAATTCTTCCGGAATGTGCACTATTTTTCGTGGGATGATCCTCACTTGTTTAAGTATCGTCCGGACCAAATCATTCACTGGTGTGTCTCGAATCATCAATTTCAACAAGTAATAAAGTTTTGTCACTCTCATGCTTGTGGATGACACTCCTCCTCGAAGAAAATGACTCGCTCCGAAAACTACAAAATGAAGTTAGTATCCCACAAGAGTACGGGGGTCGCAATGAAGTATAAACCGGTAATCCGGTATCGTTCTCTCCCAAAGGACCTAGCCAAATATAGGCTCTAGCACTCAACTCACACTAATCTAGCCTAGGATTGAATTACAATTATATGGGGAATTGGATCTAAAATAAAAGGAAAAAGAAAAGGACCGAAAATCTTTAGGTTTTTGATGGGGTTTTGATTTACTAAACTAGTGCAATGAAAATTAAAGTAATTAATTAGGCAATTGATTTAAATGCAAAGCAATTAAAATGGAAAGCTTAGATGTGATTGATTCAATCCACCAATTCACAAAAAGAATTTCAATAGAGGATTTTTATAACTCAAATCAAGAATCACACAGTGGATTTTTTATTCGAAATATTTTGACCGTAAAACCTTGAGTTCATATTTAGTTGAGTGTAGGGATTAAACCAATTAATAAAACCCTAGAAGCAAACCTTAAAAATGTACAAGATTTATACCAATTGTTGAATTGTGCATAAACATTACCAAATGGGTTATAAATCTAAGTTTTCGAATAAATCCAACATCCAACAAAATAGAACTATACAAATCTATGAATAAAACTTTAAAGTTCATGAATCCCCATTGAAATACTTGAAAATCCTTGGTGGATCTTCACAATCACACCCAAGATATGTTTAGCTACTAGAATCCATAATAAAGAGCATAAATGAAGGTAAATCTAACATTAAACTAAGTAAAACTAGTGTTTGGTTGCTAAGAAAGTGAGAGAAAATGGCAAAAAAGTGAAGGAAAATACATTACAATGAAAGAAAGTTATAATTTCTACACTTACATTAACATTACAAACATAAATCTAAGCTAAAAACACACAAAAACATAAAAACCAACTTTGGAGGAGTTTTTCACGCCACCCCCTTGGCTGCTACAAGCCCAAAAAATCTTCCTCTCCTTTGTTTTTTCGAACAAAAAAGTTTTTAAGCTTCAGATCTGTATCGACTGATCGATCGGCACTGTTTACGATCGATTGGTTACTATTCACCAATCGATCGGTAAAACACCCTCTCTAAAGTTTGCCAAACCAATCGATCAGGTACTATTCATTCCTCCACTTTGAAGGTTGATCTTGACCACCTTAGAGGCCGATTCAGCCGATGCACATTAGAGGAGTAAAAAGATATGGCCCAAATATCGAGACAGGTCTGAATTTTCATGAACAAATTATTCGCCTTGAACCCGCTTTGATTATTCTTGCTTTCTTTTTGCCTTTACTAGCTTATATAACCTAAAAAACACATAAAAAACATATTCAAACAAATATCTAACTGAAATAAGACAATTAATTATAATATAAGTCTAACAAAGTGCGAATTAAAAGCCTATGATTACACTTTTAGTGTGTAATCAGAAAACCACGGCCAAAATTTTGCAATATGGACTTTATTGGCCCACCATGTTTAAGGATGTACATACCTTTTGTCTTGCTTGCGATAGGTGTCAACGGTTAGGAACACTTTCAAAGAGGCACATGATGCCTCTTCACCACATCACTATTTTGAAAATATTTGATTGTTGAGGGATTGATTTCGTGGGACCATTTCCTAACCCGTGTGGGTACCTTTTCATTCTTGTTGCGGTAGATTATGTCTCAAAGTGGGTGGAAGCAATTGCCACCCGAAGCAATGACCACCAAGTGGTTTTGCGATTTTTGAAAAAGAACATTTTTTGTAGGTATGGCATGCCTCGAGCCGTGATAAGTGATGGCGGTTCACATTTTTGTAACAAGCCTTTTGCGTCTTTAATACGTAAGTATGGAGTGGTCCATAAGGTGTGATTACCATACCATCCTCAAACGCAAGGACAAGTAGAGTTGGCCAATTGAAAAATCAAGCGGATTCTTGAAAAAACCGTCAATCCAAATAGGAAAAATTGGTCTCTTAGATTGACCGATGGGATGTGGGTATACCGCACGGGTTATAAAACCATTCTCGACGCATCCCCCTATAGACTTGTGTACGGGAAGGCCTGTCATCTTCCTGTTGAAATTGAGCATAAAGCATATTGGGCGATTCGTCAATGTAATCAGGATATTGATGTTGCGGGTACCCACTGCAAACTCCAACTCAATGAGTTAGATGAACTTTGCAATGATGCCTTTGAAAATGCAAAAATTGCTAAGGCCCGGATGAAACACTTTCATGACCAACACATCATTCGAAAAACTTTCAAAAGTGGCCAAAAAGTGTTATTGTATGATTCACACTTGCTTCTATTTTCAGGAAAATTGCAGAGTAAGTGGGCCGGGCCATACCTTGTGAAAGAAGTTTTTTCCCATGGGGCCGTAGAGGTGCAAAATCTTACAAATAGGTCGACATTTAAGGTGAATGGGCAACAGTTAAAGCCCTATTTCGAGCCCTTCCAAGGCGAGGTAGAGTGTGTGGATCTCATTGATCAACCCCTTTTGCCTTGATGAGTGTCCTCTAAGATTGTCCTCGCCCTCCCGTTGTTCTTGTCCCGGTCTCTTTCGTATTTTTTATTGCTTTGAGAACAATGCAACATCTTAAGTGGGGGGTGGGGCGAGCTTGTTTTTAGCTCGTTTTTGTGTAATTTTGTATATTTTTGGGTTGTTTTCTTTTGATTTATTTGCAGTTTTTGATGTTTAAGTTAGTTTTTGTATAGTCTTTTGAGTTTTCTCGGTTTTCCTGTGTATACTCGAAATTTTTGGAATTTACCGTTCGGACAGTACGTCCTAATGCGTTTACCGTTCGAACGGTGTGTCCGAACGCTTACTTTACCTTTCGAACGGTGAATTCGAATGGCTCGTGGTCCAGTTATTTCCCGTTCGAACGGTGTCCAGACGCACGTCGATCACACCGTTCGAATGGACTTTTGACCGTTTGGACGTACTTTTGATTATTCAGATGCTTATTTATCGTTCGGACAGTACGTCCGGACACACTCCGGACGTGCGTCGAATGCATGGCCACCCCTATAAATAGAGAACGTCCGTATTGAGTTCAGACTCAATCCAGACGTTATACGGGGAGTTTTTGAGAGTTTTGAGAGCTTTTGGACAATAGCGGAGCCTTGCCGGAGCCCGAGCACGCGCCCTTGTCTCCTCCACCCTTGATTTCACACTTCCCTAGGTATTCCTGTGCCCTTTTCCTTGTTTACTTTATTTTATACCTAGGGTTTACTTTTTAGGGCATTTAGATATGGTGGGCAGAGGGGCCCCAGGTGCCCCAGCCCCAGCCTATGATGTCACACGTTTTGTGTTGGAGGATGTCTTCTAGGCATTCTCCCAGACTTAGATTAAGAGGGGTATAGTACTTGAGCGTCAAATAGACTTAAACCAGTTTAGGGACCCTGGGTTTTTGTGGGTGACTCGCCTCCGTAATGCGGTATTCCTACAAATGGAGTTAGCACCCCGCAAGAGTACGGGGGTCGCGATGAAGTATAAACCGGTAATCCGGTATCGTTCTCTCCCAATGGACTTAGCCAAATATAGGCTCTAGCACTCAACTCACACTAACCTAACCTAGGATTGATTTGCAATTATGTGGGGAATTAGATCTAAAATAAAAAAGGAAAATAGAAAGGACTGAAAATATTTTGGGTTTTGATGATGGTTTTGAATTACTAACCTAATGCAATGAAAATAAAAACAATTAACACTAGATAATTAAAGTAAAACAAAAGGAAAATAGAATTAAAGCAATTAACGGGGAATTGGGCTCAAATGATCAAATCACTCAATTTCATCCAAGGTTTCCAATGGGGTTTATAACTCAAATCAAACATAACATTTAAGTGTGTTTGATTCGGAAGATTTAACTTTGAAAACCGATAATTCTCAAGCAATTAAAATTAGATACGTGTTCAATGGGGAATCAAAGGTTAATACCATTGATTCAACTTAGTCAATACCAAATTTGTGATTTGTGCATTGATTAGTCAAACATAGTCAATAACCTAGGTTTTCTAAGATATCTTTAATCAATTGTTGGGAATGAATTTCTAGCAATTGTGGAGTATTTTTCTAGTTAAGAGTCTTAAATTAATACCATTAATTTGGATGATGAAAATCTTCAAATTTAGTCAATAATCTAAGTTTTCTAAATTCCACACCTAATTACTAGAAATTTGAATTCTAAGAAAATATGACAATTAATCCATGAGATACCTCCAAATAAATTCCTTGGATTATTTGGGTGATTTTCACATTTAAACCCAATGTAAATTCTAGCTACTTGAATACATCATAAAAAAACATGTAAGAATGTAAAGAAAGCATGTAGAGACTCAAATATAAAATTTACTTGAATATTAAAGATGTTTGGTTATAAAGAAAATGAAGGAAAATGCAAGAAAGTGAAAGAAAATACAATATAATGGAAGAAAATTACTAGTTTTATACCTATATTAACATTACAAAGCTAAATCTAAGCTAAAAATGAAGAAAAATGAAAGAAACTAACCTTGGAGGAGCTCTCCCGCCGCCCCTTGCTCCAAACTAACCCTAATTACTCAAAAACTTTACAAACTAAAAACCCCGCTTCGGACGCAAAAAACACAATCTAGATGAACAGTAATCGTCCGAATACTGTCCGGACGGTCCGTTCGATGCCCGTTTGAAATCCGTTCGGATGGTGAACAGTAACCGTTCAGAGGTACTGTTTACCATTCAGACGGTACTGTTAACAGTAACCGTTCGGAGATACTGTTCACCGTTCGGACGGTACTGTTCATGAACAGTAACCGTCCGAACGGTGAACAGTACCCTTTAGGACGGGTATTATTCACACTTTTCAGCTGCAAAAATTTCGAAACTTAATCGATATCAGAGTAAAAAGTTATGGCCGAAATACCGAAACAGGTCTGAATTTTCATGAACAAATTATTCGCCTTGAACTCGCTTTGATTATTCTTGATTTCTTTTCACCTTTATTAGCTTATATAACCTACAAAACACATAAAAAACATACTCAAAAAAATATCTAACTAAAATAAGATAATTAATTACAATACAAGTCTAACAAAGTATAAATTAAGGGCTTATGATTACACTTTTAGGGTATAATCAGTGGGCCCAGGCCTTTGAGGGCTGGGGTTGGGTCCCTCTCACTACCTTCACGGGGGAGGCCATATTTACTTTGCTCGTTGAGTTTATGGCGAACGTGTTAGCCTGTTGTATTACTTCAGGACACGAGCAGATTACGTCCTGGATTAGGGGGTTTGACATTGGGATCACCCCCGACACTTTTGCAGAGTTGTATAGACTGCCTAGGGTGGCAGACCCTCAGTATAGTTTCCCATCTAGGGGAGCCCCGGATGACTTCAGGGTCAGTTCCGACAAGATTTGCCTCCCAGGCATTGATTGGGGTATGCGTCGGCAATTGGCGGTTGGCTCATTGCTCCCGATTTACGCCCCCTTGTACATTTTTTACTGTTAGTCCATTTACCCCATTGCTAGGCATTCTGAGGTTAAGAGGGGTAGAGCGAGTCTTTTGTGGGCCATTGGGACGGGTAGGACCATAGATTTCCCGTTATTTCAGTTTAGGGCCCTAGCGAAGGAGGTCTTGCACCCGCGTGCTCAGGGATCCATCCCCTTCGCAGTTCTTTTGACACGGGTGATCGAGACTGCATTTGAAGCCCCTGCTGTTGGACTTCTTCGTTTCCCGCAGTCAAGGGAGGCCATTGGTAGATCCACCATCCAGTGAGAATTGAGATCTCGCAGACTACAACAGCAACAATAGCAATTCCAGCCACAACAACACCAGCAGCAGTAGCAGTCGGGCCTTGCTAAGCCGGACCTTGCTAACCCGGACCAGTATGACCCAGATATTCATTAGCATCAGCATCAACAGCACTTTCAGCCACCGTGGCACGCCTCCAGATGTGCTTCAAAACTGGAGTCACTCCGTAAGAGTACGGAGGTCGCGCATGTAGTAAAAACCGAAGGATACGGTGTCGTTCTCTCCCAAAGGAATTCTGCAAATATAGCAACAAAGCTCAACTAGCACGGGCACTTATCTTGAAGGATTGCAAATGAAAATTCTGTTCTTTTCCTAACATAAAAGAGACCGAAAATATGTTGGTTTTGAGAAGATGGTGGTTCAATGCTTAATGCAATAATTTAATGACTAATGAAGACAATAAAATCTAGTTTTATGTAATTTAGCAGAAAAGCTTGGACGTAGTTGTTTCGATCCACCAATTCACAACAAGGGTTTCCAATGAGAGGTCTATAACTCAAATCAAGAATCACACCTTGGATTCTTGATTCGAAAAATGTTGACTATAAAAATGTGGGTTTTTTGTTTGATTGAGCATAAAGAGGGAATCTATGATTGGCACCCTAGAATCAAACATTAGACATGTGCAATACCTATACCAAACATTGATTTGTGCATAAATGTTGCCAAGGGGTTATGAATCTAAGTTTTTCTAATGAATCTCACACTAAATCAAATGAAACCATGAAATTTTAAGGATATGCCTTTGAAGTTCATACAACTCATTTTCACCCTTTGAAGATCTTTGGTGGATCTTGACAACCACATCCAAGGGATATTTAGCTACTAGAATCCATGTCAAAGAACATAATAGAAGACAAATCTATCATTAAACTATATAGAACTAGTGTTTGGTTTCTAAGAAAGTGAGGGAAAATGGCAAGAAAATGAGGAAAAATGGCTAAAAATAGTAGAAAATCATTCACTTCATATATATCAAGCATTCATTTATAATGATCCAAAAGCAATAAATGACAACAAATACAAAGCATTAAAGTAAATCTAACTAAAAACCTTACAAAATAACAAAAGACCACTTTTTGAAGCTTCTTCTCTGTCCAGTTCTGACACGCCTCCAGTTGTGCTTCAACTGAAGCCACTCCGCAAGGGCACGGAGGTCGCGCTTGTAGTAAAACCGGAGGATCCGGTGTCGTTCTCTCCCAAGGGAATTCTGCAAATATAACAACAAAGCTCAACTAGCACGGGTACTTATCTTAATGGATTTCAAATGAAAATTCTTAACATAAAAGAGACCGAAAATATGTTGGTTTTGAGATGATGATGGTTATATGCTTCATACAATAATTTGGTGACTACGAAAGACAACAAAAGCTAGTTTTATGTAATTAAGGAGAAAAGCTTGGATATGGTTGTTTTGATCCACCAATTCACAACAAGGGTTTCCAATGAGAGGTTTATAACTCAAATCAAGAATCACACCTTGGATTCTTGATTCAGAAAATGTCGGTTATAAAAATGTGGGTTTTGTTTGATTGAGCCTAGAGAGGGAATATATAATTGGTACCCTAGAATCAAACCTTAAACATGTGCAATACCTATACCAAATGTTGATTTGTGCATAAATATTACCAAAGGGTTATGAATCTAGGTTTTTCTAATGAATCTCATACTAAATCAAATGAAACCATATAATTTTGAGGATATGACTTTGAAGTCCATACAACCCATTTTCAACCCTTTGAAGATCCTTGGTGGATCTTCACAACCACATCCAAGGGGTGTTTAGCTACTAGAATCCATGTTAACTAACATAAAAAGAGACAAATCTACCATTAAACTATAAAAAAACTAGTGTTTGGTTGCCAAGAAAATGAGAGAAAGTGCCAAGAAAATGATGGAAAGTTGCTAGAAAAGGTAGAAAATCATTCACTTCATATATATATCAAACATTCACTTACAATGATCCAAAAACAATAAATGACATTAAATACAAAGCATTAAGAGTAGATCTAACCAAAAACCTTACAAGATAACAAAAATCCACTTTTTGGAGCCTTCTTCCCGTCCAAACTCTGCAGAAAATAACCGATATCACTTTTTGTCTCGAACAAAAGCTTTTATACTCTACAGAAAAACAAAGCCTGTACACACCGATCGATCGGTGTACGATCGATCGATCGCCCGATCGAACGGTCAGCGATCGAACGCCCGATCGATCGCAAAACCGACCCCTCTGAAGTTTGCTTCTGTATCGTCTGTTGAGAGGATTCCGACGTCACCGATCGAACGCCCGATCGATCGGAAAAACGCCCTCTCTGAAGTTTGCTACAGAAGGTTGAACAGAGCATCACCGATCGATCGCAGGATTACCGATCGATCGGCCGATCGAACGTTCCGTGGACCGTTCGATCGGGAGATCGATCGGTCGATCGATCGGTCATACTCAAGATTGCCCATTTGCCTTAGTTTATGCTCCAAATCCTGCAAAAAGTGTACAAAAAGAGTTTTAACGCGTTTTAGGAGTTAGAATACTAAATTAACACCAAATTTAACTATTCAACTAACAATTTAAGCCAAAAGATTACTATTTCTAAGGGTAATCAACACCCCCCAACTAAACCTTTGATAGTCCCTATCAAAGTATGAGAGGAAAAACAAAAATATACACATGCATTAATCTTATTCAAGTCAAATCTCCATCCACCTAGGTTGTGAACCAAAGCAAGGTAAAGACATAAAGCATGGAAGAAACAAAACATATTGACGCGTACTACCAATGACATATAACCCTAATGATTCAAAACTCGTACAATTACGTCCTCGATGCTTCGATCCAAGTCTCACAAGGCATACACTCAACTTTAAACATGAACGCTCTGGGTCCCTCAATGGAAAGCTCTTTTAACGAGTAAATGTATAAACCATGCAAGTAGAGCAATTCCAAAACCAAAGACGAATAAATTGTAAGTGTATCGACTTGGCATAGCTTCATGAAGGAATATTCACAGCTTAAGCATAATCTAGAAAATTGACATAAATGCCTCATACACAATTGAATTAAAGATTCATGTATCTTCGGATATCAAGGCCATAAGGATGATGAATGAGAGAAGAGCCATGTAAGAGGATAGAAAATGGAAAAAGGATTCAACATATGCATGCACATTACACATGATGATCAATGATATTCACTTCCACATTTCCACTCTTTTGAATCACTTTTACTATCTTCCTTCACCTCACTTCTTTTGTATTTGATTTTTTTTTTTTTTTGAACACACCTTTTCATCCCTTTCTATGTATGTATGTAAATTTTTTTTTTTTTTTTTTTTTTTACTCTTCAACTCCATACATCTCCAACTTTACAAATATAAGAGTAATGCATCTATTGGCATTGACACTCTTTAAACTTATGCACATGCATATGGATATTAAAAAGAAGAAAAATACACATGGAATGGCTCAATGGAATGAAATGGCCTATGTGTTTTGAATCCGAAGAATACAACAAATCAAAACTTCAAAAGTGTATAAGGGGTCAATAAATCTATATAACACTCGAACATGTAAACCAACATCAAGAAATAATGAAGCTATTCAATGAATGAGGATCAACAAAAATAATCTTGAATAAATGTGATTCACTCTTCAAAGGCGATAAATAGGCTCTAAAGCTCACACGGTAAAAAATCTCCACCTTATAAGGACATGCATGCATAAGAATGAAACACAAGGCATCACATAACATGTTAGTGCGCAACAATGTGAATTGTCTCTTATAATGATTTTATGCCAAAAACTTGCAATGTATCATAATCTCTAAGGTGGGTTAATCATCAACTCAAATTTAATCAAAAACATGGTATGGTACTTATTTGAAACAACCTTGACACCTCCATCACAAAAATCCAAAAAGAAATGATATCAACAATTAAGGACATAGCTAAGGTGTCAAGTTATAGAAAAGGGCGATACGAATACCATACAATACCCATTACCTCGGTTGGAACAATACATGCGATATGGATATCAATCAAAAAGTACACCTGTAACTAAATTGCCAAAAATATACACGAAAAAGACAAGAGAACACAACAAATGTATACAAAAAGGGTATGCCACAATAAGAAAGATCACTATACAAACAGCTCAAAAATAAATACATCCACTATAATAAAAAAGATTTAGATACATCATATGAAATGAAATGCTATGAAGTGCGCAATGCATCTAATCTATCTGAAGATTCGAAAAGAGGTCTCCATCATCCGGAGGAGGCTGGCCAAGGTGCTGGATAATCTCCTGGAGTCGAGTGGACTGGGTCTGCTGCTGCTGCTAAATGTCAATCAGCTGACCCTGAAGTGCGGCAATGTCAGTGTCCTGAAGATCTAATCTAGCCATAATGTCGGCTTGCCACTGCTGGCGCTCTGCCTGCTGAGCGGTCAGCTGCTCCTGAATAGCTGCCAAAGTCTGAAGTAACGTCCCCGGAGCTGGCTCCTCCTGAGCCTGAGCCTGAGTCTGAGCCTGCACTGGCTGATCCTGCCGCTGCTCCCCTGACTGGGTCTCCTCCTGAGTCTGAGAAGCCGGCTGCTGAGAAGACGAGTGAGCCGAACTAGCTGACCCCCCCTTCTTCGACAACTGCCCTGCCGCTCTCTTCTCCGTCTTCCAGTCTATGTCAGTCGAAGAAGAGAGCAGTACAACATCCGCAACACTAACCCCTGCCGCCCTAATCCTCGCTGTCAAAAAACAACCAAAAGGGATGCTAGACTGGGGAGTAGCAACCTGAGTCGCGGCCCACAATGCCATATACATGAAGTGGGGCAAGTCAATAGTCCTGCCCGTGCCAATAGCCCACATCAACTGCCCCCGCATCCTACTGCACTCCACCGTCCTCCCTAGTGGAAAGATCGAATAGCAAGTCCAAAGGAACAACGGGTGGTATCTGGGGGCAATCTGCCTAATCCTGATCTGGGAAGCGGTCCAGGACTCTCCCGGTGCTAAAATCTCAGCGCACATCTCCTCATGAGATGGTGGATGCTGCCCATCATAAGAGAACTGAGGGTTAGCAACCCTCGGTATACCAAACTGCTCAGCAAAGGAGTCCGGGGTGATAACAACATCCCTACCCCGAACCCAAGAGCGAAGAATATGTCTGTCGCCACCAACGGGGTCCGATGAAATGTTAGCCATGAACTCTGCCACGAGGGTGGCTGAGTACTGGCCCCTAAAAGAAGCTAACCCCAACCACTGGCGGTTGGTCAAAGGCTGGAGCCAACCATATGGCTCAGCATCAAACTGACTCACTGTCCAACGCCTCTCCACTACTATCTTACGGGCGCTCCACACCCGTACAAACTCTCGCTCCTGATCCCTCCCCCGGAAGCGAGTGGAATCATACTCTCCCTCTCTCTCCCTCCTAGCATGCTCACGCTGGAGCTGTTGGAACTGGGCCAGAGTCTGAGAAGTCCCCGCCCCAGCTGTACCCTCAGAACTCCTAGTCTCGACCATAACTCTCTACAAAGCTAAGTACAGCTGGAAATGAAAAGAATGGACAAAGATCGGCGGAAGGAATACCTCTCGAAGCGCAAAAACCCGTGAACAAACGAGACAATGTCCACCAAAGTGAGCTGGCAGGGCCTCGTTGCTCCGACAGACAAAAAGACTCTTTAAACTCTCAAGTATGCGCGAGTGAAATGAGAGTGAACAGTGAAATAGTGGCCTTTATATAGAGAACTGGTCATCGATCGATCGGCCCTCTGAACCGATCGATCGCCTCGCGGACCGATCGAAATGGAGCGCCACCGATCGAACGGCCGATCGATCGATACTGCTCCCTTTCGATCGGTGCGGTAACAACCCCGATCGATCGCAGTCGTCACCGATCGATCGCCCGATCGATCGCAACATACACGATCGATCGGTTTGGCCCATCGATCGATCGCAAAAACAGCTTCTCTGAAGTTCTGCAGAAATTCTCAGAATGGTTCACAGAATCATGCAAATGGTGCCCCCCCCCCCAACTGGAATCATGCCATGACCTCAAGGCATGAGGAAAATGGAATAGGAAAAGAACAACGGGGAGGGCGGGACTCTCGGGAATACAAATGTACACAACTAACTACCAAAAGAAATGAGAAAGAAACCTATAAAAAGAAAAACAAAAGAACTACTCCTAAATTATGAAACACGATAATCTAATGTCACTCAAAGGACGGTGGATCGATGAGATCCACACAGTCCAACTCCCCTTGAAACGTCTCAAAATACGGCTTTAGCCGCTGGCCATTTACCTTAAATGCCGAGCCATTCGTGAGGTTTTGCACCTCAATGGCTCCATGGGGAAAAACTTCTTTAACAATGTATGGCCCGGCCCACTTACTCCGCAATTTGCCCAGAAAGAGATGTAAGCGTGAATCATACAACAACACTTTTTGGCCAACTTTGAAAGTTTTTCGAATGATATGTTGGTCATGAAAGTGTTTCATCTGGGCCTTAGCAATTTTTGCATTTTCAAATGCATCATTGCGGAGTTCATCTAACTCATTGAGTTGGAGCTTTCAGTGGGTACCCGCAACATCAATATCCTCATTACATTGACGAATCGCCCAATATGCTTTATGCTCAATTTCGACGGGAAGATGACATGCCTTCCTGTACACAAGTCTATAGGGTGATGCGCCAAGAATGGTTTTATAGCCCGTGCGGTATGCCCACAACCCATCGGTCAATCTAAGAGACCAATCTTTCCTATTTGGATTGACGGTTTTCTCTAGAATGCGCTTAATTTCCCGATTGGCCAACTCAACTTGCCCTTGCGTTTGAGGATGGTATGGTAATCCAACCTTATGGACCACACTATACTTACGCATTAAAGACGCAAAGGGCTTATTACAAAAATGTGAACCGCCATCACTTATCATGGCACGAGGCATGCCATACCTACAAAAAATGTTCTCTTTCAAAAATCGCAAGACCACTTGGTGGTCATTGCTTCAGGTGGCAATTGCTTCCACCCACTTCGAGACATAATCTACCGCAACAAGAATAAAAAGGTACCCAAACGAGTTAGGAAACGGTCCCATGAAATCGATCCCCCAACAATCAAATATTTCCAAAATAGTGATGGGGTGAAGAGGCATCATGTGCCTCTTAGAAAGTGTTCCTAACCGTTGGCACCTATCGCAAGCTAGACAAAAAGTATGTACATCCTTGAACATGGTGGGCCAATAAAGCCCACATTGCAAAATTTTGGTCGTGGTCTTCTTGGAGGAGAAGTGTCCTCCACAAGCATGAGAGTAAAAAAATTCTATCACTTGTTGGAATTCGTGATTTGGGACACACCGGCGAATGATTTGGTTCGGACAATACTTAAACAAGTGGGGATCATCCCACGAAAAATAGCGCACATTCTGGAAGAATTTACACTTGTCAATGGATCACCATGTGGAAGGAACCTCACCGGTGACAAGGAAGTTCGCAATGTCCGCAAACCAAGGGGTTGAAACTTGCTCAACGGCACTCACATGCATGAGATGCTCATCCGGGAAGTGCTCCTTGATAGGGGTTGGGTCCATGGCTTGCCCATTTAAGGGAAGCCGAGACAAGTGGTCCGCAACTACATTTTCAACCCCTTTTTTATCACGCATTTCAATATGAAATTCTTGGAGCAAAAGTATCCATCGAATGAGGCTCGGTTTTGCATTGGGTTTTGTGAGGAGATACTTTAGGGCCGCATGGTCGGTGTAGATGATGACCAATGACCCAATCAAGTAAGACCTAAATTTATCAAGTGCAAAAACCACCGCAAGGAGTTCCTTCTCGGTTGTGGTATAGTTGATTTGAGCTTCATTGAGAGTTCTAGAAGCATAATAAATGACATAGGGCTTCTTGTCAACTCTTTGTCCTAGGACGGCCCCCGCGGCATAGTCGCTAGCATCACACATTAGCTCAAATGGAAGAGACCAATTGGGTGCTTGAATGATTGGGGCGGTGGTCAAAAGTCCTTTCAACTTGTCAAAAGCTTGTTGACAAGAAGATGTCCACTCAAAGGGAACATCTTGGGACAAAAGATGACACATGGGCCTAGAGATTGCACTAAAACCCTCAATGAAACGCCGATAGAAACCGGCATGCCCAAGAAATGATCTAATCTCCTTCACACACGTTGGGGTGGGCAATTTTTGAATGAGTTCAATTTTTGCTTTATCAACTTCAAGCCCTTCAGCCGACACAATATGCCCCAAAACTATACCACTTGTAACCATAAAATGACATTTTTCCCAATTGAGTACAAGGTTACTCTCCTCACATCTCATCAAAAATTTTCCTAAATTACCAAGACAACCTTCATAAGTATCCCCATAGATGGAAAAATCATCCATGAAGACTTCGACAATTTGCTCAATCATGTCGCTAAATATGCTCATCATGCACCTTTGAAATGTCGCCGGTGCATTACATAGCCCGAAGGGCATACGTTTATAAGCATATGTGCCAAACGGAAAAGTGAATGTTGTCTTGGCTTGATCCTCAAGGGCTACATCGATTTGATTGTACCCCGAATATCCATCTAAAAAACAATAGAAAGCCTTACCGGACACCCTTTCTAGGACTTGATCAAGGAAGGGTAAAGGGAAGTGGTCCTTTCGGGTCACATTATTGAGGCGGCGATAATCAATGCACATTCGCCACCCGGTTTGCACACGGGTTGGCACTAACTTATTGTTGTCATTTCTTATCACCGTGACACCCAATTTCTTAGGCACCACTTGGGTCGGACTAACCCATTTCGAATCGGAGATGGGGTAAATGATACCCGCATCTAGCAATTTTAAAACCTCACCTTTAACCACTTCCTTCATATTAGGGTTCAATCGCCTTTGCATTTGACGAATGGATTTAGCCTCCTCTTCTAAAAAAATACGGTGAGTGCACACAAGAGGACTAATCCCATGAAGGTCGGCGATAGTCCATCCTAGGGCTTTTCTATGTTTCCTAAGCAACGCTATCAACCCTTCCTCTTGGCTCCCAGACAAGCTAGAGGAAATCACAACCGGGTATGACTCCCCATCCCCTAAAAATGCATATTTTAAATTTGAAGGCAAGGGCTTCCTCTCGGGAATGGGAGGCTTCTCCTCCGAAGGAATTGGTTTCTGGGCACTAGGGTGGAGGGGTTCAAAAGAAGGGGTCCATTGACCCACATGTAAACACTCCTCTCTCGCACCCTCTAAATGAGACAATTCACTTGACACCATGCCCTCACTATCAAGTGAAGCATGCGGTTCACTTCTCACTAATGCCCTCTCCAAAGGGTCCTCAAAACTCTCCCGCTCAAAGTGTTCTTGAACTATGCTCTCTATGATATCCACCTCCCGGATATGCTCATATTCCCCATTTTGTTTGGCAACCGAAAAGATGTTAAGCTCGAAGGTGGTGTTGCCAAAAGACAATTTCACTAACCCATTCCTACAATGTATGATGGCATTGGAAGTAGCTAGGAAAGGGCGTCCCAAGATCACAGGAATTTGGTTGTGAGCTATGCAACTCTCAACAGGTTGGGTGTCTAGGACAATGAAATTGACCGGGAAGCAAAAGTTATCAACTTGGATGAGAACATCCTCGATGATACCTCTTGGAACCTTTATAGAACGATCCGCCAATTGCAAGGTAACACGAGTAGGGCTCAACTCTCCTAGGCCAAGTTCCTTATACACTGAAAAGGGCAAAAGGTTGACACTAGACCCTAAGTCTAACAAGGCACGATCGATCTTGGTGTTCCCAATGGTACAAGAAATAGTAGGACATCCGGGGTCCTTGAATTTCGGCACGGTTTTACATTGCAAAATCGCACTTTGGTTTTCATTCATCATGGCGGTTTCCTTGACATGCAACCTTCGCTTAAAAGTGCATAAGTCCTTCAAGAACTTAGCATAAGAAGGTATTTGCTTAATTGCGTCAAGGATAGGGATGTTGACCTTTACTTGTTTGAACACTTCATAAATTTCCGCATTTAGAAGTTCATTCTTTGGTTTGGTCAACCTTTGCGGGAAGGGAGCATGTTTGACTATGTCCCTTCTCTTATCCCTCTCACTTTCACTCAAAATCTCAATGGGATTGGCTAAGTCCCCCCCCCTTTATCTCGGCTCTTTTTCCTCTTTCTCTTTTTCTCTCTCTTCTTGACCAACACTCTTCCTAGAAGTCTCATCCCGAGGTGGGATAGTTTTATTAATGGTCTTGCCACTTCTAAGTGTGGTTATGGCTTGCACTTGGTCATGACTCGTACTAGGGTCACTCTTACCCTCGGTTATGTGCACTTGCCTAACCGCCGGGTTAGGCTGAGGTTGAGCCGGGAATCTTCCCGGAACATTTTGGGTCAAAGCTTGTGTCAACGTAGACATTTGCTTTTGGATGTCCTCAAGTAACCTATAGTGTTGGTCTAGCACTTTTTCTTGTTTATCAACCCTTGAACTAACCCCCCTCATGTCATTGGCAAGTTGGTAAACATTGTCCTCTATGGGCTTCCTATGGAGGGGTTGGTATGGCCTTGGTTGATTTTGGAATTGGGGCACGGGTGCTTGTTGGTAAGGTGGAGGTGGATGTTGTGGTGGAAGTGCTTGTGGAGGTGGAGGTGCTTGGTATGATTGAGGGTTTTGATACCCTCCTTGATAGTTGTGGGAGTTTGAAGTCCCTTCATTGTTCCTCCACCCAAAGTTGGGATGATCTCTCCACCCCGGGTTGTATGTGTTTGAATAGGGGTTACCCCCTCCTCTTGAATATTGGCCAATTGCGTTAACTTGGCCGTGCAAAGCCTCCTTCACACTCGGAATGATTGGGCATGAAGCGATGGTATGGTCCGAGGTTTCACACACAAGACAACATACTTCCCTCAACTCCTCACTCTCTACCGATTGAACTTTTTTCACCTCAAGAGCCTCTAATTTTCTTGCTAAGGTAGCCACCCTAGCATTGACATCATCAACTTCCTTGAGTTGATATCTTCCCACCCCTTGTTGGATTGAGCGACCCTCGGGATTTTGGGTCCCGGTAAGTGCCCAATCTCTAGCCTTATTTGCCAAGTTATCAAAATAATCGTATGCCTCATGGGGTTGCTTATCAAAAAACGTCCCCGCACACATGGACTCGATAAATTGCTTGAGTTGGGGTGTCAAAGAAGAATAAAAGGTGTTGATGACGTGCCAATCGGCGAAACCGTGATGGGGGCAAGAATTTAAGAGGTCTTTGAACCTCTCCCAACATTGAAAGAAAGTTTCCCCCAACAAAGGAGAAAACTGTGAAATTTGCCTTCGAATGGCCTCAGTTCTATTTTCGGGGAAAAATTTGCTCAAAAATTCCCCTTGGAGAGTAGCCCAAGAATGGATGGACATGGGTCGCAAGGAATTGAACCAAAGCTTAGCTTTGTCCTTCAAACAAAATGGGAAGAGTTTCAACAAAAATACTTCCCTTGGACATGAGTTGTCCATAGCAATTGAACAAGCATCCTCAAATTCCTTAAGAAAAATGTAGGGTTGTTCCGAATCCATCCCATGGAATTGAGGCAACATTTGCATCATTCCCGACCTAATGTTTAGAGTGTTATGATGGGGCGGGAAAACAATGCACGATGTTGGTGCTTGCCTTGGTGGGTTTAGGTAGTCCCGGAGAGTCCGTATAGGGGGAGCCACCACGTCGCCATGATGGCTCCCTCTTTCAAACTCCTCATGACCTTCCGGGTGGATTTGGACATTTGGATACAAGGGTTGAATGTTAGGTAACCCAGGTTCGTTGGGATTTGCCATTGGAATGAAACCTAGGTCGACCACTAAAGGTAAGCTAGGTGTTGGTGAAGATGTGCTTGTGCTCTCAATGCTCTCAATCCTCACAAGGCGATGATGTTCGTCTCGCGTGAAATATGACATGCAAGAATGAATGCACACATAAGGTTGGACCGATAAGGTCGTTCAGCACATCATACACAATTCCTTAGGCCGGACAACGGCTTTTTTTTCAATTCTAGGCCAGACAACGGCTTTTTCTCAATTCAACTCCGTACCTCCAATCTCCACATACAATAAGCGTACCACCAATTTGAAACTTTCACACACTATCCTAACTCCACTAAATACTCCCGAAGAGGGATAATTTCTTAACAAAAATGCAATGCAATTATGCTATATCAAACAAAAGAAACTAGAGAAAAGAAGAAATAAAAAATAATCCTAAAAATAAAACACCTTAAGCGAAATGAGAGTGTACCGGGGCCCGAAGCCCGTAGATGCTTCCCTCGGGGGTGGTGATGAAATCCACCCTTTTTGTGTGTGTTTTTTTTTTTTTTGCTTGCTCTTCTTTTTTTTTTTTCAATTTTCTTCCGCAATCCTTAGCTTTTGTCCGGTGTAGCTTTTGCCTATGAATTCCCCGGCAACGGCTCCAAAACTTGACACGCCTCCAGTTGTGCTTCAACTGGAGCCACTCCGCAAGGGCACGGAGGTCGCGCTTGTAGTAAAACCGGAGGATCCGGTGTCGTTCTCTCCCAAGGGAATTCTGCAAATATAGCAACAAAGCTCAACTAGCACGGGTACTTATCTTAATGGATTGCAAATGAAAATTCTTAACATAAAAGAGACCGAAAATATGTTGGTTTTGAGATGATGATGGTTATATGCTTCATACAATAATTTGGTGACTATGAAAGACAACAAAAGCTAGTTTTATGTAATTAAGGAGAAAAGCTTGGATATGGTTGTTTTGATCCACCAATTCACAACAAGGGTTTCCAATGAGAGGTTTATAACTCAAATCAAGAATCACACCTTGGATTCTTGATTCGGAAAATGTCGGCTATAAAAATGTGGGTTTTGTTTGATTAAGCCTAGAGAGGGAATATATAATTGGTACCCTAGAATCAAACCTTAAACATGTGCAATACCTATACCAAATGTTGATTTGTGCATAAATATTACCAAAGGGTTATGAATCTAGGTTTTTCTAATGAATCTCATACTAAATCAAATGAAACCATATAATTTTGAGGATATGACTTTGAAGTCCATACAACCCATTTTCAACCCTTTGAAGATCCTTGGTGGATCTTCACAACCACATCCAAGGGGTGTTTAGCTACTAGAATCCATGTTAACTAACATAAAAAGAGACAAATCTACCATTAAACTATAAAAAACTAGTGTTTGGTTGCCAAGAAAATGAGAGAAAGTGCCAAGAAAATGATGGAAAGTTGCTAGAAAAGGTAGAAAATCATTCACTTCATATATATATCAAACATTCACTTACAATGATCCAAAAGCAATAAATGACATTAAATACAAAGCATTAAGAGTAGATCTAACCAAAAACCTTACAAGATAACAAAAATCCACTTTTTGGAGCCTTCTTCCCGTCCAAACTCTGCAGAAAATAACCGATATCACTTTTTGTCTCGAACAAAAGCTTTTATACTCTACAGAAAAACAAAGCCTGTACACACCGATCGATCGGTGTATGATCGATCGATCGGCCGATCGATCGCCCGATCGAACGGTCAGCGATCGAACGCCCGATTGATCGCAAAACCGACCCCTTTGAAGTTTGCTTCTGTATCGTCTGTTGAGAGGATTCCGACGTCACCGATCGAACGCTCGATCGATCGGAAAAACGCCCTCTCTGAATTTTGCTGCAGAAGGTTGAACAGAGCATCACCGATCGATCGCAGGATTACCGATCGATCGGCCGATCGAACGTTCCGTGGACCGTTCGATCGGGAGATCGATCGGTCGATCGATCGGTCATACTCAAGATTGCCCATTTGCCTTAGTTTATGCTCCAAATCCTGCAAAAAGTGTCCAAAAAGAGTTTTAACGCGTTTTAGGAGTTAGAATACTAAATTAACACCAAATTTAACTATTCAACTAACAATTTAAGCCACAAGATTACTATTTCTAAGGGTAATCAAGTTCTGCAGAAAATAACCTAGAATGCACTTTGTCCCGTATATACAGCTTTTATACTCCACAGAAAAACAGAGTCTGTACACACCGATCGATCGGTAGGCGACCGATCGAACGGTCGATCGAACGGTCCAGGCGATCGAATGCCCGATCGATCACAAAACCGACCCTTCTGAAGTTTGCTTCTGTGTAGTCTGTTGAGGGAATTCTGACGTCACAGATCGAATGACCGATCGATTGGAAAAATGCCCTCTCTGAAGTTTGCTGCAGAAGGTCGAACAGAAGATCACCGATCGATCGGCCGACCGAACGTTCCGTGGACCGTTCAATTGGGCGATCGATCGGTCATCTCCACATTTGCCCGTTTGCCTTGGTTTAAGCTCCAATTCCTATAAGAAGTGCACAAAAAGAGTTTTAATTCATTTTAGGAGTTAAAATACTAAATTAACACTGAAATTCAACTAATCAACTAACAATTTAAGCCTAGAGATTACTATTTATAAGAGTAATCATACCGCCGATGCCTAATCCGACATTGCAGATGCTTGAGCAGATAAGGCAGACTTTAGATATGTTAGCTGCAGGTTCAGCACAACAGTCTGCCGATATTGCTAGGCTGGAGGCTGCCCACGCAGCTCATTTTGCTACACTTGAGGGCCAGATCCGAGCCCAGTCTGAGTAGATTACCGCACTCCAGGGTCAGACTCGAGGCCAGACCAAGATCATAGAGGAGTTATTTGTTGAGGTCCGGGCCCTTAGGTCAGTTGTTGCACCGCCTCCAGATGATGATGGAGATGATTGGTTATAGTTTAGGATTGTGATGCCTTTTGTACACACATAGCATATCATTACATCATGTTTTGTATATTGTTTTGACATAGTGTATATTGTTTTGATATAGTGGATTATGTTTTGAGCTTTCTTTACTATACATCATTTATTTTTGTATCCCCTTGTTATCTATCTTGTATTTTTGGATTATTTAGCTGCAGGTGTTCTCAGATTTTGGTTTATGTTACTCGACTGTACCATTTTGATGGGGATTTTGGTATTATATGGTATCAGTATCAGTCTTTATTTCTCTCACGTATCTAATTACATACCTTATTATGTATGCTTTGCTAGCTTTTGCAATAGATGCGTTGACTCCTCATTTTTGATGCACTATAACACTGTTTTTGACATTAAGACCCAACTTAGATTGAGATGGACTTGTCTTACTTTTGACTCCATGGAAAGTGCTTGATTCATGCATTGGTAGAAAGTTATAAACTTTTCACATGAGTTATGCTTTGCAACATGTTTTTGTTACTCTACTTTGCATTTTCATCCATACTTAGTGGAGATTATCACCTTGTGAGCTTTAGAGTGTTTACCGTCTTTTCGAGTGTCTATATTTACTCAAGGATTGATCTTTCACCCTCATTTCTATTAAATAACTTCTTTATGCTTGCATTTGGTTCATAAGATGAGTTATGATCTTGACATTGACACTTTTACTCTATGGAATATTATAATTTGGCATATTTATGTAATTCTAAGCCCATTTCCTTCTTGATAGCCATTATCCCTTTTATTTTACCATATAACCCATTTATCATTTCATTTATCACCAACTTCTTCCTTGAAAGATATCATTGAAATTTTTTGTACTTCATAACCCTATTCTATACTATGTTGGGGCAACGAAGATATAGAAGTGAAAAAAAAAATCAAAATCAAACAGTAGAAGAGAAGAAGAAGAAGAGTAAGAGAAAAGAAAAAGAAGTGGGTATATGATCCAAAAAAAAAAAAGGGGAGAAGAAGAAGTTATGAGAATCATGCAAAGTGGCAACGAAGTCAAAAAGAAGGAGTTGTAAAAATTGAAAATGTTTATTGTTTGGATCTTTGGGTACATAACAAGGGAGGACTTGGACATGATATCTTTTCATCATCTCATTGACACGTGATGTGTTTTGTACTTACCTTTCATCATTCCTACTTTACCTCTTCGCCTTCCAAATCACTTAATTGATCCAAAGATGCTTCATTATACTTTTTCATTAGAGTAAAAGTTTTATCTTGTCAATTCTTTGAGTAAAAGTTTAATCGATCCAAAGATGCTTAAGGCACCCTCAACTTAAAATCAGAAACAAATTAAGAAAAATAAAGAAATAAAACAACTACTCCTACTCCTATCCAAATTAGAGAGAGTTAATCACCCAATGCCACGAAGTGGGAATTGGCTATCATCCCACACCCCCAACTTAGAGATTTTCAAAGAGTTTGTGCAAAAATGAGAATATATAATGGCAGCCTCTTTGATGAACTCTAAGATACAGCATTAAAGCACATAGGGGTAGAAAGGGTCATGGTATGTAGAAAATGAAAAAGAATCATACACAAAGGTGCCCATTATGCTCATGCCATGAAGTGTTAGACCCTCCCATTCTTTTGATTGGTCGGCCATTAGAATGATGGTTGGTTCAAGTGTTGGGACATGGGTGATTCCACTCTAAAAGTATAATCTTTGTCCCCTAATTAAGCGTTTGTTAGCCTCTATATGGGTATTAGAATAGGTTTTTAACAATAAATTGATTTAAAGTGGGTTTCTATGTGTATTGTAGGTTTTTGGTGATAAAATGGTGAAAATGGCCTAAAGAGAAGAAGTCCGTCCAGACGGACCGTTCGGACGGAGCGTTCGGATGGATAAATAACCGTTCGGACGATTAGACCATTCGGACTGTCTGTTCAGACGGGCGAATTACCGTTCGGACGCTACGACAGAGATCGGAGTTCCAGAGTCGATTTTCCTATTCAAAGCCATTCCAGAGTTAATTTTTTCCGTTCTAAGCCATCACAGAGTCGTCTTTTCCTGTTCGAAGAAATATAGAGCTGAGATTCTACGTCTGAAGACCGTCCGAATGGTGAAATAACCGTCCAAACAGTTATGCCACCGTTCAGACGGTGCGTCCGAACGCATATCGGACGTACTTAAGATGCTATTCGGACGGTTAGCGCAGTTTTGCCCTACATCACAGCAGTCGAACAAAACAGATCTGTATCTAATTTTCTGTATAGCTAGACGGTAGGAGGAGCTTTTAAGGGGGAACTTTTGATATTTTGTAAGGTTTTTAGTTAGATTTACTTTAATACTTTGTAATGTTGTCATTTATTGCTTTTGGATCATTGTAAATGAATGTTTTATATACGAAGTGAATATTTCTCTACTCTTTCTAGCCATTCTCTCACATTTTCTTGTCATTTTCTCTCACTTTCTTAGCAACCAAACACTAGTTCTACATAGTTTAATGGTAGATTTGTCTTCGTTTATGCTCTTTGACATGGATTTTAGTAGCTAAACATTTCTTGGATGTGATTGTGAAGATCCACCAAGGATCTTCAAAGGGTTGAAAATGAGATGTATGAACTTTAAAGCCATATCCTTAGCATTCCATGGTTCCATTTGATTTAGCATGAGATTCATTAGAAAAACTTAGGTTCATAACCCCTTGGCAATATTTATGCACAAATCAATGTTTGGTATAGCTATTGCACATGTCTAAGGTTTGATTCTAGGGTGCTAGTCATAGATTTCATCTTTATGCTCAATCAAACATAAATCCACATTTTTATAGTTGACATTTTCCGGATCAAGAATCCAAGGTGCGATCCTCGATTTGAGTTGTAAACTTCTCATTTGAAACCCTTGTTGTGAATTGGTGAATTGAAACAACCATGTCCAAGTTTTTCCTTAATTATATAAAACTAGATTTTATTACCTTCATCAAGTATTAAGTTATTGCACTAATCATAGAACAACCATCATCACAAAATCAACAAATTTTTGGTCTATTTTATATTAGAAAAAGAAAGGAATTTTCATTTGCAATCCATCAAGATAAGTGCCCATGCTAGTTGAGCTTTGTTGCTATATTTGCAGAATTTCCTTGAGAGAGAACGACATCGGATTCTCTGGTTTTACTATATTTGCGACTTCCGTATTCTTGCGGAGTGACTTCGGTTGTGAAGCACATCTGGAGGCGTACCAGTGGGGCTCCAAAGGCGCCAGTAAAATAGAACTAGGTGTTAGAGGCGTAAAAATAGGGATCACATGATCCCTAGACATGGTAAGTGTGTCCTCTAAACTGTCAACATCCTCATTGATAAGCACATTCCCAGCATCTAAACCAACATCATCATTAAGGGTAATCTTACCCCCCTTTTCTTGTTTGGAGTCCCCAACTTCGGACTCCACTCTCTCAAAATTTTCATCCCGAAATATAGTTTCAATAATTGCCTCACTTTCCCTAGGAATGTCTTCCTTAAACTCAAAGTCTTAGGGAAGGGTATTTTAATCAATGATTGCCTCAATCCTAAGGTTAGTGATGGGATGAGCGGGTGTACTTGGACACCCTTGGTTAGGAGGAATAATTGGAGATGACACGAGGGACTTATCCTCTACTCGGACAACCAAGGTTTGCATTAAAAGAGTCAATTGACTCTTTATCTCATTAAGGTCCTTATCTATTCTAGAGTTCACTTCTCCCTGAAATTTTATGGCTTTTTGAAGTGTGTCATCTAGAATATCCTCTATGGTGTCTACTTGTGTGCCAGTGTGAGAAGTGTGATATTCCTCATAGGGTAAAAATTGGGATTGGGGGTATTCACAAGGTGGATTTTGATAGGGTGGAGGTGGTGCATGGTAATAGTCAAAGGGCTCTTGGTAAGGGTGAGACTCAAAATAATGATGTGAAATTGTGCTCTCATATCCCCTACCAAGGTTAAGTTGGTCACACCCTCCAAGAGTGGGAGGTGGTCGTGGAGACTCCCTTTGGCCATTAGCTTTTAGGTCTTCTCTAATAGACATATTGGATGATGGAAGGTGTGAAAATTAACCACCAAACGTAATGAAGTGTACACTGAAAATTAAATGCAATGCACAAACAAAAGTAGCACATCGCGCCCCAACACATCATACACTACAATGCTTAATAGTGTTCCATCCAAACCTTTAATCTCCATATAAAAATTCTACACTTTAATTAAGTTCAATCCAACCAAACTTTCAATCTCCGTAAGTTATATACCACCAATTTGCAATATAAACAATTCATAATTCTCCTCTAGCAATCCTCTAATCAAATTATTAAAATAAAACAAAATCTATACAAAATAAACAAAACATGCCTAACATAAAGAGAAAAAGAAAGAATGAAAATCTAACATGGTATTTACACAAAAATTAGAACGAAGTTACCGATGGCCTAAGCCAAAGATTCCTTCGTCGTGGTAGATGGATGGAGATCCAATACACCAATTACTCTTCAATCCAAAGCTCGCTAGTGCTCGTCTCGTGCCTTTGGTCCTCGGCAATGGCGCCAAAACTTGACTCGCCCCCAAATGCGGTTCCTACCAATGGAGTTAGTAACCCCGCAAGAGCACGGGGGTCGCGATGAAGTATAAACTGGAAGATCTAGTATCGTTCTCTCCCAAGGGACCTAGCCCAATATAGGCTCTAGCACTCAACTCACACTAACCTAACCTACGATCGAATTGCAATTAAAGAGGGGATTGAATCTAAAATAAGAAGGAAAATAAAAGGATCGAAAATGTTTTGGATTTTTGATGATGTTTTTGAATTACTAACCTATTACAATGGAAATTAAAGCAATTAATACTAGACAATTAAAGTAAAGCAAAGTGAAAATAAAATTAAAGTAATCAAAAGGGAATTGGGCTCAAATGATCCAACCACTCAATTTCATCCAAGGTTTCCAATGGGGTTTATAACTCAAATCAAACACGACATTTAAGTGCGCTTAATTCGGAGGATTTAATTTTGAAAACCGATTATTCTCAAGCAATTTAAATTAGATACCTGTTCAATGGGGAGTCAAAGGTTAATACCATCGATTTAACTTAGTCAATACCAAATTTGTGGTTTGTGCATTGATTAGCCAAACATAGTCAATAACCTAAGTTTTTTACATTATCTTCAATCAATGGTCGAGAATGAATTTCTAGAAAAATATAGCAATTATTTCATGAGATGCCTCCATTTAATTCCTTGGATTATTTAGGTGATTTTCACATTTGAACCCAATCTAAAGCTAGCTAATTAAACTCATAATAAAAGCATAAAAATGGAAATAAAGCATACAAGGATTGGAAGCTAGCATTTACTTAAAAGAAATGAAAAGAGTTTGGGTACAAGAAAACTTCAAGAAAAATATAAGAAAATTACAACATAACAAAGAAAATTTCAAATTAAGTTACAAGAAATAAATCTAAACTAACAAATAAAGAACAAATAGAAAACCAACCTTGAAGGGAGATCTCCCGAAGCCAATCTATCGAAAATCTACTCCTAACTATCAAAACTATCAAAAACTCTCTACAAAACTCAAAAACTAACTCTAAATCTAACCAAAAACCAACTCCCCTCTTTCCCTCGGCCGCAGCTAGCATTTTAGGGCAAATCTGCGCTCCTCGTCCGAAATGCGTTCGACACGCATCCAAAGTCCGTCCGGACGCACCGTCCGAACGGTTATTTACCCGTTCGGATGGTTGTTTTACCGTCTGAACAGTTGACACGCCTCCAGATGTGCTTTAACTGGAGTCACTCCGCAAGAGTACAGAGGTCGCGCTTGTAGTAAAACCGGAGGATCCGGTGTCGTTTTCTCCTAAGGGAATTCTGTAAATATAGCAACAAAGCTCAACTAGCATGGGCACTTATCTTAATGGATTGCAAATGAAAATTCTTGTCTTTTCCTAACATAAAAGAGACCGAAAATATATTGGTTTGAGATGATGGTGGTTCAATGCTTCATGCAATAATTTAATCACTAATAAAGACAACAAAAACTAGTTTTATGCAATTAAGAAGAAAGGCTTGGACATGGTTGTTTCGATCCACCAATTCACAAGGATTTCCAATGAGAGGTTTATAACTCAAATCAAGAATCACACCTTGGATTCTTGATTCGGAAAATGTCGACTATAAAAATGTGGGTTTTTGTTTGATTGAGTATAAAGAGGGAATCTATAATTGGTACCCTAGAATCAAACCTTAGACATGTGCAATACGTATACCAAATATTAATTTGTGCATAAATATTGCCAAGGGGTTATGAATCTAAGTTTTTCTAATGAATCTCATGCTAAATCAAATGAACCCATGAAATTTTAAAGATATGCCATTGAAGTTCATACAACTCACTTTTCACCCTTTTTAAGATCTTTGGTAGATCTTCACAACCACATCCAAAGGGTATTTAGCTACTAGAATCCATGTCAAAGAACATAAAAGAAGACAAATCTACCATTAAACTATAAAGAACTAGTGTTTGGTTGCTAAGAAAATGAGGGAAAGTGCCAAGAAAATGATAGAAAATTGCTAGAAAGAGTAAAAAATCATTTACTTCATATATATATCAAGCATTCATTTACAATGATCCAAAAGTAATAAATGACATTAAATACAAAGCATTAAAAGTAAATCTAACTAAAAACCTTACAAGATAACAAAAATCCCCTTTTGGAGCTTCTTCACTGTCCAGTTTCTGCAGAAAATGACCTAGAACCCTTTTTGTCTTGAACATACAGCTTATATACTTTATAGAAAAATAGAGTCTATACACACCGATCGATCGATCGGCCAATCAAACGGTCCAGGCGATCGAACACCCGATCGATCGCAAAACCGACCCCTCTGAAGTTTGCTTCTGTGTAGTCTGTTGAGGAAATTATGACGTCACCGATCGAACGACCGATCAATCAGAAAAACTCCCTCTCTGAAGTTCGCTGCAGAAGGTCGAACAGAGGATCACTGATCAATCACAAGATCGAATGTTCCGTGGACCATTCGATCGGGCGATCAATCGGTCATCCCCACATTTGCCCATTTGCCTTAGTTTAAGCTCTAATTCCTGCAAGAAGTGCACAAAAAGAGTTTTAATGCATTTTAGGAGTTAGAATACTAAATTAACACTAAATTCAACTAATCAACTAATAATTTAAGCCAAAAGATTACTATTTCTAAGAGTAATCAACACCCCCCAACTAAACCTTTGATAGTCCCTATCAAAGTATGAGAGGAAAACAAAAATATACACATGTATTAATCTTATTCAAGTCAAATCTCCATCCACCTAGGTTGTGAACCAACGCAAGGCAAAGGTATAAAGCATGGAAGAAATAAAACACATTGATGCGTACTATCAATGACATATGACCCTAATGATTCCAAACTCGTACAATTACGTCCTCGATACTTCGATCCAAGTCTCACAAGGCATACACTCAACTTTAAACATAAACACTCAGGGTCCCTCAATGGAAAGCTCTTTTAACGAGTAAATGTATAAACCATGCAAGTAGAGCAATTTCGAAACCAAAAACGAATAAATTGTAAGTGTATCGACTTGGCATAGCTGCATGAAGGAATATTCACAGCTTAAGCATAATCTAAAAATTGACATTAATACCTTATACACAATTGAATTAAAGATTCATGTATCTTCAGATATCAAGGCCATAAGGGTGATGAATGAAAGAAGAGCCATGTAAGAGGATAGAAAGTGGAAAAAGGTTTCAACATATGCATGCGCATTACACATGATGATCAATGATATTCACTTCCACATTTCCAATCTTTTGAATCACTTTTGCAATCTTCCTCCACTTCACTTCTTTTTTTTTTTTTTTTTGGGAACAACTTTTCATCCCTTTCTATGTATATATATTTTTTCTTTACTCTTCAACTCCATGCACCTCCAACTTTACAAATATAAGAGCAGTGCATCTATTGGCATTGACACTTTTTAAACGTATGCACATGCATATGAACATTAAAAAGAAGAAGAATACACATGGAATGGCTCAATGGAATGAAATGGCCTATGTGTTTTGAATCCGAAGAATACAACAAATCAAAACTTCAAAAGTGTATAAGGGGTCAATAAATCTATCTAACACTCAAACATATAAACCAAAATCAAATATAATGAAGTTATTCAATGGATGAGGACCAACAAAAATAATCTTGAATAAATGTGATTCACTCTTCAAAGGCGATAAATAGGCTCTAAAGCTTACACGGTAAAAATCTCCACCTTATAAGGACATGCATGCATAAGAATGAAACACAAGACATCACATAACATGTTAGTGCACAACAATATGAATTGTCTCTTTTAATGATTTTATGCCAAAAACTTACAATGTATCATAATCTCTAAGGTGGGTTAATCATCAACTCAAATTAAATAAAAAACATGGTATAGTACTTGTTTGAAACAACCTTGACACCTTCGTCACAAAAATCCAAAAAGAAATGATATCAACAATTAAGGACATTGCTAAGGTGTCAAGTTATAGAAAAGAGCGATACGAATACCATACAATACCCATTACCTCGGTCGGAACAATATAAGCGATATGGATATCAATCAAAAAGGATATTTGTAACTGAAATGCCAAAATATACCCGGAATAGACAAAAGAATACAATAAATGTATACAAAAAGGGTATGCCACAATAGGAAAGATCACTATACAAAACAACTCAAAAATAAATACATCCACTATAATAAAAAAAGATTTAGATACATCATATGAAATGAAATGCTATGAATTGCACAATGCATCTAATCTAACTGGAGATCCGAAAAGAAGTCTCTATCATCATCCGGAGGAGGCCAGCCAAGGTGCTGGATAATCTCTTGGAGTCGAGTGGACTGGGTCTGCTGCTGCTGCTGAATGTCAATCAACTGACCCTGAAGTGTAGCAATGGCAGTTTCCTGAAGATCTAATCTAGCCATAATGTCGGCTTGCCACTGCTAGTGCTCTGCCTGTTGAGCGGTCAGCTGCTCCTGAATGGCTGCCAAAGTCTAAAGTAACGTCCCCTGAGCTGGCTCCTCCTGAGCTTGAGCCTGAGCCTGAGCCTGGGGCTGCGCTAGTTGCCTTGTCTGATCTTGCCGCTGCTCCCCTGACTGGGTTTCCTCCTGAGTCTGAGAAGGCGGCTGCTGAGAAGACGAGTAAGTCGAACTAGCTGACCCCCCCTTCTTCGTCAACTACCCTGCTGCCCTTTTCTCCGTCTTCCAATCTATGTCAGTCGAAGAGGAGAGCAGCACAACATCTGCAACATTAACCCCTGCCGCCCTAATCCTCGCTGTCAAAAAACAACCAAAGGGGATGCTGGACTGGGGAGTAGCAACCTGAGTCACGGCCCACAATGCCATATACATGAAGTGGGGCAAGTCAATAGTCCTGCTCGTGCCAATGGCCCACATCAACTGCCCTCGCATCCTACTGCACTTCACCGTCCTCCCCAGTGGAAAGTCTATAGGGTGATGCGCCAAGAATGGTTTTATAACCCGTGCGGTATGCCCACAACCCATCGGTCAATCTAAGAGACCAATCTTTCCTATTAGGATTGATGGTTTTCTCAAGAATGCCCTTGATTTCCCGATTGGCCAACTCTACTTGCCCTTGCGTTTGAGGATGGTATGGCAATCCAACCTTATGGACCATTCCATACTGACGCATTAAAGACGCAAAGGGCTTGTTACAAAAATGTGAACCGCCATCACTTATCATGGCACGAGGCATGCCATATCTACAAAAAATGTTCTCTTTCAAAAATCGCAAGACCACTTGGTGGTCATTGCTTCGGGTGGCAATTGCTTCCACCCACTTGGAGACATAATCTACCGCAACAAGAATAAAAAGGTACCCACACGAGTTAGGAAACGGTTCCATGAAATCGATCCCCCAATAATCAAATATTTCCAAAATAGTGATGGGGTGAAGAGGCATCATGTGCCTCTTAGAAAGTGTTCCTAACCGTTGGCACCTATTGCAAACTAAACAAAAAGTATGTACTTCCTTGAACATAGTGGGCCAATAAAGCCCACATTGTAAAATTTTGGCCGTGATTTTCTTGGAGGAGAAGTGTCATCCACAAGCATGAGAGTGACAAAACTCTATTACTTGTTGAAATTCATGATTTGGGACACACCGGCGAATGATTTGGTCTGGACAATACTTAAACAAGTGAGGATCATCCCACGAAAAATAGCGCACATTCCAGAAGAATTTACGCTTGTCAATAGATGACCATGTGGAAGGAACCTCACCGGTGACAAGGAAGTTTGCAATGTCCGCAAACCAAGGGGTTGAAACTTGCTCAACGGCACTCACATGCATGAGATGCTCATCCGGGAGGTGCTCCTTAATAGGGGTTGGGTCCATGGCTCGCCCATTTAAGGGAAGCCGAGACAAGTGGTCCACAACTACATTTTCAACCCCTTTTTTATCACGCATTTCTATATGAAATTTTTAGAGCAAAAGTATCCATCGAATGAGGCGTGATTTTGCATCGGGTTTTGTGAGGAGATACTTTAGGGCCGCATGGTTGCTGTAGATGATGACCAATGACCCAATCAAGTAAGACCTAAATTTGTCTAGTGCAAAAACCACTGCAAGGAGTTTCTTCTCGGTTGTGGTATAGTTGATTTGGGCTTCATTGAGAGTTTTAGAAGCATAATAAATGACATATGGCTTCTTATCAACTCTTTGTCCTAGGACAGCCCCCACGGCATAGTCGCTAGCATTACACATTAGCTCAAATGGAAGAGACCAATTGGGTGCTCGAATGGTTGGGGCTGTAGTCAAAAGTTCCTTCAACTTGTCAAAAGCTTGTTGACAAGAGGATGTCCACTCAAGAGGAACATCTTGGGACAAAAGATGACACATGGGCCTAGAGATTGTACTAAAACCCTTAATGAAACGCCGATAGAAACCGGTATGTCCAAGAAATGATCTAACCTCCTTCACACACGTTGGGGCGGGCAATTTTTGAATGAGTTCAATTTTTGCCTTATCAACTTCAAGCCCTTCGGTTGACACAATATGCCCCAAAACTATACCACTAGTAATCATAAAATGGCATTTTTCTCAATTGAGCACAAGGTTACTCTCCTCACATCTCATCAACACTTTTCCTAAATTACCAAGACAATCTTCGTAATTGTCCCCATAGACGGAAAAATCATCCATGAAGACTTCAACAACTTGCTCAACCATGTCGCTAAATATGCTCATCATGCACCTTTGAAATGTCGCCGGTGCATTACATAGCCCGAAGGGCATACGTTTATAAGCATAAATGCCAAAGGGACAAGTGAATGTTGTCTTGGCTTGATCCTCAAGGGCTACATCAATTTGATTGTACCCCGAATATCTGTCTGGGAAACAATAAAAAGCCTTACCGGACACCCTTTCTAGGACTTGATCCAGGAAGGGTAAAGGGAAATGGTCCTTTCGGGTCACATTATTGAGGCGACGATAATCAATACACATTCGCCACCCAGTTTGCACACGGGTTGGCACTAACTCATTGTTGTCATTTCTTATCACCGTGACAACCGACTTCTTAGGCACCACTTGGGTCGGACTAACCCATTTCGAATTGGAGATGGGGTAAATGATACCCGTATCTAGCAATTTTAAAACTTCTCCTTTAACCACTTCCTTCATATTGGGATTCAATCGCCTTTGCATTTGACGAATGGATTTAGCCTCCTCTTCTAAAAAAATGCGGTGAGTGCACACGAGAGGACTAATCTCATGAAGGTCGGCGATAGTCCATCCTAGGGCTTTTCTATGTTTCCTTAGCAATGTTATCAACCCTTCCTCTTGGCTCCTAGACAAGCTAGAGGAAATCACAACCGGGTACGACTCCCCATCTCCTAAAAATGCATACTTTAAATTGGAAGGCAAAGGCTTCCTCTCGAGAATGGGAGGCTTCTCCTCCGACAGAATTGGTTTCTCGGCACTAGGGTGGAGGGGTTCAAAAGAAGGGGTCCATTGACCCACATGTAAACACTCCCCTCTCTCACCCTCTAAATGAGACAATTCACTTGACGCCATGCCCTCACTATCAAGTGAAACATGTGGTTCACCTCTCACTAATGCCCTCTCCAAAGGGTCCTCAAAAATCTCCCGCTCAAAGTATTCTTGAACTATGCTCTTTATGATGTCTACCTCCCGGATATCCTCACATTCCCCCTTTTGTTTGGCAACTGAAAAGATGTTAAGCTCGAAGGTGGTGTTGCCAAAAGACAATTTCACTAACCCATTCCTACAATGTATGATCGCATTGGAAGTAGCTAGGAAAGGGCGTCCCAAGATCACAGGAATTTGGTTGTGAGCTATACAACTCTTAACAGGTTGGGTGTCTAGGACAATGAAATCGACCGGGAAGCAAAAGTTATCAACTTGGATGAGAACATCCTTGATGATACCTCTTGGAACCTTTATAGAACGATCCGCCAATTACAAGGTAACACAAGTAGGGCTCAACTCTCCTAGGCCAAGTTCCTTATACACTGAAAAGGGTAAAAGGTTGACACTAGACCCTAAGTCTAACAAGGCACGATCGATCTTGGTATTCCCATTGGTACAAGAAATAATAGGACATCTGGGGTCCTTGAATTTCGGCACAGTTTTATATTGCAAAATCGCACTTTGATTTTCATTCATCATGGCGGTTTCCTTGACATGCAACCTTCGTTTAAAAGTGCATAAGTCTTTTAAGAACTTAGCATAAGAAGGTATTTTCTTGATTGCGTCAAGGATAGAGATGTTGACCTTTACTTGTTTGAACACTTCATAAATTTCCGCATTTAGAAGTTCATTTTTTGGTTTGGTCAACCTTTGCGGGAAGGGAACATGTTTGACTATGTCCCTTCTCTTATCCCTCTCACTTTCACTCAAAATCTCGATGGGATTGGCTAAGTTCTCCCCCCCCCCTCTCGACTCTTTTTCCTCTTTCTCTTTCTCTCCTTGGCCAACACTCTTCCTAGAAGTCTCATCCCCAGGTGGGATAATTTTATCAATGGTCTTGCCACTTCTAAGGGTGGTTATAGCTTGCACTTGGTCATGACTCGTACTAAGGTCACTCTTACCCTCGGTTATGTGCACTTGCCTAATCGCCGGGTTAGGTTGAGGTTGAGTCGGGAATCTTCCTGGGACATTTTGGGTCAAAGCTTGTGTCAATGTAGACATTTGCTTTTGGATGTCCTCAAGTAACCTAAAGTGTTGGTCTAGCACCTTCTCTTGTTTATCAACCCTTGAACTAACCCCCCTCATGTCATTGGCAAGTTAGTAAACATTGTCCTCTAAGGGCTTACTATGGGGGGGTTGGTATGGCCTTGGTTGATTTTGGAATTGGGTCACGGGTGCTTGTGGGGGTGGAGGTGCTTGGTATGATTAAGGGTTTTGATACCCTCCTTGGTAGTTGTGGGAGTTTGAAGTCCCTTCATTGTTCCTCCACCCAAAGTTGGGATGATCTCTCCATCCCGGGTTGTATGTGTTTGAATAGGGGTTACCCCCTCCTCTTGAATATTGGCCAATTGCGTTAACTTGGCCATGCAAAGCCTCCTTCACACCCGGAATGATTGGGCATGAAGAGGTGGTATGATCTAAGATTTCACACACAAGACAACATACTTCTCTCATCTCCTCACTCTCTACCGATTGAACTTTTTTCACCTCAAGAGCCTCTAATATTCTTGCCAAGATAGCCACCCTAGCATTGACATCATCAACTTCCTTGAGTTGATATCTTCCCACCCCTTGTTGGATTGAGTGACCCTCGGGATTTTGGGTCCCGGTAAGTGCCCAATCTCTAGCCTTATTTGCCAAGTTATCAAAATAATCATATGCCTCATGGGGTTGCTTATCGAAAAACGTCCCCGCGCACATAGACTCGACAAATTGCTTGAGTTGGGGTGTCAAGAAAAAATAAAATGTGTTGATGAAATGCCAATCGGCAAAACCGTGATGGGAGCAAGAATTTAAGAGGTCTTTAAACCTCTCCCAACATTGAAAGAAAGTTTCCCCCAACAAAAGAGAAAACTGTGAAATTTGCCTTCGAATGGCCTCGGTTTGATTTTCGGGAAAAAATTTGCTCAAAAATTCCCCTTGAAGAGTAGCCCAAGAATGGATGGACATGGGTCGCAAGGAATTGAACCAAAGCTTAGCTTTGTCCTTCAAACAAAATGGGAAGAGTTTCAACAAAAATACTTCCCTTGGACATGAGTTGTCCATAGTGTCGCGCCTAGATTTTTCGCACTCGAGGTTTACTCACCCAAGCGGGAAAAATGCTGTACTCTCTCGTTAGAACTCACCCTCCTAGAAGAATGAGTGTGACTAGGTTTGAATTGAAAATAAATTTGAATAAAGGGCTTTTAGAAAAGATTTGGAATCGCCACCTACCTTGATTAAGGTGAGTTAGATCACCTAAAAACTAAGAATAATCCGAAGACTACACTTAAGGTTTTTGGAAAACAATTTTGAAAATATCTCCTCAAGAGAGGGTTTTTAAGAAAAACAGGTTGTTTGGCAACCTTTGGAAAACATTTAGCCCTTTTTGAAAAATAACTCCTTTTGGTCTTTGAAAACAGTGATCCTAGGTTCGGAGGTTGGTTACGTGTAGGGAAGACGCACTAAGCTATCACCCTAACCCGCCCTTTCGGTACCTACATGTCGATCTACCCTAGATTTACCTATGAGAGTCTTTAACCAACTATAGTTCAATCCTATTCACTTTGAAAAATAATATTTAAAAACTAACATAATGCCTGATATGCAAGTGCAAGTTAAGAAAATTGAAAAATAGATTTGGAAATAAATTTGAAAAGAATATGATTTGAAAATAGATTTGAAGAGATGAAATTGAAATTGGAAAGTTTGAAAACTGAAAGTAGAAATTTGAAAATAGAAATTTTGAAATTGAAATTTTGAAAATAGATTGGAATTTGAGATTTAAAAAGTGTGGAGACCGCACCCATGAGGGTGGAATTGAAAGTTTGAAAAGTGTTGTGACCGCACCTATGAAGGTTGCCTACGTATCCCTTTGGGGGAATCAGGTCAGTCGTAGTTCGGACCGGAGTCCAATTGAAAATAGAAGGTTGGATTGGAAGAAAAAGATTGAATTGGAAATTGATTTTGATTTGAAATTAGAAGAGGAGATTGGAAATTGAAATTGAGAAGGTTGGACTTGCTTTGGAAAAATTGACTTTGGAAAGACTTGGTTTTGGAAAGATGGTGGTTTAGGAAACTTAGACTTAGGAAAGGTATGAGACCTAGGAAACACTTAAGATTAAAAAAGATTGGATTTTAGGAAATGTTTGAATTAGGAAAGGTTCAATTTAGGAAAGTGTCATTTTTGGAAAGTTTCGAAATTAGGAAAGTTTTCATTTTAGGAAAGGTTTGAAATTGGAAAGCTTCGAGTTTAGAAAGTTTTCGAAAAAGAAAAGGTTTAAAGATTAGGAAAGTTCCCAAATTAGGAAAGTTTTGAAATTAAGAAAGTTTTGAAAACAAGGAAATTTTGAAAAAAAGTTTTGAGTTTAGGAAAGTTTAGATTTGGAAAGATGTTGAAGTTTTGGAAAGTTTAGAATTTTGGAGAGATTTAGGTTTAGAAAGATTTAACTTGAGAAAGTTTCAAATTTAGAAAGTTTTGAATTTGGAAAGATTTGAAATTTGGAAAGTTTAAGATTTAGAAAGTTTTAGAGTTTGAATTTTAAAAAATCTTGAAATTGGAAAAGGTTTGAATTTAGGAAAGGTTTGAAAACTTGAATTTGAAAAGTTAAGATTTGGAAAGAGGGTAGAATTAGGAAATGGTTGAATTAGGAAAGATTTGAAAAGTTGAGTTTTAGAATTTAGGAAAGATTTTTATGTGTAAGTTTTGGAAACTTAAGATTTAGGAAAGTGGAAGTTTAGGAAGGATTTGAATTATGAAAAGTTGGATTTTATTTCTAAAAGGGAAGGTTTGATTTTGTTTCCAAAAACGGAGGATTGGGTCTAATTTCCTAAACGGGAAGATTTGATTCGGTTTCCTAAAGAGAAGATAAGATTTGACAAGGATTTGGAAAGGGGGATCCTAGAAACCCTAGATTTGAAAAATTATAGTTTTGACGTAGAAAAAAGGTTTTGGAAACGTGTATCGTTTGGATGTGAAAACAAGAGGTTTTGAAAATCTAGGTTTGGGGCAAAGTTTGAAAATCATGTTTTTGGAAAGAAAATTAGGGTTTCCTAGTTGTGGGTTCTAGGGCTTGACTTGGGCTCTAATGAAGGAGTTTTTGGAAAGTGCGTTTTTAGAAATGAAGGTTTTCTAGAAGGGAATCCTAAGGAGGAACTTTTGGAAAGTGAATTTGAAGAGGAAGTTTTTGGAAAAAGATTTTAAAGAGAAGGAGTTTTGGAAAGTGTGTTTTTAGAAACGTAGATTTTAGAAGGAAAATCCTAGAGAGGAAATTTCTAGAAGGAAGATTTTGGAAAGAGAGTTTTTTTTAAAAATGTTTTTGGAGAGAGTTTTTAGGAAGGTGAATCTAGGGAGTGTTTTTAGAAAGTGAATTTTGAGGAAAAGATTTTGGAGAGGAGTTGAAAAAGAGAGTTTTGAAAAATAGATTTTGGAAGGGAGTTTTTGAAAACAATTTTGAAGAGGAGAGTTTTAGAAAAGTATGTTGAAAAAAAGATTTTTAGGAAGAGATTTTTGAAAAGAGAGTTTTTTTGGAAAGTATGAAAACGTCTCACTTTCCTAAAGCGATTCTAACCATAAGAAGGCTAGAATCACTTTAAGAAAGTGGTTTTGGAAAACAATAAGATTTGAAAATATAGACCAAAAAATGTCACTTTTAATGTAACACTTTCCTAAAGTAACCCTAGCCATGGAAAGGCTAGAATCACCCTAGAATTGTGGTTTTGAAAACAAGTTTTTGAAAAAGAGATTTTGATGCAATTTTGAAAACAAGTTTGAAAACGATTTGAAAAACAACTTTGAAAACGGTTTTTGGAAGATGCAAGACTATGATATGCACAATGCAATTTGGGGTCATGAATATACAAGGTTAAGGCTTCACCACATAATCAAGGGGGCTGGACCCACGTGATCTTTGGTTAGACTAGAAGAAAGCCCCCGACACGGTGACTCTCCCAGAGCCCAATCCTACACATGGACCGGGAATCCCCTTGTTTCAAGCATGCAAAGAAGGGGGGGGGGAAAAGAAATGGGGGATTAAAATAGAGAAAACCCAAGTGGGTTGGGAGAGAGAAGAGAGAGGGGGGAAGTGCGAAAATTTAAATAGAAAACCTACCGTATGTCTTCTTTATTTTGCGCGCCGTGCAGTCTTCGGTCTTCGTCTTGATCTTCGTCTTCAATCTTTAAGAGTTGTCTTCAAGCTTTAGATGGCAGCTCTTCAAGTCTTTGAAGGAGGGTTGAAGGCTAGTGTATGAATGTATGGGGGTGTGTATGAGTGTATAGGAGGCTAGGGTTTGTGTAGGGTGGCTAGGGTTTGGAAAACCTAAGGTGGCTAGGGTTTTTGAGGTGCTGGAGCTTTGTATATCGAATTATATGATTTTTAGGTTGAGTTTGCGGATCCTTTTCACGTTGAATGAGGCTCTGTATTTATAAAGGTCGGACAACACTGGCGCCTGTTGCAGTAGCGCCAGGCCAAATTTTATATTGGCGCCACTCAGGCCATTTTTTGGCTTGGCGCCACTCCTAGTGGCGCCAGCCAATTAGGAAATGTTTAAGGTTGGCAAGCAACGTATCTTTGACTAGATTTGGGCGCCTGTACTAGTGGTTACCATGCAATTTTTAGCCTGGCTTCACTAGGAGCGACTCCGAAAAGTCTGAGAATGATTTGAAGGAGCTGGGAATGACCCGGAAGGCCGGAAAGGAGCAGGAACACTTAAAATAGAGTCCTAGAGGTATTTGATTTGAAAAGTGAGGATAAGATGTGTCAGAAAGGTTGACCGAGCCCCTAGGGGCAAAACGGTCAATCAGACCGGGAAGCTGCCGAGGCGAACTCGGACTGTCCCGGAAGAAGACTTGGGATCTGGAAACATTATTTAGAATGTTCCCAAAGGTTGCCAGTTTGATTTCCAGAGTCGGCGTGGACGGAAAAGGAGACCGGCCCATGAGGGGCAAAACGGTCATTTCGCACCGGGTTGGCCGAAACTGACTCGGAATGATCCGGAAAGGTAAAGGAAGGTTGAGAATGCTATAAGAAGTAATCTCAAAGGGTTATCGGTTTGATACCCAGAGCCGGTGTGGTTCCCGGGGCATTCGGATGCCTAGGGGCAAAACGGTCATTTAGCTTCAATTGGGCCCTACGGGCCCGAGAAGCGACTGGTGGACTAAATTCAAATTAAAAAGGCGGGCTTAGAGTCTAAATATACATGTGATGTGTGAAAGTGAGCTTGGTCAGCTCGGAGATTGCCGAGCAGGCAAAAATGGGGTGCTTACACATAGCAATTGAACAAGCATCCTCAAATTCCTTAAGAAAAATGTAAGGTTGTTCCGAATCCATCCCATGGAATTGAGGCAACATTTGCATCATTCTTGACCTAATGTTTAAAGTGTTGTGATGGGGCGGAAAAACAATGCACGATGTTGGTGCTTGCCTTGGTGGGTTTAGGTAATCCCAGAGAGTCCGTATAGGGGGGGCCGCCACCTCGCCATGGTGGCTCCCTCTTTCAAACTCCTCATGACCTTCCGGGTTGATTTAGACATTTGGATGCAAGGGTTGAATGTTAGATAAGCCGGGTTCATTGGGATTTGCCATTGGAATGAAACCTAAGTCGACCACTAATGGTAAGCTAGGTGTTGGTGAAGATGTACTTGTGCTCTCAATGCTCTCAATTCTCACAAGGCGATGATGTTTGTCCCTCGTGAAATATGACATGCAAGAATGAATGCACACATAAGATTGGACCGATAGGGTCGTTCAGCACATCATACACAATTCCCTAGGCCGGACAACGGCTTTTTCTCAATTCAACTCCATACCTCCAATCTCCACATACAATAAGCGTACCACCAATTTGAAACTTTCACACACTAGCCTAGCTCCACTAAATATTCCCGAAGAGGGATAATTTCCTAACAAAAATGTACTGCAATTATACTATATCAAACAAAAGAAACTAAAGAAAAGAAGAAATAAAAAATAATCCTAAAAATAAAACACCTTAAGGGAAATGAGAGTGTACTGGGGCCCGAAGTCCGTAGATGCTTCCTTCGGGGGTGGTGATGAAATCCACCCTTTTTTTGTGTGTTTTTTTTTTCTTTTGCTTGCTCTTCTCTTTTTTTTTTTTCTTCAATTTTCTTCCGCAATCCTTAGCTTTCGTCTGGTGTAGCTTTTGCCTATAAATTCCTCGGCAACAGCACCAAAACTTGACACGCCTCCAGATGTGCTTCAACTGGAGCCACTCCACAAGAGTACGGAGGTCATGCTTGTAGTAAAACCGGAGGATCCGATGTCGTTCTCTCCCAAGGAAATTCTGCAAATATAGCAACAAAACTCGACTAGCACGGGCACTTATCTTAATGGATTGCAAATGAAAATTCTTGTCTTTTCCTAACATAAAAGAGACCGAAAATATATTGGTTTGAGATGATGGTGGTTCAATGCTTCATGCAATAATTTAATCACTAATAAAGACAACAAAAGCTAGTTTTATGCAATTAAGAAGAAAGGCTTGGACATGGTTGTTTCGATCCACCAATTCACAACAAGGGTTTCCAATGAGAGGTTTATAACTCAAATCAAGAATCACACCTTGGATTCTTGATTCGGAAAATGTCGACTATAAAAATGTGGGTTTTTGTTTGATTGAGCATAAAGAGAGAATTTATAATTGGTATCCTAGAATCAAACCTTAGACCTGTGCAATACCTATACCAAATATTGATTTGTGCATAAATATTGCCAAGGGGTTATGAATCTAAGTTTTTCTAATGAATCTCATGCTAAATCAAATGAACCCATGAAATTTTAAGGATATGCCATTGAAGTTCATACAACCCATTTTTCACCCTTTTTAAGTTCTTTGGTGGATCTTCACAACCACATCCAAGAGGTATTTAGCTACTAAAATCCATGTCAAAGAGTATAAAAGAAGACAAATCTACCATTAAACTATAAAGAACTAGTGTTTGGTTGCTAAGTAAATGAGGGAAAGTGCCAAAAAAATGATGAAAAATTGCTAGAAAGAGTAGAAAATTATTCACTTCATATATATATCAAGCATTCATTTACAATGATCCAAAAGTAATAAATAACATTAAATACAAAGCATTAAAAGTAAATCTAACTAAAAACCTTACAAGATAACAAAAATTCCCTTTTTGGAGCTTCTTCACTGTCCAGTTTTTGCAGAAAATGACCTAGAACCCTTTTTGTCTCGAACATACATCTTTTATACTCTGCAGAAAAACAGAGTCTGTACACACCGATCGATCGGCCGATCGATTGCCCAATCGAACGGTCCAGGCGATCGAACGCCCGATCGATTGCAAAACTGACCCCTCTGAAGTTTGCTTCTGTGTAGTCTGTTGAGGAAATTCCGACGTCACCGATCGAACGACCGATCGATCGGAAAAACGCCCTCTCTGAAGTTTGCTGCAGAAGGTCGAACAGAGGATCACCGATCGATCGGCTGATCGAACGTTCCGTGGACCGTTCGATCGGGCGATCGATCGGTCATCCCCACATTTGCCCATTTGCCTTAGTTTAAGCTTCAATTCCTGCAAGAAGTGCACAAAAAGAGTTTTAATGCATTTTAGGAGTTAGAATACTAAATTAACACTAAATTCAACTAATCAACTAACAATTTAAGCCAAAAGATTACTATTTTTAAGAGTATTCAACAGTCCTCGGACACTCTTCAGACGCAAAAAGATGACTCTGGAATCACTTCGAATGCAAAAATACGACTCTAGAGCTCCACCGTTCGATGTAGCGTCCGAAGGTTATTTCGCTCATCCGAACACACCGTCCGAACGGTTGGCAACCGTTCGGACACACCGTCCGGACAGTCTTCTGCAATTTTATCTCTTATTTGCTGTTTTAACCCCAAAACCTACAAAATACACAAAAATACACAATGAATCAAATATTGAACTAAAACAATATAATTAATTACAATCTAAATCTAACAATATACAAACTAAGGGCTTATGATTACACTTTTAGAGTGTAATCAGCAATATTGTAGATGTTTGATTAATTAATTGGTTGACGATGATTCATTTTGTTAAACAACAAAATGTGATCGAGTTAGAGTTAGTGGACGGCTCATATTCACCAAGTGGTAAAGCTCGCCCATGTATGGAACAGAACGAAGCGAAGTGCAACAGCAGAGACAATCTCTAGTGGAAGAGGCTGTACCCGGGAACGTAGGCAATTGCTTAACCTCGTATAATTCATGTTTTTTGTACAACATTAGAGGATTCAATAGGGTCGTGATTATAAGTATAGTCCTTATAACTATTCAATTGTTATAGTGTTGAGTTGGTGCTGGACTAGATTTCATAATTTATTTGAAAAGACATTCCATATGAAGATCGCATGTGTCTTTATTTTGACATTCGATTTGCACGCATGCTCATGCTTATTAACCCCCTTCTAGGTCAGTAAATCGTATATCCTTGGAATTTCAATATTTTCCAAGATCATTGAACGACAAAAACCATGTTTATGCAACATTATAGATGTTTGATTAATTGGTTGATGATGATTTATTTCTTCGATGTGTATTGAATAATGGCAAAAAAGAACTATATATTATGGTTATTATGTGTCACAAATTATTAAACTAAGCGCATATAGCAATTTATTATACACCGGTAGTACCCCTCATGTATATATATATATATTTCTTTGGTACGTTGGGAGGCAATGTCATGAGAATGAGAGGATTAATCGAACACATAATCTAACGGCATGAATGTGAGAGCCACTACCGTTAAGCTGGTCTCACTGTCTGCGGCCCTTGTATAAATTCACTTCTAAAAAAACAAGCATGTTTTTTTTTTAGTATTTTTTTATTAAATGGGTTAGATTCACATGCACTAGACCATATAATCATGGCATTACCAATTTGGCTCCTCCAACTTCGCCGTCCAAGTTTTATACTTCTAGTTTATCCCAGTATGTAAACCACTTCATATAAAGCATATATTTCATCATCAATTATATAATCTCTTCTTCTTCTTCTTCTTCTTCCTTTTTTTTTTGTGGGTCCTAGATTAATCTCATCCACAAAACAAATAAAGGACTATGAAAATTAGAACACCGTAGATTTTCCTTAATATTAAGCACTTTATGATAAGACAAAAAATAAGCATGAAAATGTAGAAGAGAAAAGACATCCTCTCGCCCCCACCCACTTCCATCTCCACTTCCACCTCTATCTCCACCTCCACGTACACTGGATCAATGTGGGAATGTAGGCAATTGCTTAAACTCGTATAATTCATGTTTTTTGCGCAACATTTAAGGATTCAATAGGGTCGTGATTATAAGTAGAGTCTTTGTAACTATCCAATTGTTATAGTGTTGGATTGGTGCTAGACTAAATTTCGTAATTTATTTGAAAGGACATTCCATATAAAGATCGCATGTGTCTTTATTTTGACATTCGATTTGCACGCATGCTCATGCTTATTAACCCCCTTCTAGGTCAGTAAATCGTATATCCACGGAATTTCAATAATTTCCAAGATCATTGAAGGACAAAAACCATGTTTATGGAACATTATAGATGTCTAATTAATTGGTTGATGATAATTTGTTTCTTCGATGTGTGCCGAATAAGGATGCTCCTTTTAATCAGAGAATACTATACTTCATTCACATTGGAACTCACATAGAAACAAACCAGAAGTACAATGCCAAAGTCTTATGAAAACCAAATATTCTTCTTAGGACAGGACCACAAGCAAAAAACAACATGATTGATGTTGGGAACCACTATGGTATCTTCAGTGTACCACTACCGTAGGATACTTATTACTTGAATTGATCACAGCCACCGTCAATGTAATAATAATTATTACCAAATGTGATCGTACTATCTATGGTAAGGATAATGTTATATAAATAAAAAAATTCATATTGAATTTTTAACATAATATAATATGTTTTAAAGAGACTATTTTCTTTCAAAATAAATACCCGTCATAATAACTTTTAATTACAAAATTATCACTATCACATTATTTTAGTTGAAGTTTCTGTATAAATTTTTTTACTTATTTCAAAAATGATTTTCAAATTCTTAAGATTCCATTTATGGCCATTATATAATATTCTAACATCAAGGTGGGAGAGTGTGGGGTACCCTGCTGTAGAATGTTTTGGAACCTTGAAGAGAATTTCAAGACATACGGTAGTAAGAAAAACTACTCACGATGAGTAAATCATTTTCCCTATCATTTTCCCTATCCATAATAATAACAGGTCATATTTGTGATAATTGCAGCTTATATTTGTGAAAACTACGGGTCACAATTGTAGTAACTACTTTTTCACCAAAATTCCCTCATTTTTAAAAGAAATTCTAATTCAATGGTTAGAATTTTTCTTTTTATTGATCTAAGAGCTGAGAATCCACGCGTACCAGTACGGTGAAAACACTTACGATACCATAGAATTCTTCATTGGTATTTTTTTTTTGGAGCTTCAAAATCATAATGAAAGTTGCAGGCCTTCAATGCAAGTCCTAATCTCATAAATGCACTATAAGTCTATGTTACCTGTCGCGATCGGAACTTCCTCCTTCAGTTCTAGTCTCCAAGCTTAGCTTTTATATCGTTCATATATTATACTACTACTTGATTGTAGTTTTTTCTCATCATCTAGCTAATATTATGTGGTGAAATTTAGTTAAAATGGGCGCTAGATTATCACAGAAGGAAATGGGTATGTGGCTAATATGGATTTGTGTTTAGCAGTTTCAGCATTGGGGCAAAATTTTTTCTCTGTTGAACTCTTCATTTTTATTCCATATAATTAAGTAATCATGCATGTGATGAATTACTGAGGCAAAAATCTTTGGTGTAGTGTAATTTCCAATCAGGATGGTGCTTGTAAATAAGCTATAGTTATCGTTTCCCCGAACTCTCGTGAAAGTTTAAGCGATTTTTTAAGGAAATGTTTTCGAAATTTTAGGGCAAATTACACTATCAGTCCTGTATTTTACATTGTGTCTCAAGTTAGTCCCTCACCTCTAATTATGTCAATTCAATCTCTGAATTTAACGAATTAAGACCTAATGATCCAATTGAAAACCAACGTCAAGTTTATGGACGGAAAATCCCTCACATGCGGTGGAGGATGCAAGCTCGGGGGGCCTTTTGGTAAAATCACCCCGTTTCCCTCCAAAATGCATACATGTGCCGATGATGTGATGTGTAAATAATATCTATGATATATATATGTGTAGATATATATGATATACACAAGGGAAAAGAGAGAGTTGAAGATGTGATGTCTCTCTCTTTCCCTTATATCTACACATATATCAGAGATGCTATATACACATCACACGATCGGCACATGTATGCATTTTTGGAGGGAAACGGGGTGATTTTACCCAAAGGCCCCCTAAGCTTGCATCCTCCAGCTCACGCGAGGGATTTTTCATCCATAAACTTGACGTCCGCTTTCAATTGGACGATTAAGTCATAATTCATTAAATTCAAAGAATTAAATTGATGCAATTAGAAGTGCATGGACTAACTTGAGACACGATATAAAATACAATGACCAATAGTGTAATTTGTTGTAAAATTTTAATACAATTTAGAGAAACTTGTCAAAAACCTTAGAAAATCTTGAGAAAACTTCTTGGAAACACACTTTTTATAATTTTTTACTAAATGCTTCCAATTCTTTTTGTCAACAATGTATAATTGGTATTAGAAGTTTCTCTAAATTTTTTTTAGCATCAATATTTTCATTGATCATGTAATTATTCTAATGCTTTATATTACAGTATCTAGTATCTCTAATAAATGCATATCCTATACATTTTTATATAACCTAGCGGTCCCAGCGTTTCACATTTGAAAGAAATATTTTTGGACCACATTTCATCTTTCCATTTTTGGTATTGTTTCCCTTTTCAATTTCCCATATAGGCAACTATGGTGTAAACTTGGAAGACATCGCATTTACATTATGTCTTTTTTCTGAATCTAGATTGTGAATGTTTATCCAAACCGTCCTAAATCATCCATTTGAAGTTCAGCAAAAAAAATTTGCTCAAGGTTTAATATAGGTCAGGTCCTAAGAAACAATTTAAACTGTTATTCTCTTGTTTGACAGATGATTCTCTTAATCTTGATGGAAACAGACACACCAACTTGCTTGTCCTTTGCTCTCACTTTGTCATAAAAATGTGCTCTAGTTTGTACAAATTTAGTGGAAAAGATCTAATTCTGTGTGGGGCAAACCAAATAAAATTTTCTTTTTATTCAGCATTAGGTCTTGAATATATTCTGATTTATTTTGAATTCATAATAGCCTAAGACACCAGATTGGCACCAAGAAAAACACAACAATATCTTTAAACAGAAATATAGGAAAAAGCACATATAGCAGTACTAAGCCTATCTTTGATATATTTAAGGGCTATTTCATAGCCAGAGAAGATGAGATGGACATGAAGCGTGCATAAAATTGGGAAATTGGTTGAAATTTCCTTAAGAAATGTCAAGGATCATTATGATACATTAACACAGCCTCAACAACAACAATGTTGTCAAGTGTGGTCATCATGATAGAGAACTCAGAAAGGGACATTTTCAGCCAAAAGTAGGTGAAGCTAGGGCATGGATTTCCATCAAGCGCAACCGAGGGCGGAGCCAAGTAAGACCCAAAGGGGGCAGCTACACTGCTCAAATTTTTAAAATTTATAATTTGACCGATAGTTTTAGAAAAAAACTTCCACTTATCCTCCAAAATTTTGTAAAGGCCCCTCCTTGAATAGTTAAAAATTATATTTTTACGAATAGTTTTGGAAATGGTTCTCAATTTGTCTCCTGAAAATTTATAAACACCACCCTTAATCTTAAATAGTTAAATTTCTTGCAAGGCCCTTTGCGTATCATATATGAGCGTATGGATCTTATGCCTAATGCTATACATGCAAAATTTATGTGTAAAGTGATATGATTGAGTCTAACTTTTTTACTTTATAATGAAAACACCCATAATGATGGCTTGTGATTACAAAAATGCAATCATCACATTATTCTAGTGAACTTTTATGTAAAAAAAATTTTGATAGAATAGCATTTTGCATATATTATACATCTTTGTATATTTATGGAAGTCAAGTTCCCTAACATTAGTTAGGAAAAAAAAAAAATAGTTGTGATTAAGTTGTTTCCGGATAAATTTTCGACTCCGCCACTGAACTCAACAATGGTAAACAACAACAAATCAGTTTTTCGTATTACAGAGATCACAGGGCAACTGATCTTAAGATGCAAGCCAAGCATGTTGCCAGATATCTATCTGCCTCTAAATCTTTTATGACAAACTATTACAAGTCATCTAATTATGACAAACACAAGAAGAGAAGTATGGAAAACTAGTGCAAACTAGAACATCAACAACTAAGAGCATGCTTCATTTTGTTTTCTTTCTTCTTCTTTTCCTCACAAATGTGTTGACATCTCCCAGTTTCTTTTATGCCCGATTCTACATAATGAATCTTCATTTTCAATTTTCAACTGAAACCATATCCTAAGGGTGGCAAGTCTGGGGCCTGATTAGTACCATAAATTCCCTTTTCAAAGCAAGCACACTATGTAATATGGCTCAAATAGATTATAATTTGCTTCCTTCGATATAGAAACAGAGATTAATCAAGTTTTTTGGTTCCTAATCCATTCCTTATAGGTAGCGTGCAATAATCAATCGAATCTTGTTAATTTTTTCTAAACACTGTTGCTACGGAAAAGTTTCATACCCTTTATGACAATCAGTCACCCACATTGAAAAGGTTGGGTTTAAGGTTACCACAATTTATTTATTTATTTTTTTTGTATCCTTCCCTTTCAAACATGGCTACATTTTGAGCTTGAGGGTTACAAATGGTTCGGCGCCAGCTTTTTTCGCAGCTTTTTAACTAGCTTTATTTTGGCTTCGGTAACTTTTTTAAACAAAATTCAATTTTCTTATTATTTTGTGGCCTTTAAGATACATACTCGCAAAATAAACAAAAAAATTGAATGGCGGTTGAAAAATGTCACTAAAGACAAAAGCTATTTTAGCCAGCTTTTTTCTCTCAAAAATAATTTTTTTCAATCAAATTTAATTTATTTTTTTAATACGCGTATGATTTAAAAGCCCCATAAAAAAAACTTTCAAATTTTATTTTAAAAAGTTGCGTAAATAAGTTGGTTCCAAACCGGGATATCAGTTCGAGGGGTTAAAATAAGAAATTTAAAGTTGGAAGATGACAATGAGAACTTGAAAAAAGTTCCATCGTCTTAACTAAACCGATTGCAAGAAAAGAGCTCAAGTAGCTTCATACTTGACATACTCGACGTGTCCTTATTATCTTATCAAGACATGTTTGAGATGAACTAATTAAATTAACAATTAGCTTCAAATTATCATCAAGCTTTCTCTTTGTCTCCTGACTCGATCTCAAAGGAGCCTCTAATCGAACCAAATGCAAGTCTAGCTCAAGTAACTTACCTCGTTTTAAGGCCTTATTCGGCCACAGTAAATCTGTTGTCAGTTTCTTTGTAACTCATGGAAGAGAAAGTTTGTGTTATTTTTCTCAAGGGCCTTGGTGCTGCTATTCACCTCAAAAGCCCTATATCTCTATTTTTCTTATGAGCTATTTGGCACTTTCATATGGTATCTTCTGCCTTAATTGTCCTCATGGAACCTGGTGTTGTTCTTGTCACCCTTCTCATCTCTCTCTCTCTCTCTCTCTCTCTCTCTCTCTCTCTCGTACAAAACCACACAACCACACTGGCTAGCTTACAATGCCTAGGTAATGCTAGCCAGAAAACCTAAAAAAAAATAAAAAGAAATAGAAAATAAACGAAAAGAATTGAATTCTAGAAACAATTGTCACTTCAAAAGAAAAGGGGGAATGGGAGAGAAAGGGAGTGAAAAAGGGAAGGAAAAAAGAATTAGGCCTCTTCACTACTTCTCATATTTGGATTTTTTTTTTAGGAGTTAATAGCACTTTTAAAGATTTAATTTTTTAATATATTCAACAAACAGTCATAAGTATTTGGAATCTATGTAGAAATTACCGTCTTCGCGGTACTATACGATTGAATATACAAAGCGAAAAAAATATAGTGTACATGTACTAAAGAAACAAGATGAATAATGCCTAAATGGAAAAATTAATAACAACTATTTGGATCACTAATATATAGGAATACGTTCCCAATGGCCTATATACGCATAAAGATGATTATGCTTAACAAAACTTAATCGAGCTAAAATTTGAACGTACATGGACAAATATTGGTAGGGGCATATATTCATCAGTGGCTGATTACACCTTAAAAGTGTAATCATGCACTTTTAATTCACACATTGTTAGACGTAGATTAGTGTTAATTTTCTTATTTTAGTTAGATATTTGTTTAATTATGTTTTGTGTGTGTTTTGTAGGTTATAGGAGTTAATAAAGGCAAATAGACTCAAAGAATGATCAAAGCGGGTACAAAACAAGCAAACCGGTGATGAGAAGTTCAAACCGTCTCGGTATTTTGGCCATAACTTTTCACTTCACTATTCGATTGAGCTGATTTTTGAGGCATTGGAAAGAATACTTCAAGAGCTACAACTTGTCGTCTAATGTGTATCAGCTAAATCGACCTCTAAGATGGTCAAAATCGAGGTAGAAGGTTGCTAGGTCGAATCAGTGAATAGTGCCCGTCCGAACGGTCACTGTTCATCGGACGGGTACTGTTTACGCGTCTGAATAGTGCATTCGGACGCACTTCAGACGGTCGTCAGACGGTGCATTTGGACGGTGCGTCCGGACGGTTACTGTTCATCCAAAGTGCATTTTTTGTATCCGAATCTGCGTTTTTAAGGTTTTTTGTAGATTTTTTATGAAGTTAGGGTTAGTTTTAGCAAGGCGGCGGCAGGAGAAGCTCTTCAAGGTTAGTTTGTTTCATTTTTCTTCATTTTTAATTTAGATTTAGCTTTGTAATTGTAGTACAGTGTAGAAACTTGTAATTTTCTTCATTGTATTGTATTTTCTTTCACTTCTTGCACTTTCTTGCATTTTTTTTTATTTTTCTTGTAACCAAATAGTCTTATTATTGTAGTTAATTTTAGATTTAAATCTCTTTATGCTTCTCTTTTCATTTTTACAAGTTTTTATGATGTATTCAAGTAGCTAGTAATTTAAATTGGGTTTAAATGTGAAAATCACCCAAATAATTCAAGGAATTCAATGGAGGTGTCTCATGAATTAATTGCCATATTTTCCTAGAATTCGAATTTCTAATAATTAGATGTGGAATTTTAGAAGACTTGAATTATTGACTAAGTTTGGAGATTGTGATTACCCAAATTGATGGTATTAACTTAGGACCCTTGACTAGACAAAAACTCCACAATTTCTAGAAATTCATTCCCAACAATTGATTGAAGATGCCTTAGAAAACCTAAGTTATTGACTATGTTTGGCTAATCAATGCACAAACCACAAATTTGGTATTGACTAAGTTGAATTGATAATATTAACTTTTGATTTCCCATCGAACATGTATCTTACTTTAATTGCTTGAGAATAATCGATTTTCAAAGCTAAATTCTCCGAATCAAACACACTTAAATGTTGTGTTTGATTTGAGTTATAAACCCCATTGGAAACCTTGGATGAAATTGAGTGATTGGATCATTTGAGCCTAATTCCCCTTTAATTGCTTTAATTCTATTTTTATTTTGCTATACTTTAATTGTCTGGTGTTAATTATTTTTATTTTCATTGCAATAGGTTAGTAATTCAAAACCATCATCAAAACCCAAAATATTTTCGGTCCTTTTTATTTTAGATCCAATTCCCCTCTTTAATTGCAATTCTATCCTAGGTTAGGTTAGTGTGAGTTGAGTACTAGAACCTATATTTGGCTAAGTCCTTTGGGAGAGAACGATACTGGATCTTTCAGTTTATACTTCATCGCGACCCTCATACTCTTGCGGGGTACTAACTCCATTTTCTAGTTTTTGAAGCAAGTCAATGGCACTAAATGATAAATCTTCTCTAAAGATTTAGTCCCAATTTCTAGGGAAAAATCTTAGTAGACGTGTTATAGCTTTGATTATTTAACGAAACAATGGATCCACCATTGTGAATATCTCCTAAGTATGATTAGAAAGCATAATGAAATTCATGAGAACCCTATATGCAATATGACATATATTGAAGTGTTTTGAAAAAAAATTCAGATAGTATGAGATTCTTCAGTACTCATACAAGTTAAATTTTGTGATGTGTTATTTATTGCATAAAAAGTATTTTCATTAATTACAAATCTATGTTGCTGATGTAACAAAATACCTCATGTTCCAATTTAATAGGAATGAGTACTAAGCTATTAGTATTACCTAACTATTGGACTTTTTTCTATTTTTAAGTGAATAAAAATCTCAAATTGTTTTAGAATCCAATAAGTGCTCCTTTAGCTGTGAGTGAGTCCATGTGCTTCAGTACCATATAAATTTGGCATTGACTTGGCAAGCCAAGAAACACAATATTTAGAGTAATGATATGTATCCATATTGTTTTCGATGTGAAATTATAATCTTCATTATGAGGTCAAAACTAATATTCAGGTAATGCTATATTATCAAAAAATTTATACAAAATGACATGGTTAAATGAGAGCCTTTTTTTTTGGTTGAACAAGACATTCATCATGAATTAATGATAATTCTAATTTATAAAATTACTATCGCCACATCATTCTAATGAGATTTTCTAGTCAAAATTTCTGGAAGAATATCATTTTCTTAATCCTTTAAGAAGTGGTGAACCACATTATCTAATATAAGCCCAGCGCAGCCCAGCCCATGTTAAGGCCTAATGACTCCTAAGAATTGCTATAGGAACAGAAGGCAACAACAAAAGGCAACTCATGGAGAGATATTGTTTTCATATTTCGAATTTGTGACAGCACGTCTCAATGGAGTGACCTTACTACTGAAACACAAATGAGACTAGATTGTTTTCATATTTTGAACCTGTGATACTCAGGTCGCAATTAGGGGTGCACACTGCACCGACCAACCCAAGAATTGAACTGAACTCGGCCACTTCATTCGGTTTGGTTCAATTTTGAGGAGGCATGGTTTGGTCCTAGTTCTTAAAATTTAAGAACTGATCATAGTGGTTCAATTATGGGTTAGTTGGTAATTTACTGGAACTAACATGAGACCCGAACTGATCAGAACCGAACTTAATAATTGATTATAAAAATGTATTTATGTTTGTTTTTACTGCTTTTTGTGCTTATCTAGATAAAATATATACAAACTACAATGTTGGTGTGCAAGGAAATAAATGACACTCTTTAAAAAAAAATGGAATGTAGACTGATTATGAGAAAATTGACATTTCTTAATTCGCTAGCAGTTATTCTTTGTTAACTTTGGGCATGGATCCAAACTATGGCGCTCATTAGGCGTGCCCAATCCGGAGAACAGATGTAAACTAAGAACATATTGTTTGGTTTCGGTTTTGTTGTTATTTTATTTTTTGTGTCCTTGAAAATCAAATAAAGTGCACTTCTTGTTTTTCATATGAGACCATAGAAAACACAATATTAAAATAATTTTGAAAACTTATTTTTTTAGGCTCCTAAATTCTTTTCTCCATCATAACATCACATCGCACATGTCTAAGGTTATGTTTGAATCTTAAATTTATAAAAGGAGAAAAAATTAAAATTAAAAAACCTAAATTGTTTCCTTTCATGAGGTTGGTTATGAAAATGAGAATAAAATAAATAGATAGTTGACAGATAAAAACCCCTTTTTGTTTAGTTACCCATAAAATAAAAATAAAAAATCATGAATATGTTCAATTATTTCATCCCCTTTTCCTTGACAAACCAAGATCCAAATATATCATAACAGATTTAGCACCATAGACATGAAGCCTTCAAGCTAGATATGCTGTGATCTTAGTAACATAGATTAAATACTAACTACACACTAATTATTAATCATCATATAGAACTGGACAAATGTGATTACATTGATATTGTGTATATAAACAGTCAGTATTTCAAGCAATAGAAGCCATTTTATTCTCGGCTCAAATCGAGGAAGAAATATAATGCCTGTAAGTGGGGGGAAAAAACACAAAAGAAAACTGAACTTCCTAGTTACAGAATCAAATTTCTTTTTCCCCCCCATTAAGCTGGAAAATTAATACTTACTGCACAGTTATAAGGTAAAAGGAACGTAAATCAAGTCTATTTATATGCTGCTGGTAGAACGAGATGAACGGCTGCGGCTACTGGGATCTTTCTTCCACATGGCCTCCAGATTCGGAAAGCATTTCAAGGTTCTAACCTGTAAATGCATCATGGATCTGAATAAGAGATCCGCAAATAAAACAAAAACAATAATAATAATAATAATGAGAGAGAGAGAGAGAAAGAGAGAGAGTAGTCATTTGCAGGCAAGGAACTGAGCTAAATAACAGAATAATCAAGCACGCAATGGTGCACACATGGGGAAAATACAGCCTAAACGACCACTACGCTAAATAAACACCCAGTTCCCCAGATAAGGTAGTATTTAGCACAGACCGACTTATAATCTTTACTATCTATTGAATTCTTCAAAACCTGTTTGCTGAGATTTCGATAAACCAACAACATTTTTCTGTACTTTCAGGCCATATCCATCCAAAACAAGTGATCAACCAATTGTTGAGGTTCCACAACAGTATACACTTTTTCAGTTATTTGGACATGCATATAACAAGAAGCAAAAGGATATACCATTTATATATATCAAGGAAAAAAATAAAAAAGCCTGAGAGAGAGAGAGAGAGGAGAAACCTTCCAATGCCTCCTGTGACCAACCCTCGTATATATGTTCTCCAACCTAGCAATTATTTGCCTGAATGTCGGTCTCTTGGCCGGGTTCTCATTCCAGCACTCCTCAATCAACCTGGCATAGAAAGAAAGGATCAAGACATCTTCGTTAACTAAATATCACCATGTCATATTGACTGACACTAGATGACCTTAAATTTCTCCCAGAAACAAGAACAGTCAAAAACCGAAGAGAAAAGAGAAAAAAAAAAGCACAGAAATAATATTCTTGATAGATGTTGACAAATCTATCTGCAAGAAACATTTACAAGTTTGAAGCCAATCTACAATGCATACTGAAAACAATGTGAAGGAAAAGTACAATCAAAAAGTTGAAATATTCAAAACTGATGTGTGGTTGCAGTATAGAGAGGTTTTTTTTAATACCACAGTAGCTTTTGCTTTGTGGTTGTGCAACAACTTCGGCTTAGTAGCACATCTGAATATCCTATGTATCAAACCCTCCTTGGGGTTCATAAGATAGGGGGATCTCAAGACTTATTCTTCACCTGGATATTATACAGAGAGAAGAAAGAAAGAAGTGAGAAGGACATGAAGTCTTCGTCACCATTCCAGCACTGCCAGTTCACCAGTGATATGCTTGTCCTTACATAATTTTCTGCTTGTCTGTGTGTGCATGAACAAGTGTGTGAGAGAGAGAAGAGAGACTGACTTCCATCACTGAGCGCAGACACCTTATCCATTGCACTACCCAATCATGAAGCTTGCCACAAAAGCTGTAGTTATGATGGCCTCCTCCATTTTTGTTCTATCATTTTTCTTCATTATTTTTTTTGGGGTAACTACACTTTATCTCCCTAGGATTTAGCCCGAAAACACTTAACCCTCCTCTCGTTCAAAAGCGAGTACGTAACCCCCTGGTTTGGATTGAAGTGCAAAATAAACACATCGTATCATTTTTTATGAAAAGACAAAATTGCCCCGACATAATACCAAAATGGATTGACCATTACAAACGGGCCCTCTTCTCTCTCTCTAGACATAAACATCTCTCCTCCATTCTCACCACCGAGCCAGCGGCATCAACCACCTCCCTCTCCTCTGCATCCCTCTTTCTCCCTAAAAATACCAACCACTCTTGCTCCTCCTTGGGACACCCGAACCACTTCACCATGACCAACATCTCCACCACGGTAGAGACATCCATCAAAACACCACTCCCTCATAGCCACCACCACCACCCACAGTGGCGGACATCCACGCAAAGTCACATAATATCAAGAATTTGAGATCCAAAAGTAAATGACTAGAATCCAAAGAGTTGATAGTCGAATGATTAGTTACATATGTTTTCTCCACCAACTAGAATGCATGCAGCTTTTTATTGTAATCTATACATGTAAAACCATAAATAATTGAGCCCATAAATCAAAGCCCCAAAAGCCAAAATCCTAGAGATTGCTTTCTTTGGGAGTGCAGCTCATCTGGCTTCTATTTTTGATCAATACATAAACTAAGCAGTAAAAATTAGAATTGAAACCCCAAAAACGTTTCAAGATCAGGAATCATCTAACCTTTATAATATGCCCCAGAGAGACATACATGGAGCCTACACCCCTACATAACGTAAATTCCAAGTAACTCACTTTCCTCTCTCCCTAAAACACTACAGCTTGGGGTCTGAACCACCTAAATAATTCCCTAAGTCCCACCACTACCTCTCTCTCTAAGAGAGACCCAAAGACATCACTGCCCTCTCCCTCTTCTCTTTCACAATGTCTAGTGATTACAAAAGCTGAAGGGTCATGTGCAACGGAGGCAGGCAGTGGGATTTGATAAAGAAAATGATGAAAAGAAGAAAAAGAGGAGTTTGCAGTTCTGTGCAATGTGTCGTGGCAGTGTATAGAGGAGGAGGAAGAACATACAAGAGGAAGAAAGGGAAAGAAAGAGAGGAAATGATTTTTGAGGGTAAAAATGTCTTTTTAAGGATCATTTTGGCAGGAATCCTCTACCATCGGGTCCAATTAGTGCGTGCAATACACTTTCTGTTAAATCTAACATTTTCTGTTAATTTTGCACTTCAATCCAAATTACATGGGGATTATGTGTTCACTTTTAAACAAAAAGGAGGTTATGTGTTTTTGGGTTAAACCCCAGGGAGGTAAACTGTAATTACCCTTTTTTTTGGTTAAACACCCATCTTCTCTTCCTTATGTGGCTAAAGAGATATGCAGCTCTCTAGCTCATGCACATTTAAAAGAAAATCAAATTTCTGGAAAATCAACAATACAAGAGATGATAAAAAGAAAAGAGAAAGTGGTTGTGGAGGTATGCTTTCTTCATAAGAAGTGGGGGTTTCGAGGAATTAAAAAGGGTTGGGATGAGTTTGTGGAAAACAGTCATTTTGTGGTAGGAAATGGGAAGAGTGCTCAATTTTGGTTTGATGTTTGGTGCGGTGATACGCCTCTCTATAGGCTGTTTCCTTTGGTCTTTAGTCTAGCTGTGCATAAGGAGGCTTCAGTGAAAAGTGAGGTACTTTGGAGTAAATTATGTAAACATCTACTGCACATGCGAGATGCCTCTTTGTGCCGTGGTTTTTATAACATTTATTTACTTATCAATAAAAAAATTTCTGGCAACACCAATTCTCTTATAACGCCAGAAATTCAGGTAATAAAGTTGTTTAAGATTAAGAAAATTAACCAAAAACTGGAGGGTGAAAAAGAAAATTATAACACCAATCTAGCCGTTATAAATTCAGGCTTTTATTATTTATCTTTTCAATTAACCTTTCATATACAAACCTTCATAATCACACTCAAAAACTTAACTCAGACAAAAATAAATCAAAATTCAAGGGCAATAATTGCAGCATCCAACCCATATTAGAAAACTAAATCTATTGAGAGTGAGAGAGACTCCCATATGTCTAGCTTGATTGTGAAGCTTTATTTATTTCCTTTTATCTTTACACTTCAAACACGGTGTGTTTACTCCTAACCAGCCTGTGTGCTGCATGCAACGCACATTAAAGTTCAAATATATATATATATATACATATTTCTTTAATGTAAAGTCTAAACGACAAACAAGAAAAAAAAACAACCATTTTTTTTTCTTTTTTGAGAGAGGGGTTACACTACGAGTAAAAATTGCAGTGGTAATTGAGAAAATTAATCTCATTCCCTGAACAACTTTACAAAGCTGGTTTGATAATAGTACAGGTAACCAACATAAATATTTAATTATGAAAATACTTAGCACATTTTAGTTTAGGACGTTATTACAGGATTACATAATATATATATGGATTAATTACATTTTGCACCATTGCACTTTACACTAAATCTCACTTCAAAACCTTCACTTTCAATTGTAACAACTTAAGCTCTTATACTTCTAATTTGTTGTAATGTCAAACTTCTGCTAACTTTTGAAAATAAACAAAAAATTTGTATATGATAAGCATGCTACCTTTTTCAAGGGGGCAAAAATGTAAGATCATGCTTCTTCCAAATAATTTACAACAAATTCCTCTCAAATCAATCGTAAATCCTAAGTGTAATCAACTTTGTGATGTATATAATGTAATTAGCCTTCATGTAAAAACTAATTCAACTCACATGCAATACGTGCAAGTCTTTGGGATGAAAAAAGGGTCAAATTGTACATGTTTGTCCCTTGGAAAATGCCATGTAGTTATAACATGTGAATTTTCTGTCCATTTTCTGAACAAAATGTTGATATTACAACAAATTAAAAGTGTAATAGCTTAATTGTTACAATTGAAAGCGAAGGACCTGAAGTGAGATTTGGTATAAAGTGCAGGGGTGCAAAGTGTAATTAACCCTATATATATATATATAGGCCACCTAGCATAGGCAATACCATAATAACATTTCTGGTCCTCAATGGGTTAAGGCAATGGGCTTTCAAAAGATCTCTATTCGGCCCTATTATGCAAGTGGCTGGCTTTCAGAACTCCATCTTTGTTGCAATTATTGTATCCCTATAATCAACTTCATGGCTCCCACATCCCAATGGTGCCATCTGAACATTCATACTGTTCTCCAATCACAATCACCAATCCACATCTTAGAAACCTCTTCTAATCAGCATACTATCTGCTCACTAACAGGTAAAGTCCAAAACAGTTCCTACCAGTAACTGTTGAGGGAACGAATCATATTTACATGGCTGGCACAGTTGTCAAATGCTTTATTAGCCATATATACACCAGCCTACAGCAAATTTTCAGTTGTATTTCATCCCTAGAACAACAATTAGTGAGAAAATTATAACAATTATGATGGAAACCATTTCTTTATAACTAACGGACTGCTGAATTATTCCCAAAAGAACTGTAGTTCCACGCATTTCGGAAAATTTGTTTTGTCTTTAACAATTGTGGCATCCACCTTTTCACTACGTTTGACAAGGTACATACAGCAATATACAGACTAAATAACCAGTAACCTCATGGAGTATCTCAATCTTAAAACGTTACAATGTCCTGATGCTAATATGTTCAAACCAACTAACAAAACAATACAAGCCAATACCGTAAAGTTTGATATGTCAACATAAAAAGCCCAATAATTCTCCCTATCCTGATCCAAGCCTGGCTCTTAGCCACCCCAATTATTCACTGCTATACAGTTCTTTTGTGAAAACGAGGCATGTTTAGAAAAAGAAAAAAAAAAGCTACTTGATCATATAGCATACCCTAAAAACAGATATTGACGTATGCTCCAGAGAAGCATTATCAGTGCCACACATAATCAAGGAATGAGTGATGGAGCTGGACTAATTATCCCCATCATTACGCAAAAATCATTTGTCAACTGAGGAAACATTAACAAAACATTCTATGAAGTACGGTAGCATACAATTGTTAAGGTCATCAGAAATAAAATTAAAAAAAAAAAGCTGCAGAACCTTTAAAGAATCAATGTTAATTTTCAACTCGTTTGACTCAGAAATTTACACTAGTGTACAGAACAATAGAAGAGTGCAATTGCTCTTGAATCACAAATTTTTTACGCTTCAATCTTGCCTCATTTTGCATGCATCATATTTTCAATTTCAAACAAGTAAGAAGATATCCAGAATCTATTCATTATATCTCACTATCTTCATTTAAGTAATTTAAATAGCAGAACATTTAGGGTTGGAGAATTTGAACTACGACACCCTTTTTTGGTTGGCCAGGACATGTTATGTTTATCAGCCAGCATCTAAATATTGGACAGAGAGGGAAAGGTTCCCATAATCGTTATATAGGAAGGAATTAATATTCTTCTTCTAAGACGATAAATAAAAAAGGCAGAGATTATGTATTATAAGAAGCATACCAAGAGAGGCATGCAATATAATTCTAAGACAATATAAGAATTATGTTTTAAGTCAATTTTATAGACAAACAAAGAAATCCCAAGTTCAACAACAAAAAATTTAAGAAACATATAGGGCATACTCTTTAAGACCATGGGCATAGCGCTTAGCTGGAGCTCTGAACGGAGGGCGCTCTTTTGCAGCATATGATTTAGGGACTTCATTTTCTAGCTTTGCATAAAATGGGGGGCAGCCTTCAATCATCTAATATAATGGCAAAATAAAATGTCAACTTAGCCTGTTATGACCAATGGAATTTGCCCAAAAACATATGCTAGAATTTACAAAGATTCAATCAATCATAATTGAAAAAATACTTCAATTTTCATTTCCTCCTCTTCTTCTAATGAAACTTTGCATAGTCTAACACCCAGTGTGTCAATATACATGAAATACAACCAAAACCAAAGAACATCTGGCATGTATGCAATGCATTAACACAATACAATGAGTACTGACAGGTACATATCAAATAAAGAGGAATGGCTACCGATTTCAAGATTCCAATTATTTTTGTAAAGTTTAAGATATTTCTTTTTTCCAGCAAGTCTATTCCTAAACTTACATAGTGACCAGAAAAATGGATGTCATGTTTTTATTGTTCCAGCGAAAAAAAAAAAGGGCCAATAATTTGTAATTTTAACAACTGTTCTGCAGAGGAATATTTGCAAACATAATACCAACTTGAACATAAAATCTACTTGGTTTAGCTGTACACTTCAATTATTTTTGCACTTGTAATCAGTAAATAAGCAGTGAGCATTCCACATGTGCACCACAAGAACATCAATTGTATGCAACTTATATTTCATCACATCAAGAGTACAATGGCCAACAATTTAGCGTTTGATGCTTGTGAAGGTCAGGTTTCTGGTAATTAGTAGATATTAGATAACTGGACTAAATATATGAAAAACAGTTCAGCACGATAATTGAAAATCAAGCTCAAACATGGATGTATTAGAATATGCACCATTTTGCTGTCAAAAGTCGAAACCAAGGAAGATTTATTTTTCACTTTTTCATAATGAACAATGCCAAGAAGGTCCTCAGTATCCATCAGAAATATATAACATCATTTTCGCTCTGACATAGAACCAGAAAAAACTCACTATATTGGTAGCAAAGATAAAGTACATGACCAAATTATGTTGCATAAACCACACACACGCACAGGAAAAACTTAATATTATGCAATCCATGAACAGTAAATGCTGGACCAAAAAACGGAAAAGAAAAAACACGTGGGCTATAGGCAGAGTGTGGAACAGTATCTAACTCTAGCACAGGAAGCAAGATCTCTTCAAAAAATAAACTTTACCTCCTGCAAAATCAGAGCAAATGAAAATACATCCACTTTGGTATCATACTCTTCATTTCTGAAAACCTCTGGAGCCACATATCTGCCTGTTCATGAAGAATTGCATATGTGAGTATAACAGGTATAATTTCATTAATAGCCAAGTCAATTTACAGATAAACAGTGTTACTTCAGATGGTATATTAAGGAAATCCACTCTCCAATTACTTCTGGTTTTCTGGAACAGATAAAGAGTAATCTATACTAGTATATTCCATCAAAGATTCCTTTTGCTCAGTTTGTTTGTTCTGGAATGCTGTTGACAAAATATGCTGGCACTTGGCAATCTGAGAGAAATTCAAGAGGTCAGGATAACTAATGTGGATGGATGGAGGTGAGAAGGCTGGTAGAGGGAGCCTTTTGGGAAGTATGACAGTCACTGAGACGGTCGTAGGTAGGCTGGATGAGAGCAAAGGTAACCTTAGGACTTGGGAGGGGAGAGAGAGAGCAGCAGCAGCAGCAGCAGCAGTATAGATTCCGAAGATGGACCAGTGTCTCCCAGTGGTGGTGGTTATGTGCATTGAGATGGAGGAGGGCCACCATAGTTCACCACACATGCTGAGAGCACATGGTCGAGGGATAGGTGGCTGGCTCTGCATTGTCTGATATTTCATTAGTAGAATGACTCTAACTGGTAGTGAAGATAGTGGAGCCGATATCTTCCAAGGCGCTTAGAGGCTACAGAGTTAGTGGGGCATGTTGCTCATGCAGGAGAGGTAAGTGCACTTGTCATGATATGGAGCTGTCTTCTTGTGAAAATCTCTATTTAGAACCAACCAATGTGCAAATCCTCACGAGGGAGGATAGGACAAGTACCTTGATGAACACTTACTCTAGTCACAAGGGAGTCCCAAGGCCGTCCCAAGGCCCAGTTCTTGACCTAGGCTGGCATGAAAGCACCACGGTGCTATTGAAGAACCAAATGTAAATCATAGGAGTAGATTCAGGTGGAGGGCCACTCGATCAGACTAAAGGACCGAGCATATTGGCGCAAGTGGATATGGGCACGGTTAGTTGGAGAGTTTGCTCAAACGAGGGACAAAGGCCGAGCGTCCCTAGAAAGCTTCTTGGAGATTGCCTTCGAATGTCTTGGCTCGAGACTAAGGCACTGCGTATGTTAATCTAGGCAAGCAGAACTCTATCTGGAGGGAGGAATGACACATAGCAACATCTTATTTGTTGAGGTATCACCTCACAGACTAACACGTGGGACCAAGGCACATGGAGGAGATTATGTGGTGATGATGTGTCCATGACATACAGATCATAGCATGACCACGATAGGTGGACCCACGTATCCACAACTAGTATGTGACAGCAAGAACTAATCAAATGCATTGGGAAAAAGAATGTGAATGCATGAAAGAAATACGATGAGGGAGGACCATGCACAAGCACTTGACTCCCTCTGGTGTATGGAAAGCATACATTTATGCACCCGAAATATTGTCGAAGTTGCCATCACACCAATAATACAATGTATTAAAATTCAGGATAGGATCCTTAATTCATTGCATTTGCAGAAACTCATGTATACAATTTGAACAGTGAGTAATATGAACACTATGCAGTAGATCAGCACACTCACAAGAAGTGTCTGTACAGCTCAAAGGCCTATCTTCTTTGACTCTACTGGTTAGTTTTAGCAGCTTACTAACTCCAAAGTCTGCAACTTTCAGATTCCCGGAATCATCCCGCAAAATGTTTCTGTTATCATACTCATAAACAACATAAGAAAGTTTGTCTATTTTCAGATGGTAAAAGAGCAAAACAACAGAAAAATGAGAATCAGTTTTTTGTTTGTGTGCGCACGCGCACTTGAAGCTATAGAACCAAGCACAAGTACTTTTTCCTCAATATCTATCTCCTCTTTCTAACTTTCATGCCCGTATATGCATTCGTTCATGTATGTTCAGGAAGAGGGTAGTAAAAACGAGCGAAAAAAAAAAAAAAAAAAATTCAGTTTAATCCAGAAAACTTACGAAGGCTCAAGATCACGATGGATTATTGCTTCAGGTCTATTCTCATGCAAGTAATTCATTCCCCTGGAAAAATCATCAAAAATTATGTAAGGAAAAGTATCAAAGTCAACTGCTCAGGCAGTACATTCTCTTGTAGGTAAGACCAAACACAAGTACTCTTTAAGTGTCCCATGAGCTTATAAGAAGAAGAAGAAAGAAAGCAACAAAGAGGGAGCTACAAATTGAATGAACCTTTTGCACACGAATCCAGCACCTCAATTTAGGAAAGCCTATCTGGGACAATCTTGGAAGGTAATTTCTAATTCTAAAATCCTTAATCTAGAAGCGCAAAAGTGTTTCTCGATCTCTAAACATCCCAAGGAAAGATGGCAAGGTCTAAACGAACAAGTCAACTGTTCAAATAGATTCCTAAAAGTGGTAATATCAAAGTTTGACTCTCATCAAACCTGTCCAAGTCATTTGTATCCAAGCAAAGTCTATCGGAAGTCAATTGAGGGTCTAGATGACGACTAAGAGAGGAAGACTTCTCCATCTAGGGCCTTGTGGCTTGGTGGCTTAGGACGAAGGCTGCAATGCTGCATCTCATGCAAGTCTAGCTACCTTCAGGTGAGTCCAACTAAGAGAGGAAGACTTCTCCGTCTAGGCCGTGATTCCCTTGTCTGTTGGGAAAGGTCTCTTACAAATGGATTTTATCATCTATTGATCAGGCCAATCCTATTAGGGCTGTATTTTATCCTTCTGAGGATGTCAGACGAGCCTCTATGTAACAAATCCTCAGCTCCCTTACGAGGCATACTGACTATCATACACTATTGCTCCATACTGCCTCTCTCCCTCACTCTGGTCTTGGGTTGCTTTGTTCTTCACCTAGTTCCCTCTAGAATTCCTCTAGTGTCATCAGACATGTTTTGCAGCTCGTCGGTAACCTCGCAACCCTATGCAACTTGATACATCTTTTTTATTAGCATTTAATCAAAGTCTTTTGAATTACCCATCTAAAAGAGTGCTCTGGATACCCTAACGCTAGTGCCTTTTCACTATTCCTGACTAATAGCAGCTAGTCTCTTCATCTTCTAGCAGTTCAGGAGCTCCAACCAGTTCACTGCGCATTCCTTGGTCGGACATTTCACTCTCTGTCTTTCTCATAACATCTTCAATTTCTTGTCTTCCCATCTAGCTTGTCGCTTCCCAATTTGTGAAATTAATTTCATCAGAAAAATAGTTGAGGAGGCCTTCTTTCCACTGGTATTAGTGGATAGTAACTGAGATCTATATTTCCTCATGCATGACAGCCCTTATTTTTTTAAAAAAAATTTAGACTCCAGGTTATCATTTTACTCTACAAATATTGTTCTCTTTTAGGTTTCTATAGTTGATCATCACCTTATTTTAATGATCTATTTAGGAAGCTTATAACAGTTAACACTTCCTTCTTACTTTTGACTTTGCTTAAGCTTGCAGTGAGATCAATATCCACAACTTAAACTTAGTATAAAAAATTGATTTGTTTTCTCCAAAGAGACTGATAATGGATTATTGATCTACTAGATTATTATTATCTAAACATGAAGTACTCCAGAAATTCTAGAGTAATCCAACAAACCCAAGGTTGCATGAGTTCTGGAATAGACCTCTGTGTTATGCTTAATTACTTTCCTCTCAGCCCAGTATGACTTACCCCATTACCTTACGTCCATTCTAACACGTAAGTTATCCAATGCAGTTAGTTCAGTGTAAATTCACCTGAAGATTCTAGTTTTGTATAGAAGTTTTTAAAACACTTAATGATCTGTGCACATTTATCTCTATCTTTGATGATAACATTAGGAACATTCAGTTCAATCGCTGCCCATGCAATTTATAAATTTAGATAAAAAAAAAAAATGGAAATGAACATCTAAGAGACAATCTGACAATCTTCTAAATGAGGCATATTGAACAACAGTAAAGTCTAGAACATAAACAGAATAATCAACCTTGCAATATCAAGTGCAAATCTCACAACTGTTGCTGTCTTTAAGGCTTCTTTTCTCTTTAAGAATGCACGGAGATCACCCTGCAATTTACATAGCGACAGAGATAAGAGAATCTTATTGTTACTGGTAAAATTTCAATGGAACAAAACACCTTCAAGACTGTACACAAATATATAATTTAACAACAACAATAGCAGTTCAATTCTCTTTTAGAAATAAACCTAAAAAATGTTAGTTAACCAGAACTAACAGAAAAACAAAATAAATTATAATGAAAATTCTACAGGTAAAAAAAATAAGTTTAAATATCTCATGACTCTCATACATTGAATTGTTTTCTTTTTTGGTCTACTTAAAAGGGGGAAATTCTATCATTATTGCTTCTTTCAAAACTATAGCAAAACGGGAATTCAAGATTAAACTTTAAAATCTCAAGTCTAAAAGCCAAGTTTCTGATACCAACCCCAAAAGCATCTTGCAACGAAGTTTGCTAGGTGTATAAAATGAATTAGGTAGCAGATACTACGTAAAAAAAATAACAACAAACTGAATTCTAATCCATAAAATCAACTAATAGTCAATGCAATCTGTAAAAGGGATAAAATAAAAAAATAAAAAGAGTAGATGTGTATGAAATGAATACGAGATCACCTAAACAATGACAGCCAGAAACCAAAGAGCAAAAACTATAGAAATAACATGGATTTCATATCTATGACTATATTTCGAGGAAAGGACCCATCCCTACTCATGCCAATCTTTCACGAACTGAAAAGAAGGTTAAATAGTAACTCAGAAAAGCTCAAAAATCTAACCCTACAATCAAACACTTTCTCCAGTCTCTATCTCACACATTTTTGAATGGGCAATGATCCCACACATCAGATTCACGCAGGAGTCCATTGAAGAGTGAGTAATGACTGATTAATCGTAAAATATCAGAGGATGTGTCCTCAAAAAATTATGAAGCACGGATCCTCTAAAGCTAGCCACCCATCTCATCCACAAGCTAGAGTAACTCCGAAATCCAAAATTATGAGACACTAGAAGGTCACACTCCCTCTGTGAGAATAGCATTTAAAATAAAAATAATAATAGTAATAACAACAATAATAAAGACAATAAAAATAAAAAGAAGAAGAAGAAGTGCAGCTAGCTAGTTTGACGGCACTGCTTTTGGAGAGGTAATGAAAATCAATAGCATTATAATTTATAAGAGTAACTAACAGATTGCCTCCTACAAAATGAGCAACACACCTCAAATACCCTATTATAATGACAAGTTGCCATATTCTATTTGCATTGCAGCTTAAATCCGTAGAGACATGAGCACAAATTATGAGATTTGGAGCCTCAGTTACAATAAGCACATTAAGTGAATGCATGGATAAGCCTCTGAAAATATAAAGATCTTCCTTCAAGAATATAGTGACCTCTGATCCACATTAGTTGCATATTGTATGAAAAACAAAACTCAAAACACGAAGCACTTGCTAGATGGAATCTTCACATCCATATACAGCACTACTTGTTGACAGAAATAAAAGCTGAGTGTAAAGGGCGGTTCCAATTATGGGATGAAATCATATTCATAAAGATTCACCCTCCATTTGCAAGATCTGCAGATCTAACAAGAACTTTAAAAGCAATGGTTTAGGCATGGATTCAAATGTAATAATAGAAGATGCAATCAAGCAAGTAGACACGGTAAATAACGGCTAGGGGATCTCACTGGAAAGAAAATCAGGACATTCTTTTTCTCATTTGTTAAGATGAAGAGATTTCAACAAGACAAACAATACAAGTACCTACAGCATCTTAAAGGGAATTATGTCCAGTCAAAGGAAACAAAAGAGGAAAGGAAACAGCTTCACTTGACACAAAACCTTCTTGGTAAGAAAAGTAGGAATATATTATAAAAAAATGAAGTTTGAAGATTGAATATATACTTGATATACAAGCATTAAGAAAAGGCAAAATTTGGTAACAAGTAAGAAACAATGGGAATATCAAAACCTCACTAACTGCAATTACCAAGGATAAACAGCTAGACAAGAAGAACTCATGATGCCCCAAAAACAAAAACAAAAAATATGGATCTCAGCAATCCAAGAACCAGGAATTGGCAAAAAGGATAAGATCATCAAGTGACATTAACTAAGCAGAAGCAAGTAATCAAAATATACAAAAGACCTTGGGCAAATATTCCATCACAATCATCATTGGAGTACTTTGAGTTACAGCACCCAGAAATTGGACCACATTTGGATGCCGTATCTGCTGAAGTAATGCAAGCTCATCTCTGAAAGCCCTCCTACAAAAATCAACAAATAGGAAGATAAAAGAAATGAAAACCAAAGCTCAGAAAATAATGTCAAGCAAAATAAATTGCCAGCATGTGGACAACTCACACTTTATCCTCGTCAGCAGTCACTTCCTCCCGAAGCCTTTTCACAGCAACTTTTATTCCTCTCCATGATGCAATGCAGAATGTTCCCTGGGACATGTTTCATGTGGTTCGTTTATAATAGATGAACAACAACTTTCAAAACATAAAAGAAGCAGAAGTATGATAGCTGCAACAGAAAGTTATCACATCAAGAACCTTATATTTACACTTTGAAATGAGATTAAAACTGCACCAAGTTTCCACCATGCCAATCCTAACATAAATGCACAGCAAACATTCCAAATCACTCAACGAATCAATAGCACTTAGTATGTGCCTTGCCCTAAAATTTGATGAGGCACTTTCTTAACATCCCCTGGGAGTTGAGTTTAGGTCAGACCTCGTGCCACTTCAACTAGGCCAAGAGCCAAGACCTCGGTTTGCCGAACAACTTGGCATGCCTTGCAGGACTTTGGGTTCTTGTGGCATTGCGGCTAAAGACAAAGGTTCGCCAGGCACTCCACTACTTGTGGGTCAAGTTGACTATGGCCAATCGAATTGAGAGAGAGAGAGAGAGAGAGAGAGAGGGAGACTCCATAGGTCACCCTAAAACTTTCTAGAAGCCTCGTTCCTTTGCCACCAATGCAAGGTTTCCCGCCAAGTGACGTGCATGAGGCCTGACATATCGATTACAATGCTGCTATGCAGTTACATGCATGAGCTCACATTTTATAAATAGAAGGTTTTACTTCTCTTACATCACTTGAATCACTTCCAGAATGCTGACTCTAGTTAGAACTCTACTTCTAACTCTTCAGATTTTGGAAGTTCTCTCTCTCTCTGGGGGTGAGCTGTTTCGTCTCTCGCCTGAACACCCACATATTGTCCGAAGCCTTTCACGTACTTTGCCACCTCTCCATTGAACCTCCCTCAAACTCATCTACAACTTCAAAATTATTGAAGAATAACAGACTCGCAACCATGAAAACGATGTTATAATGAATACTAAAATTAAATGTGACGTCGTGTTGAGAAGTGTAAATTACAGCGACACATTTCTAGAACAGTGTATTACTGCAGTACAGCAGTATTAGTATGTCACCTAAGTTTATAATACATAATCCACATTCAAGAAATTGTCATCAACTATGTCTTAAGTTCAGCTAGGCATTTTAACTTACATGAGTTAAACTAGCAACGACATAAATTGCCCCAAAGCGTATGGGGGAGAGAAAAGGCTCAATACAATATTCTAACAAGTCACGAGAAAAATGATCATAGAACAAATTTTGTTACGTGTCTAAATCTAAAATATATCAACATTAGCATATCCCCTACACTTGCAACATATTGGCATCACATAAGCATTTTCCAACATCCGTGTTTAAGTTAACGTAGGCTCATCAACTTAAATAGCACTAAACACCATAAGAACCAAAAATTGCGCAAAAGCATCAGCAAGACAAAGGAGTTACAACTCTAACAGATATACTACATCCAATCAAGTTTAGAGAAAGAATGATAATAAAGATACCATAATGTGAAATTTTAAAAAAAAGCAGGAATTAGGGCAAAAATATTTCCAAACAGGGACACCAAGGGAAAAGCAATACAGTAGCAACTCAACTAAGAAAGAATACTAAGTTACCTTAGTTATGCCAACACTATTCGTAAAGTCGAGCTCCTTCGGGTTGATTTCATACTCAGGGACTTGACGGGCATTTTTGACGTGCATGGGCGCCATCTAAGTTGTAAGATCATATTAAGAAAGAGAACACCCAACAAAAAATGTGGAAAACCATCAAACCAAGGTCTATAAGCGCTGAAGTATAACTACTGGAAGGGATTTCACAGCACCTACACAACCAACATATAGGACATACCAGAGGCCTTGCACCATGTTTCTCCAAAAGTTTGATCACATCATGATTTTTATAATGTATTGCATCTCCAAGAGGCTGTTCACAACATTAGATTGTAATTAAACGATATAGTGCGCACACCCATTTAAAAAGCTGATCAACATATATATATATATATATATAGAGAGAGAGAGAGAGAGAGAGAGAGAGAGAGAGGAGGGAGTCTAGAAATGTGTGCTATACCGTGCTTCCCCACCGATCTTTGGGGTCAACCTGGGCGCCATTCTCGAGCAAGAACTCGACAACATCACTGAAACCCTGGCACGCAGCGACGTGCAGCGCCGTCCGATCATCGACATCCCTGAAATTCACATCCATGCCTGAGTCCAAGAGCTCCATGATCCCCTCCAAGTCACCCTCATTGGCCAAATACATCAGCCTCACCCTTGGATCAATCTCCCTCTCCTCCTGAGCACTCACCAACTCGCCGTCGTTCTCATCACCGCCGCGGTCCGGCGCCAGCGACGACTGCTTGCCCAAAGTGAACCGCACAAGCGGCGTCCTCAAATCCATCACTCAAAATGACAAAAAATAGTGAATTGAAGCGTTTTGCACAGCTTAAACCCTGCTATTTGTGCGCAATTGAGAGTTCAAAACCTAATCAGGATCTGAATTTAGTAGATATAGTGAGAAAGACTAGGGAGGGTTTGACGTTTCGGGGAATCTAAAGGGCAGAGATACACGGAAATGTGTAATATTTGGTAAAGTAGTTGAAGTTTCCTTCAGCGGAAGGTAGAAATTGACGATTTTGAATTGGCGTTAGGGTTTTGTAGGTTCACGCGCTTGGGTGGCGTGTGAGTCGTTGCGGTGTTAAGGGTTACGCGGTGACGGCTCAGACAGTTAAAGTTCGCCGGCATGGCAGCGCGTGACGACAGAGAGAGAACAGTGACCCTCTTTTTTTTTTTCTTTGTCCTCTTTTTGGTTGATAAACAAATTAAAATGGGAGGTTCCCACCATGTCGACAGTGAAAAAAGGTATGACTTAGACAGGCGGATCCTCCGCAATAACTCCTGACCTTTTCGAGTTAACCATCCAATTGACAAATGCCAGCGATAATTAAAAGGGGAAGAAAATAAAAGAAAGAAAGGAAGTGAGAGAAAAAATTTTCTTTCGTTTCTAATTTTTTTTCTTTATTTTTTTTAATAGTTATTTTATTATTTTTTTTTTATTTCTCTTCAATTACAGATAATGAAAATTAGCACTTTCTTTTCTTTTATTTTTTTTTCTTTTACAAAAACAAACAAAAAAAAAATTTATTTTTCCTTTCATGTCCTATCTCATTTTTTTCTTCACCTTTTTTTTTTTCTTTTCACTAATATCAAACAGACCTTGAGTCACGACAATGCTATAGTTGCTCGTGCTGTTAGTCATTTCAATTGAACCCCACCTCCTTTTGGTGGACTCCCCAAATGGTTAACATCAACTGATAGTTGTCACAATTGGACTGCTGCGAGCACTCCTCATTGGCTATTTGTTCCCCTCAATGTGTTTGTTATGACGTAGAGGTCTATCCTCGAAACTTATGTGTAGAGCCCAATGTTCATAGTTTTCCTTCTAGTTCTATACCCATATTTCTCTTTCGTACAAGTCCAAATCCAGCAAATCTTGAGTTTTCTCTTAAGCAACCATTAGTATTGTTTTACTTGCACTTTTATTAGTTTTGAAAATCTAATAGTATTAGGTACCTTCTATTATTTCATTGGCATAACCAATCATTAGTGTTTAGAAAATGAGATTACGTATGAGATATAACCACTGACGGTATTGTGTTTAGACAGTAGGGGCCCATAATCCCCTACTTTGAGAAAATTCTGCTAGTCCCTATTGATTTAGAATATTTATAATAAGCAATTGTGTATTGGGCCCTTCAAAATTTTAAAAAAAATGACCTCAACACCCCTAAATTCAAGAATTTTTATCTTGACCCCCTAACAAAATTGTTGGTTCCATCTCTAGATATAGCTCCCAATAATAAAATGCACATAGTAAAATGCAGAGAGAAATGGGATTATGTCTTTTGTATTTTATTTTTTGGCGATATAATTATATATCATCCAACTAATGACCTCAACTCAGTTGAACATTTTTATCATTGTGCTCTATCAAGTGCCATAATATAACCAACTAATGGACTACTTAAAAATATGAATAAACTAATAAACCATCTGGGCTATGTGTTGGGCTTATCTGAGTTTATTCAAGTTACGTTGTGGGCTGGATGAATAACAAACGTTGCTTGTTTGGTCAGTTCTTTCGTAGGTCAATGCAAGACAATAAAAACCAAATGGGGCAGATTTAATTCTCATGATTTTCACATGGTCTGCTAAGTTTCAAGTTTTGAAACGTTCCTCAATTACAATGTCCAAATTTGACTGACTTTTGGCTTTGGTAGCTAATAATTTTTCCTTTTAATAAAGGGAAGACTTGAAACTTCTTAAATGTACCAAGAGAGAGTAAGAATTCTTTAGGACTTCAAGTTTTGATTATTTCAAGCAAAAAAAAAAAAAAAAACTAAAGTAGTTTCTTATTTTTGGGTATAAGAGAGACATCATTACATACTCAAATAAGGAATTTCTAAAATTTGAACCTGCTCACCATTGGACCAAGTATGAGATTTCTAACATTCGGATTCGAACTTGCTAACTATTGGACCAGGTCTCAAGCTCATAACAGATTCCTTTTAAAGCATGATTATTAATAAAAGCCTTAATCTTGTTAGTGGCTTAAGTTTTGATTTTGAAATAATATATTTCATTCAAATAAAACATGACTTTTGGAAGTGGATAGGTTAAGAACCCCTAGCCATTCATGACTATTTTGAGAATTTGAGGATGTTGACTATCTCCAAGCATTGACTATTATATAGCCTCCAAACCTTGTGATGCTCTCCTACTAATAAAGGTTAAAATCACATGGAAAATTTCAAAGGTTGGTTCGTCTGGCTGGCTAGAGCTCATCATTTTCACAGCCTTTGTATGACCATTGACCTTCATTTTCTATAGTCTATATTCCCACATGAAATGACTATAATTAAAACACATGAATCAGTGGAACATACGCGCCTAATCTTGCAAATTTTTGAGCTTAAAAGTCAAATTCAGATATGATTTGTAGAGGCTTATGTCAAACTTTGATATATCGATAACAAATAAGTGTGAAAATCATAGTCATTAATTCCTACCACTTAGCATTCCATATACTGTTTCAGCTATTGGAACACTACTGGAACCGTGCATTCTAGTCTATAGTTTTCGTTGTTAGAATGCTACCGGTAACTTCCACTATTTCATTGGCATAACCAATCACTAGTCTCTAGAAAATAAGATAATGTATGAGATACTAAAAACAGTATTGTGTTTAGAAAGTAGTAGCCATGACCCACTACTTTATGAAACTCGGTTTAGTCATTCAGAGTATTTATAATAAGAAATTATGTATTTCCCTTAAAATCTTAAAATTTTTTACCTTAACACTCAAAAATCCAAAAAATTTTACCTTGACCTAACAAAATTGCAGGTTTGGTCTCTAGATATAATTTACATTAATAAAATGCACACAGTAAAATATGATGAGAAATGAAATTATGTCTTTTGCATTTTATTTATTGGTGATATAATTCACCTAATGACCTCAACTCAATTGAACATTTTTATCATTATGCTCTATCAAATTCCATAATATGCCTAACTAATGAACTACTTAAGAACATGAAAAAACTAATGAACTATCTGGGCTATGAATTGGGCTTAGCTGAGTTTATTTCAATTTTCAAGTTATGTTGTGGGCTTGAAGAATGTTCTCCTGGTTAAACAATCTTTGCTTGTTTGGTGATCGGTTCTTTTGAAGGTCAATGTAAGACAGTAAAAACAAAATGGGACAGATTTAGGGTCCGTTTGGTAATACTGTCAATTTTTGTTTTTTGCTGTGTGTTTTTGTTGTGTGTTTTTGCTGTGTGTTTTTTGTGATTTGATAATGAGCGTTTATAGGTTATCGTTGTGCCAATAATACTAGCTCAATGTTTTTGTAAGAGAAAATACACCTATTTTAGTATTTTTAATTTTTTTTTTCCAATTTTGTAAAAAACTAAAAAATTTTTTTTAAACAAACGGCATTTTTTGTTTTCTTTAAAAAAAAAACAAAAAACGTTACCAAACGAGACCTTAATGCCCATGATTTTCACAAGGGGTCTGCTAAGTTTCAACCTTTGAAACTTTCCCAAATTGCAATGTCCAAATTTGACTGACTTTTGGCCTTGTTAGTTTACAAATTTTCCTTTTAACAAAGGGAAGACTTGAAAACTTCTTCCATGTACCAAGAGACGGTAAAAGCTCTTTAGGATGTTTAATTTTGATTAGTTCAAGCGGAAAGAAAATCAGAGTCGATTCTTATTTCTGGGTAATTAGAGAGACATCATTACATACTCAGTGAAGGGTTTTTTAAGATTCGAATTTGGTAATTAATGGACCAAGTTTGAGATTTCTGAGGAACCTGCTGACTATTAGACCTGGTCTCAAGCTGAGAGCATATTCTTTTATAAGCATGATTATTAATATAAGCCTTTATCCTGTTAGTGGCATAAGTTCTTGATTTTGAAATAATATATATATATATATATCATCCCAATAGAACACGACTCTTGGAAGTGGATTGGTTAAGAACCCCTAGCCATTCATGACTACTTCTGAGAATTTAGGACGTTGACTATCTCCAAAACACTGAGTATTATATAGCATCCAAATCTTGTGATGCTATCCTACTAAACATTGAGAAATTATTAAGTGCTTTTAGAGCGTTATTTGGTTTTGCTCTTTCACTTTTATAGTGGCGGGTCTTTTACCTACTAGGTGTGATATTGTGAGTAATGGAAGAAGAATAATCTGATACTCTAAAAATACTAAATAATTTTTGTTAAACACCACATGAAAAATTTCACGGTTTAATCATCTAGCTCAATAAAGCCCATAATGATCACAGCCTTTTTATGACCATTGACCATCATTTTATATAGTCTATGCCCATATGCCATATGAAATTCAAATTACTATTTAAAAAAACACATGGCTCAGTGGATCATAGCCGCCTAATCCTGCAAAATATCGGGCTTAAAAGTCAAATTCACATGATTAGTACAGGCTTATGTCAAACTTCAATAGTAACAAATTAAGTTTAAGAATTGGTAACTGGTCAACATTCATGCGCTGTTTTTGTTATTAAAACGCTACAGAGCAGTACACTCCTAGTACCTATGCATTCCGGCCTATTGTTTCGGGTTTTTCCAATTTGTAATATGCATCTATGTTCTTCATGCTAAACAGCAATATGCAACATAATTGCTAAGATTATTTACACTTCATCTTTTGTAGTTTGAGCAAAAATTAAATAATACTTTTTATGTGATTTAAAAATAAACGTATAACCCCTTTATTGTTTGAATTTATCTAAAAAGAATAGATGAAATTGAGACAGATTTGCTAAAATAACAAAATTGTCTTTATTTTGACAGAGAATGGTAAAATCATCTTTTTAATATTCTATTTTGAAATAACAAAACTACCCCTTTCATTGAATTGAGTTAATTTTAACAATTTCCATCCATTCTACAATTATGTCCAAAGTCCAAACCACACGACAATTATGTGTTAACTTTTAACCTACATAGGAATAATGTAATTTTTCTCAAATCACAAAGGGATAAGGTGTGATTACCCCTAATTGCTAACTGATTCCACAAAATGTGAGATAGAACAATCATCACTAGCATCTAATCAAGAATTTGGATAGAGTACACTAGTTTCAGTATCAGAAGATCACATCTACGAGAGAAAAAGTCTAATGGTTAGATAGTACTGAGTATTCAATAATAATCCCTATTAAATAGTGATACAAAGTGTGTAAATACATTAACAATCTAAATTTCTTATATAATAAAAAGATTTTTAAAAAAAAATATCACATATCAAAATTTGATAAGATATTTTTTTAAAAGTCTTCACTTCTAGATTATTGATGTATTAAGACACAAAGTGTTATAATTTAATAGAGATTTCTACCAAAAACTCAAAAGTCAATACTATCTAACCACTGGACCTTTTTTCCCAATCTTCCCACAGAAGTACTATCTTCAACCTCTGAATTGAAGACACGAGTTAACATAACAGGAAGCAAATAGATATAAACTATTAGTTGATTAATACAAATCAGGAGTTTACAAAGTCAGAGGGCTCGGCAAATTGCCATTATTTTCGGTGGCTGTTGCATCAGAGTAAATAGCAAGTCTTATACAAATATGGAAGCATTTAAATACCTAATTAGCACCAAGGTTGCACTCGGCAACCATCTTCCAGGATTTGAGAGTTTTGTCTTCAGTTTCTGTTTCGTACAAAGCCAGGCGACTTATCTGGAAGCTCAGGCTGCTGATGCTCTCATCAAGGATGTTAGCTTTCTCTTGAGCTTTCTTTTTCTCCTCATCAGTTAAATCCCCATAAAGCAGACTCAGATGTGGCATATAAGCTGCTAGATTTATGCAAATTTTTAATCAGCAAAACACAATTTGGAATCACTCTGAGAAGCCATTTGGAGGGATTCTTTATTTTTCTAGATGAAGACATAGGAAGGCAGTGAAAATATTTAGTTATTACTTCTCTTAGATCTTGAACGCCTCCATAAAGCATTTTCGAATAAACATATAAATAGCTTTACCAGCAAAAGTTGGCCAAATATCAGAAGGGTCTTAAGAAATAAACTTAGGTTTTCACCTTGTTGCACACAGATGTGAAGACACCAGCAACACGAAGCTTTAAGGTAATACGCACATATTTAACAAGACAAATTTGCCTTTATCGCCCACAAAATTTGTTGTAAGCTTTGCCAGACAGATTCTTAGAAGTTTTGTCATCCCTAAGCATATTTGAAATAATTGATGACAAACTGCCCCAGGATGCTGAATGAACCCATAATATACCATACTACCGTGTAAACGTAGAAACTGTTTTATTGTGTATCCAAATCCTATATTAATTGTTAGAATAAGACCCTAGTTTAATAGCAATACCAAAGTAATAAAAAATGCTTCTTCCTTTTCTTTTAATTGATTATATAAGAAGCATTAGATAAAACTGAATCATTTCAATTAACTGTCAAAGTTGCAGAGCCCGATGTTGACTTACCGCTTGAGCTATTGTAACCAAAATGACGGGTGCAATGTGAACTTGTCTCCATTACCTGAAAGAAGAAATTCATGTCACCAAAGTATATTCAGCATGCTGGGATATAATGGTTGCTATATTATATTATGGTGCCAAGGAAGAACAACTCCAATCAAAATTTAGCAGTTCTAAATTGAAGTTTATTTATGCACCATTTAGTTATGGGAAAACTGCAACTAAACAAAATGGATATTTTTTTCTGATAAGTATATCACTATTTTAACATGAAAATTTTAATATATGAAATATATTGACACTTAGTAACATAAATACTCATTTTTGGGATAACTAAAAAATTGGAAACCCCATTCTACTCTGCCTAATCCGACTCTCTACAGAAGAGGTCAGCCTTTTCCTTTCCTTATCTTATTCCTATATTTCTTTTGGTGAGGGAACAAAATCAACATGAGACATGATTTCAAACTTTATTTGCTTTGTTCTCTTGGGTTCTGTGCAACCAAAAGGATCCGTCTTTCTTTAGAGCTATGTAAGAGTAGATCCAATTCCAAACAATAGTGTTGGACGCACAGAAGTATATGTCTTCAATAGAATGAGACATCCGTGAATCTCAAAAGTGATTTGCGAAATCATCATTTCTGTCACAATGATTTTTGCCTCTTCTAACAGCATAGATGCACACATATTGTAACTGTATCCCAGTCAAAACTAAATGGCCCAGAGTGAGGCTTGATGTTGATTGACATTTAAAGACAACTACCAAAATTTAGCCAACCCAACAAAGCAACTCAGACCCAAGCTATTTACAGCTTTACAAAATAACTAGTGTTAATTATCCAATTTGCAATATACAACATTTTATCCAAATCATACTCTGCTAAGCTATGTTATATGGACTTTTTGAAATTTGTGAAGTACCCGTGTTAGACACTAGACACTAGACACTATACACTTGACACTGGAGTCAAGGTATGGATATGTGTCCGACATTACCAGTTAGACATGCACCCTATAAATATGAAAAATAGTCAAGTTTATTATGAAGCTGTGCATAAGACTGTTATTCTATGCATAAAAAGCTCTGCTAAACAAATGAAAGAAGTTTTCAAGAAGTATGAAATTTAGCCGTGTCACAATATCCTAGATTATGAAAATTAGATGAATCCGACACAAACGTACATGCACCAGACACCCATACCTGAATTTATATAACATAGCTGCTAAGTTTCCTTTTTAATTTGGGGAACCAAACTTCTTCAATCCTCTTTCCCTCGAAGTTGGGAGAAGTGGTATCAGATCCAAGGCACCAAGGCAGTCTTATATTTTCCACTTACAACTCTTCATAAGATGTTGAGAAGTTAATTGGGTCAAAACCAAGACCTTTTGTGGCTCCCACATTATCATGATTTTTCACTTCTTGCAGCAAATAATTAGCATCAATCTTTACATGGTCGCAACACGATATAGTTAAGATTCTAAACCCATCTGATGTTTCTACTCATTATACCAATTAGACACTCATTTAATCAATTTTTCAAGGGAAAATTAAAAAAAATTACAGTTCTGATTCCCATCACACTTTCAGAACAAAACCCAATTTCCATACTAATTCTTACACTTCTATCAAAAGGATGTACGAATTTTTTTTTTTATAAGTCAATATATGTATGCACGTATATACATATAAACTGTATCAACAGTGGAATTCAAAATTACCTCAGGTGTTGGATGGAGAAGAAGAAAAACGCACTGATAGAAGAAGGTACCAGTGGCTACTTTCTCTACGGTGGCGGCGTACGCTTTCAGGCCCTGACAGGCGGTTCGGAACTTGTCAAGCGCGTCGACCTCCGTCAGGGTGATGGCGCCGACGACGGTGACGTGGGGTTCGAACTCGGGCCCACCGAACTCCGATCGGAGCCCCGTCATCAGCTTCTTCAACCGCTCCTTCACGTCCTCCGGCGGAACTGCCCACACCGAATACACGCGCTTCACAGTCTGCTGTGATTCGCCGACTTGTAACTCCTGACCCTCCATGAAAACGGACAAGATCAACAGAGAGAAACCGAGAATTCCGAGAAAGGCAATGAATCTAATGATTAAGAGTTGAAGGGACATGAACTAAAGGAAAGAGCAGAGGCTGAGAAGAACCCATTTTTAAAGTGTTTGATTTTGGAAGAAATTGTTTTTTTTTTTTATTTGGGTTTTTGTTCTGAGATGCGATGATCGTGGCTGTTCTTGGGAGAAGAAACGCTAAGATTGGGGTCTGTTTTGGTATACGTCTTTTAGTTTTTGTTTTTGTTTTATTTTGGTTTTTTTAAAAAAAAATATATTTGTTTTTTGTTTTTTATTTTCATGTGGCCTTGACATTGGTCTTCATATGACTAGGGACCACATGATAAATAACAAATTTCTATTGGGTAAATTACACAGACCTCCCTTGAGGTTTCTAATAAAAACAGAAAGACCCTTCAGGTTTTTAAAATAGCATTGACTTCCCCTATCAGTGTTATTTATTAAACGGTGTTAACAGCAAAAGCACTTTTACATCTTTATCCCTACACACTTATTTAACAACAGAAAAATCAGCCACTCTCTTCTTGCCCTCTCTCTCTCTCTCTCTCTCTCTCCTTCACTGATAGGTCAATGTAAATCATCTTCTCTCTTTAGCCCTCACTATAAATCATCGCCCACCTACACCATTTGCTCTGGCTACCACCACCACCACTTCCACCTCCACCCAATCATCCATAGCTCACTGACTCTCCCTACACTCACTTGCCATAGCTCAACCCCCCCTCTGGCACCCTTGGCCTCCCCTTCTACATAACAGAAGCCACCACCAATTTAGCCCCAGCAAAACCCCTAACCCACTGTCTCCCTAAACCGCCAAACACAACCAAACCATAGTCCATAGCCACAACCCACCTCCATTTATCAATGCCGACCACCGTGTTGACCAAGGCTCCTATGGTGGCAGCCATTAACGAACCTAAATTCATTCTGTTTTTCTTTTTTTCTTTTTTCACTCTCACCACCCACCATCACCTCCATTACCACTAGTCACCACCCACCCACCCAATCGCATCTGTCATTTTTACGAATCCCTTCAACAATCAACAACCAACCGTCAAACTCTATCTAACCATTCATTAGTACCTCAACAATTAAACCCCCAATTAGCCCATTACCCTAGTCCCTCTTTTTTACACGCGTACACAAGTGAAAATTATTTTCCATTTTCCATATTTCAATCATCATCAATCGAGATGCCAAAGCAAATGGCCGCAATTACAGAGGTCTGGGAGGTGGTGGCCTTGCAGATGACCGGCAAGGTTGCATAGGGCATGCGGAGGGAATGATGAAAGGGTGACAACTTTGGATTGTAATGTAGAATCAAAGTGAAAGTTTGGATTTACACTGTAATCGTGTGTGTTTGCGTGTATGACGATGGGGTGGATGAGGTAGCGAGAGAAACAGATTTTGATTGAAGATATGTATATATATATATATGTATGTGTGTGTATATGTATGGATATATGAGAATCTGGGTTTGTTATTGTAATTTGCTGAACTTGTTTTGTGCGTGTGTGTGTCTATATATGAATATATAAGAATTTGGGTTTGTTATTGATGTGCATGCTTGATTTTAGTAAGAGAAAATTTTTGTTGAATTGTTTACTGGGTCGCCCTCATTCCAGAGATTGTGCATAAGAACATTGATACATACATTGTAATGTGCATGTGTGGTGGACGTTTTGGTGGTTTGTGTAAAAGAGACAAACAGTGACATGGTCTGGGAGAAATGGGGGTTGGAAAAAATTGGCAAGTGTCGATAGAAAGATAATTTAGATGACGTGTTAACAAACTAGTGGCCTGTATTGTAATATTACTTTTTGTTTGACTTGCATGATGTATTGAATATAAAATTGACTTTCAAAAGGTTAAAATGGGCATTTTATAATTTTTAGATGATGAGTTCAGCCAAGTCTGTCAAGTCAGTAACGACATCTTAACAGTTAAGGGTAGTATGTTACCGACAATCACAGCATAGGGGAGGTCAATGTTATTTTTAAAATTATAAAGGGACTGCTTGTAATTGTTAGATACGATGTGAGTGAAGCGAGGTCAATGGTTTTTTTAAAATCACAGAGAAACTGTCTATAATTGCCAAATATTTCAAAAGAGATGAGTCTAATTTATTCATTTTTATTTCTTTTTTGTTTGCTACATAGCCAAATTCGTTGAATAGTAAATTTTTAAGTTTTATTTAAAATTTTAACGTGAAAATGTATTTAATCTTGATTTGTTTATTTTTAAATTAATATAAAACAAATTTTATTCAGTTGATCACAACTCCAGTGTGTATCTAGATTTTCATACAATTTTAAAGTGCAATTGAAATTTAGTTTAAACTGAGTTTAGAGAATTAATGAAACTTAAAGCAAACTTAAGTTTAACTTGTTTATATAACGAGTCAATTCCAAGAGAGTTTTTAGCAAATCGAAGACAAGTCAAGTTTAAGTAGCTTAATTTATATTGCACTCCCATACAAGGAAATTTTTTTTATTAAAGATGCTCCTATACAAGTGAATTCTTCTTAAGAAGTAAAAGAACGAAGTGTTCATGTATTTGAGATTTTTATCCACCATATTGCATTAAAAACAAAGGGAAAGAAGAATTTAGCATCCATTATATGTTAATCTCAAATAATTATTAGATTATAATGCTATTTGATTAAAACTGTAACCACCTTGACTAGCGTTAACGTGTGTAAAGTCTCATATTGAAAGTTTGTTTAAAAATCTTAAATATATAAGTAAAAGTAATAACCCTAATTAGTTATCTGACCAGCCATTTTAGTTGAGTCCTTATATTTGTTACTTGTAGTATCATAATGGATAGAGTGGATTTATGCACTCGACCATGTGACCTCGAATATACTTTGAAAGTCAATGATTGATTGTGAAAGCTTACGAGGTTGTAGTGATATTAGTGATTAATCGTGGCCACTCACAACAACTCGAAGACACAAAGGGGAAATATTACAACGATCTCGACCGGCATTAGCACGTATTGAATGGCAAATCGGAAGTCTGCATCTAGTCCCCTATCGCAAATACAACACTGCACTGTCCAGTAGCAGAACTCAACCCACTAGACAAATATTTGAAGGGGAATGCTCATGGCAGTCGCTTCAAGAGTCGAAGACGAACCATCGCTTCTCAAATTGTTACACTTGTAATCCACTAATATATGCGTACCGAAAACCACAATTGAAGAAATGCTTAAAGGGTAGTGGAGCCCACAAATTTTTTTTTGCCGGTATGCCCCTTCTCTCTCGCTCTCAAAACCACTACCACTACATTTCTTTACAACAACCCAACCCATCTCTCTCTCTCTAGACACTCCCTCCTAACCAAGCCGAAGCACTAACCAAATCACCATGGCCGGTCATTCTAAGCTCACAACTTTACCTCTGTCACGAGACCCACTTTCTCTCACTAGCCAAAATCATGGCTACGTCGTCCCACCACTCCATCACCTTTTCTCATTGGCCATGGCCGGTCATCCAGTTCACCAAAACACCTCCCTCTCACTAAAAGTTTCTCTCTTATTCCTCTCTCTCTCTCTCTCTCTCTCTCTCTTTCTCTCTAAAACACCTGAATCAGATTTGGGTTCCGGGTACTTTTAGTATTTCTTGCCTTCGGCAGTATTAACGGGAGGTCTACCTCCGCAACTATGTGGAGATATGCTTTTTTCATCGTAAATGAAAGTCTAATTCGAGAAAACCAAGAACAAATAAAAAAGGAGAGAGAGTTGAGTTTTCTGAGATCATTCTCCAACCCATATCCTTTAACTGTGCCAAAGCTTCAAGATTTGCTTGCAGTAAAGAGATATAACAGTCAGTGGTAAAAGTCGCTGGTGGTGGAATAGTCGCTGGGGGGGTATACGAGAAAGAGTAGTTTCGGTAAAAAAATACGGAGTCGCCGGCGACGGGTTGGGACTTGCGAGATGTACCAGATTGGTTGCCGCGTTCTCTCGGAATAAGATAAAATAAAGGTGTAATCCCAAAGTAAATCTCACTCAGTTTTCAAATCCGTTGCATGTGGATATTTTAAAGATAAAGGACACACGTCAATATTTTGTAGCGAATAGGTAAATACGACTGCTAGGGTGACTGACACTCGCATTGCCCATATTTAAATAGACAAAATTGTTTTCCCATAATTTGTTTCTGTTGCTTTAGCAAACTATTCGAGTGTCGCGTGCCGTAAAAGAAGGACACTGGCATTTTAAAAGTACTTCATGTCTTCATCTAGGTTTTAAGTCAAACCTCAAATTCTGTTATTCTACCGCTATTTGTGGGCAACTTGAGACTTTTGTAAACTTTGCTTTCATCACCCTCTGATCCACATCTAGTTTTGTTTAGACTAAGAACTAACTATGCAACGCATTCTATCCACTAAATAAATAAAATTCACAAAGACTCATGGTTTTCAATAAAACTCTTTCGTTTCGTCTACAGGGAAACTCACTGACGAAACTCTTAAAATTTTAAAGAAAATTTTTAAAAAATATTTCTCAAATTTTAATATACTTTTAAAAAATTTGTTAAAAACTCTTAAAAAATATCATGGCAACTTTTTAAAAACTTGATTCTCGTAATTTTTACTACTTTTCTGACTCTTAAATTTTATTTTTAACAATAATATATATATATATATATATATATTTAAAAACTGTGTAATATAAGTATTTTACTTGATTAAAAAGTATTTTAATAATTTATATTAGTATTTTTAGAATTCTTAATAACCTTTCCCATAAATATCATATTCAATTTTACGTTACCTAGTATTTTTCATTTTCATAATTTTTTTGGCAATACTAATGCACAACTATTAGATGAAAGGTAAAGTTAAAAAAAAAACAAAAAAAACTACTGACATTCTATGAATGAAGAGAAATACTATATAAACAAAATATTGATCACGATGCAGCGGTACTAAAAACATCATCGGTACAAAATAACGAAGGGTAAAAATTAATCATTACTTTTAGTTTTTCCCCTGATGAGTCTGATGTTTCCTCCAAATGATGGATTTTAGAGGATGGATCACAAGGCCATAACCTCACTACTGAAAATAACGAAGGGTAAAAATTAATCATTACTTTTAGTTTTAACCCTGATGAGTCTGATGTTTCCTCCAAATGATGGATTTTAGAGGATGGATCACAAGGCCATAACCCCACTACTAAATCCAAAATTCTGTAAATAGCAAGGGACTTTATTCCTTTCTTATAAATAGCAAGGAATTCAAAAGAAACAAAAAAAACAAAAAACAAAAAAACAATAGCTTGTTCAGTAAGTATACAACGTAATTACAAAAAAAAAAAAAGTAGCATCCAATTAATTTTACGCGAGAGAGAGAGAGAGAGAGAGAGAGAGAGAGATTTGATAGGTTTATTCCCATATACATATTACATGTTTTGGTATCTATATTACTTGGTATTAGTCATATACACCTTAGAGAGAGAGACTCAAACCTAGAACAAACTAAACATATATACATTATATATATGTACTGCATTTCTTCAACCTACACCCGAGTATTACCAACTTTGGTACTGTGCTTTGACCCTATTTTCATGGAAAGGGTGTAAACATCAATAGAGAGATTATAAAAGTTGACTTAGATCATATGTGAATATAAGAACTTTAACAAGAAACAAAACTGAATGCAGAAACTTACCTGTTTGCTCCATGGTTTCACAAATCACTTGGAGCGGTGATTAACCTCGAACAAGGCTTCTGGGGGCTGGTCTTCCTCTCTGTACCCACTACTGTATGATGGAAGTTTATGGAAATCTGTCTGATTGTGGAAAGAGAGGGGACTTAGCTTCTATATACAGGAAAATCCTAACCATATTGGGCCCTTCCATAAAAGGCTCAATTGGCTTAATAGGCCCACACTAATTTCCGTCAACCCACATTGATAATAGGTGCACACTAGCCCATGTATAATAGATCACAACCTTATTGGGCTTACCATGTTTGTCTCTTCCAGACTTGGGTTCAACCCATGTTTAGAAAACACCCACATAGGCTCAATCAAGAATAATCTAACATTCTCCCACTTGAGCCAACATTAATTGTAGAAACAAAATTTGAAAAACGACTCTTGGGTTAGAACATGAAAATAACTGTATGTGGCCACAATTTTAAAAAACCAAGTAGGATGAGAAACAACACCTAAAACAATCCAGTCCAACAAAGTTATCAATATCGTACCAAGGCAGTCATTACATTATTAGTCCACGCAAGACCATTCATGATTACAAACATTAATAACTTTATTGACATGGATCAAATGTGGCAGTGTGGTGGGAAAAAGCACTCCGTATGTGATCTGATAACAATGCTAATCCTCAATCAGTCCTCAAATTCTCTTTAACTGTATACTCATTCAATAAGCAAGAGAATTCTAATAGTTTCTAATGAAACCCATATGTCTTGCACAACTGTCTCGAGACAGCTTTATGGTGCAAACACAAGACATATCCTGAATTTCTTAAGTCACACCAAACTTAAGACTATCAATAAACTGCATCATGAATACATTAATCCATATGATATGCAAGTATCAGAAATATATTCATGCATAAATGACATCAAACACAATCATAAAGATAACCATCAAATAACCAAAAAATGTCTCAATACATAAGATCTATCAAATAATGCAAAGAAAACAACTCCCACTAACCAAGCACATCAAATGACCCAATTACACCCATGTTGGAAACATGTCTACCAAAGGTAATAGGCCTGAGTCCCTTGGTCAAAGGGTCTGCCATCATCTGTTCTGTATTGACGTGCTGAATGATGATGTCACCTTTCCTTACCAAATCCCTAACAGATAGATACTTAATCTCAATATACTTAGACTCACTAGAAGTCTTATTATTCCTAGAAAAGAATACAGCTGCACTATTATCACAAAAGATCTTCAGTGGTCTAGCAATAGAATCAATCACCTTAAGTTCTGTAATAAAATTTCGCAGCTAAACAGCTTGGGTTACAGCTCCAAAACAAGCCACAAATTCAGCATGCATAGTGGAAGAAACTGTAAGAGTCCGCTTGACACTCTTCCATGAAATAGCTCCTCCAACTAGCATAAAAACATATCTGGAGGTAGATTTCATGTCATCTACACATCCAGCAAAATCTGAATCTGAATAACCAACAACCTCAAGATTGTCTACTTTTCTATATACAAGCATATAATCTTTCGTTCTCTGCAAATACCTCATTACTTTCTTTGCAGCCACCCAATGGTCCAAGCCAGGGTTAGAAAGATATCTACCAAGAACTTGCACAACAAAAGCAATATCTGGCCTAGTACAAACCTGAGCATACATAAGACTGCCAACTGCACTAGCATAAGGAATGTTCTGCATAGCTTTTACTTCCAAATCATTCTTGGGACATGGACTCTTACTGAACTTGTCACCCTTGGTAACAGGAACATCACCAGGTCTACAGTTCTGCATACTAAACCTCTCAAGTACTCGACTGATGTACCCCTTCTGAGAAAGCCCCAGCACACCACGAGATCTATCACGAATGATTTCAATACCCAAAACAAATGAGGCCTCTCCAAGATCTTTCATATCAAACGAATTAGACAACAACATCTTAGTCTCATCCAAAAGACTTAAGTCACGACTGGCAAGTAGAATATCATCAACATAAAGAATAAGGAAAATAAATTTCCTCCCACTGACCTTAAGATATATGCACTGATCAACCTTGTTTTCCACAAAACCCAAGGAAATGACAATCTCATCAAATTTCAAATATCATTGATGCTAGGCTTGCTTCAAACCATAAATAAATTTCTTCAACTTACATACCATGTGCTCCCTGCCTTCTTCCTTGAAATCTTCAGGTTACACCATATAAATCTCCTCACTTAGTTTACCATTCAGAAAAGCAGTCTTGACATCCATCTGATGAAGCTATAAATCATAATGAGTCACCAAAGCCATGACAATTCTGAATGAATCCTTAGATGAAACTGGAGAGAATGTATCATTATAATCAATGCCTTCTCTCTGAGTAAACCCCTTTGCAACCAATCTAGCTTTAAAACGTTCAACCTACCCTTTAGAGTCTTTCTTGGTCTTGAACACCCACTTACAACCAATAGCCTTACGACCAACTGGAAGATCAATGAGCTCCCATACGCTGTTATGTGTCACAGAACGCATCTCATCCGTCATAGCATCCACCCACATGCTAGACTAGGGATTCGAAATCGCACCAGCATAAGTCACTGGATCAATCACAGGACCTACATCATAGTCACTCTCACCAAGATAGACAATAAACTCATCAGTTATGGAAGGTCTTCGCTGTCTCACTGATCTCCTCACAGGTACCTCTGGAACAGGCTCAACAGGATCAACAAGATCAGGAGCATTAGCAGCAATGGGTGCATTAATCCCCAGCTGCTCTTAATCAATTCCATCCACAGGTGTAGGCAAGACAAAAGTTTGAACATTAGGCAAGGGGATAGGCACCACCTCGCTTTGCCTATCAACATCAAGCTGTTGTGGGGTCTCCAAATCAGCTGTATCATGCTCTAAGAACTTGGCTGTCTGAGACTCAACAATCCTAGCACCAGGCGTAGGACAGTAGAACCTGTATCCCTTAGAATGATCTGGATACCCAATGAAGAAACAACAAGTGGTTCTAGGGTCGGTTTTTCTCTCAAAAGGGTTATATATCCTAACCTCTGCTGGACAACCCCAGACACGAAGATGGTTAAGGCTAGGCTTCCTACCAGTCCACAATTCAAAAGGTGTTTTAAGAATAGACTTGCTGGGAACCCTATTGAGAATGTACAAGGCAGACTTAATGGCATTACCCCAGAGATATGTAGGCAAATTACTCCTACTCATCATACTCCTCATCATGTCTTTAAGGGTGCAATTACGCCTTTCAGCCACACCATTCTATTCAGGACTACCAGGCATGGTATATTGGGCAACAATCCTATATTCTTGCAAGTATTTGGCAAACGGCCCCATATGCTGTCCAGTGACATCATGTTTGCCATAATACTCACCCCCACGGTCAGACCTAACGACCTTAATCTTTTTGGTCAATTGATTCTCCACTTCTATTTTAAAAATTTTAAACTTTTCAAGTGCATCAGATTTCTTTTTAATTAGGTAAACATAGCCATAACGAGAGAAATCATTAATAAAGGTCAAAAAGTATTTATTTTCACAAAAGGTAGAGGAATAAGGTCCACTAATATCAGTGTGTATGACTTCTAAAAGGCCACCACTCCACGTTACACTTTTCTTCCTAGTCTTGGTCAATTTTCCCCTAATACAGTCAACACAAGTGTCTAGGTCTCCAAAATCAAGTGATATAAGGATGTTATCTTTAATTAGCCTTTGAATTCTTTCTTTAGAAATGTGACCTAGATGCTTATGCTATAACATGGAAGACTGGTCTTTAATTCTAAGTCTCTTGAATACACTATTTTCAATATGGAAGGAGGCATACTCATTATCCTGTTTTAATTTCACCCTGTATAATCCATCAGATAACAAACCATAGCCAACAATTTTGGAGTTGTAAAATAAATCAACCAAGTCATTTTGAAATTAAAAACCATATCCAAGTTTGTCTAAAGAAGAAATAGAAATCAAATTCCGTCTAAAAGACAATACATAAGTAGTGTTTTCCAAAATAAGTTGAAAACCAGTTTTTAAATTTAAAATGGCGTCTCCTATGAACTCGACCCTAACTATGCTATCATCTCCAACTCTAAGCTTGGCCTCACTCTCACTTGACCTCCGCTTGCTTCTGAATCCCTGCAAAGACATGGCAATATGAATAGTTGTACCACTGTCAAACCACCAAGAATTTGATAGGACACTAACGAAATTAGATTCAAAGCAAGTTAAGGCAAGTGAGTTACCTCCTTCCTGTTTCTTCTTCTTTTCTAACCAGGACTGTGCCTATGACAATCTTTCTTTATGTGGCCTTCTTTCCTATAGAAAAAACACTTGATGGCCTTCTTAATTATAGCATTAGGACCTAAAGGATTGTGGGTCTGACCGTGACCTTTACCATGCCCTTCATTACCCTGACCTTTATGAGGGGTACTGGCACTAGGTTTCTTATGGTTCTTTCTTATGGTTCTTTCGGTTCCCATGACTCTGCCCAGGAGTGTCTTTGGAATGAGAAACAAGCAAGGCAGACTCAGTTTTTTCTCTCTTAAGCTTGTCTTCCTCTAAGACGCATTTGGTAATGAGGTCATTCACTGTCCAAGACTCACTCTGGGTGTTGTAGGCAGTCTTTATCTGGCTGAACTCTGGTGGAAGGCTATTAAGTGCATAATGGACAATGAAATCATCAGGGAGGGTAACATTCAGACCTCTAAGTTTGTATTGGAGAAAAATAAGTTTCAAGACATATTCCCTTACCCTACTCTGGTTGTCATACCTCAAACTCGTGAGTTCATTCATCAGGGCTCCAGTCTCAGCTTTGCTGGATACTTGATATCTCTGTCCTATAGCCTCAAACAGTACTTTGGCATTGTTGGTCTCAGGCAAGCCAGTCAATAGGTGCTCAGGAATGGATCTCTTAATTGCTATGAGACTAAATCGATTTGATCTGTCCCATTTTGCATATAACTCCTTCTCGGAAACAGAACTAGTATCAGTGATTACAGCAGGTTCAGGTTCCCTCAAGGCCAAATCCAGATCAACAATACCCAAGGCAAACTCTATATCCTGCTTCCACTTCTTAAAGTTTGAACCATTCAACAGCACAACAGTAGTGTTATTATTGTTAATTGCAAAGGAAACTGTCATGGCAACAAAAGAGGCAACATATCAGTAGAATGAGGGCAGTAATTATATCAAGGATAAATAATAGGGATGCCCCGGTGCATCATTGTCGTCTCCTCTTTGGGTAGAGAATGCAACATGCTATGAGGTCCCTCCCAGCCAGCCACCATATGAAATTGCCCAAGCACTTGAAAAAATAGTCCCCTTTGGGCAGACATGTATTTCAAAAGTTAGACACTCTCGGTTCAGCTGCTAAATCACATCCCTGTCATTAAAGCACACAATAACCCCCTTTGAGCAGGCGATTGTATGCAATAACACAATGGACACAGTCATATACCATATGCAAGAAAATAAAATTTAATGAGTATACCCCTTTGGGCAGTAGCACCCATTTCAATCCAAAGTTCTTGTCATGACACTACTTGATGTAAAAGTGCCCTGTATCACATCCAAGCATATCAAAATGCCTGTAATCACATCCTTATGGGCACATAGCCAAAAGTACCTAGTGATCATATATGTATTGCCTAAGCTATGTAATAAAATCATATTTTGCAATTTTCAATATAAAATGACAATTTTAGGCTCCTAAAAGGACTTATGGGAGAGAGTATAGTTTTTAAGGACCTAACTAGGGAGAGTACACACTGCCAATAGATTTAGAAGGTTGAAAACAAGTTATCTATAGAAAATTACCCAAGATGTACACACGGTTTTCAAGAAAACGCAAAAAAAACCCCCTAAAATGAGCCAAAAACGAACTCTAAATAGCAATTATTATTTTATGTATCAAACTAGATAGAGTAAAATATTCCATGATGTTTAAAGAGTTGAAAACATGTTACCTATAAAAAAATTTTAAAAAATTGCCCACGATTTTTGAGAAAATGCAAACAAATGCACTTTTTTAGCCTAAAAAATACCAAACAGTCCCTAAAAATTATAAAATATATATATATATATATATATATTTAGAATCTTCAATCCAAGAGAAACATTTTTCATTTTTTGACCAACCCCAAAATCTGTCTCACGTGCCTACACTTTTTATAGGTCGAGAGTGGGCTTTGTTTGGCCTCCTTTGACCCATCTGGGTCATCTTCCTTACCCGCCGGGTCAAACTCGACCTGAATTTCTGCAAAACAGACCCAGTTGCTGGAAAAAACGATTCAGCCCATTTTTCTTCGCTAAATCCTCATTTTAGGCACAATTTATGCAATTTAATCACATAAACAAGTTATGTAGACATCAAGGATCATGTTTATGATAATTTTGAGGGATGAAACACAAGATTTATTGGGTTTTCAAGAACCCTAGATTCGGCCATGGCAGTTAGGGTTTCAAAACTTGATTTTTCTTACACAAAACTTGTACTAACAGATTCGTATACTATTCAGTAACAAGAATATGTAATATAATGCAAGGATATGCATGAAAAACATCATATTCAAGAATTTTACAAGAAATTTCAAGTTTTTCACCCGAAACTTCAAAAAATCATAACTTTCTCTACGAACAGAGTTAGGTTACAATCTTTATATCAAAACGTTCGTTGTTCAGAGAGGAACAAAAGCCCCTTATTAATTTTTTGAAAAGAAGTCATCTATTGTTCAGATTAAATCATGCAAGATTCGGGCTTAACAACTCATAATCAAGTTTAACGAGTTTAAATCACACAATAAGTCCCTAATCCATATATATTAGGCTTTGATACCACATGTAAACATCAATAAAGAGATCATAAAAGTTAACCTAGATCATATGTGAATATAGGAACTTTAACAGGAAACAAAACTGAATGCGAATACTTACTTGTTTGCTCCATGGTTCCACAAATCACTTGGAGCGGCGATTAATCTCGAACAAGGCTTCTGGGGGCTGGTTTTCCTCTCTGTACCCACTACTGTATGACGGAAGTTTATGGAAATCTGTTTGATTGTGGGAAGAGAGGGGACCTAGCCTCTATATACAGAAAAACCCTAGCCACATTGGGCCCTTCCATAAAAAACTCAATTGGCTTAATAGGCCCACACTAATTTTCGTTAACCCATATTGATAATAGGTGCACACTAGCCCATGTATAATAGATCACAACCTTATTGGGCTTACCATGTTTATCTCATCCAGACTTGGGTCCAACCCGTGTTTAGAAAACACCCACAAATAATATGGGCTCAATCAAGAATAATCTAACAAAGGGAGCTCTCTTCTTCATCTCAGTAGGCTCAACGTCAATAGCAAAGCACTTCCCATGTTAGATCCAGTAGTCCGCCTGCGAATTAATCCGTTCTGGCCCCGGAATCTCTGCCCTTGAAGTCTTCAGTGAATCAGTCGATATGTTGTACTTTGAATCCCTTTTCTCAATTAGGTTTGGCCTCACCATACCCAATTTCACTGGCTGTGGAGACATCATCAGTGCAGGTGGACCTACAGGAAGCTTATCACCTATACACACCCACATCAAGTCCACAGTTGAATCATAAGAGAGAGAGAGAGAGAGAGAGAGAGAGAGAGAGAGAGAGAGAGAGAGAGAGAGAGAGAGAGAGAGAGAGAGAGAGAGAGAGAGAGAGAGAGAGAGAGAGCTTGCTTAATAGCACAACATGGACTATAGGAGTGTTTGTTCGCAGGGGTATACGTAATTACACTTTAATGATCCCTGTGCTTAAAAAATAAACAAACTCTTTATAGTTTAGAGTTCGGTTAGAATTAACAATAATTCAATGATAAATATATTTTTAATATTTTAATTTTTTTAAATAAAAAATAAAAAGATAATTTTACTCTTTTATGTCGGATCAAAATAAAGATTTGCTTTTGATATGCTATTTTAAAGCTTAAGATTATATGTTCACTTTTAAAAGTCATATGATGTCTGCTCTATCCGAGTAAAATGTAATTACCTTTGTTCAATTGTTGGGAAACATTTTCTGATCCTTCAATCATCCATTGCACATTTTATTGGAGAGAGAGAGAGAGAGAGAGAGAGAGAGAGAGAGAGAGAGAGAGAGAGAGAGAGAGAGAGAGAGAGAGATAATCCAATTGCTAATATACTTACCCCTATCAGTCTGCCACGTGCACCAAAATTTGCCATAGATTTTGATGATGCAGCAATCTCGTGTTGGCTTGCCCCCAGGTCCAGGATGAATTGCTCTTTGGTCGGCCAGTGATCTCCTGCACTAAAACCCACTGGTGTGATGGAAGCCAATGGCCCTCCGGCATTCAAGTTAGATTCAAGGGGATTCCGACGTTGGAGAGTGAGATATTCAGGGTTGTGTGTATGCGTTTTGTACCTGTGAAGGGGATGAATTTTTCCCTTGTATGCTTGCATGGTGGAGGCAGGTGGTCTCTCCACGTGGCGGTCTCTGGGTGAGGGATCAGAATGGTGTCAGAACACTCAAGTGGACCATCCCCATACTCTAAGGTGGCGTGTGTCAGAGCGGTGTCAGGGGAGTGGGGGTTGGTCGCAAGTACACGCCCATGCCCCTGATGCGTGCCAGGGCGGCCGGTGTCAGAAGTGGGCTCCACTAGCTTAGTCGGGTGTGTCGCGCTCAGATTTTTCGCACTCAAGGAATACTCACACAAGCGGGAAAAATGCTGTACTCTCTCGTTAGAACTCACCCTCCTAGAAGAATGAGTGCGACTAGGTTTGAATTGAAAAATTGATTTGAATAAAGGGCTTTTTGAAAAAGATTCGGAGTCGCCACCTAACTTGATTAAGGTGAGTTAGGTCACCTAAAAACTAAGAGTAATCCGAAGACTACACTTAGGGTTTTTGAAAAATAATTTTGAAAAACATCCTCAAGAGAGGGTTTTTTTAGGAAAACGGGTTGTTTGGCAACCTTTAGAAAATATTTAGCCCTTTTTAGAAAAATAACTCCTTTTTGGTTTCTGAAAACAGTGATCTAGGTTCGGAGGTTGGTTACGTGTAGGGAAGTTGCACTAAGCTATCACCCTACTCTGCCCTTTCGGTACCTACATGTCAATCTACCCTAGATTCACCTATGAGAGTCTTCAACTAACTATTGGCCAACCCTATCCACTTTGAAAAACAATGATGCATGATATGTTCGTGCAAGTTAAGAGAATTGAAAAATAGATTTGGAAATAAATTTGAAAAGAAATCGATTTGATTTGAAAATTGAAATTGGAAAGTTTGAAAATTGAAAGTAGAAATTTGAAAATAGAAATTTTGAAATTGGAATTTTGGAAGTAGATTGGAATTTGGGATTTGGAAAGATTTTGGAAACCGCACCCATGAGGGTGGAATTGAAAGTTTGAAAAGTATTGTGACCGCACCTATGAAGGTTGCCTACGTATTCCTTTGGGGGAATTAGGTTAGTCGTAGTTCGGACAAGAGTCCGATTGAAAATAGATTGATTTGAAGAGAGAGATTGGATTGGAAGAAAGAGATTGAATTGAAAATTGGATTTGATTTGAGATTAGAAGAGGAATTTGGAAATTGAAATTGAGAAGATTGGACTTGCTTTGGAAAGATTGATTTTGGAAAGACTTGGTTGTGGAAATATGGAAGTTTAGGAAACCTAGACTTAGGAAAGATAGGAGACCTAGGAAAGACTTGAGATTAAGAAAGATTGGATTGGAATGTTGGATTAGGAAGATTTGGAAAGATTTGGAAACTTGGAATTTAGGAAAAATTTGGATTAAGAAAGTTTCGAATTAAGAAAATGTTATTTTTGGAAAGTTTCATTTTTGGAAAGTTTTGAAATGGGAAAGTATTGAATTAGGAAAGTTTTAGGTTTAGGAAAGTTTTGAAATTGGAAATTTTTGAGTTTAGAAAGATTTAACTTGAGAAAGTTTCAAATTAAGAAAGTTTTGAATTTGGAAAGATTTGAAATTTAGAAAGTTTATGATTTAGAAAGTTTTAGAATTTTAGAAAATCTTGAGATTAGGAAAGGTTTGAGTTTAGAAAAAGTTTGAAAAATTAGATTTGGAAAGTTGAGATTTGGAAAAGGGGTAGGATTAGGAAAGGGTTGAATTAGGAAAGATTTTTATGTTCAAGTCTTAGAAACTTAAGCTTTAGGAAAGTGGAGGATTAGGAAGGATTTGAATTAGGAAAGATTTGGATTTGGAAGGGATTGGATTTGGTTTCTAAAAGAGAAGATTTGATTTGTTTCCAAAAATAGAGGACGGGATCTAGTTTCCTAAACGGGGAGATTTGATTCGGTTTCCTAAAGGGAAGATAGGATTTGGCAAGGATTTGGAAAAAAAGATTCTAGAAACCCTAGATTTGGAAAACTATAGTTTGGACGTAGAAAATAGGTTTTGAAAATATGTATAGTTTTGATGTGAAAACAAGAGATTTTGAAAACCTAGGTTTGGGCAAAGTTTGAAAACCATATTTTTGGAAAGAAAATTAGGGTTTCCTAATGGGGGGTTCCAGGGCTTGACTTGGGCTCTAAGGAAAGAGTTTTTGGAAAGCGCATTTTTGGGAAACGAAGGTTTTCTAAAAGGGAATCCTAGAGAGGAGTTTTTGGAAAGTGAATTTAAAGAGGAAGTTTTTGGAAAAAGATTTTTGGAAAGAGGGAGTTTTTGGAAAGTTTGTTTTTAGGAACGTAGATTTTGGGAGGAAAAATCCTAGAGGGGAGTTTTTAAAAGGAAGATTTTTGGAAAGAGAGTTTTTTAGGAAAGTTTTTGGTTAAAGATTGTTGAAGAGATTTTTTGGAAAGATTTTTGGGGAACGTTTTTAGAAAGTGGATTTTGGGGAGAGGATTTTGGAAAGGAGTTGAAAAAGGGAGTTTTGAAAAATAGATTTTGGAAAGAGTTTTTAGAAAACACTTTTGGAGAGGAGAGTTTTAGGAAAGCATGTTGAAAAAGAGATTTTTAGGAAGAGATTTTTAAAGAGAGTTTTTAGAAGGTGTAAAAACATCTCACTTTCCTAAAACAATTCTAACCATAAGAGAGCTAGAACCACTTTTAGGAAAGTGGTTTTGAAAACAACAAGATTTGAAAATATAGACCATAAAAGGTCACTTTTAATGTAACACTTTCCTAAAGCAACCCTAGCCATGGAAAGGCTAGGATCACCCTAGGATTGTGATTTTGAAAACATGTTTTTGAAAAAGAGCTTTCGATGCAATTTTGAAAACGATTTCGAAAACAACTTTTGAAAACGGATTTTGGAGGATGCAAGACTATGATATGCACAATGCAATTTGGGGTCGTGAACATACAAGGCTAAGGCTTCACCACATAATCAAGGGGGCCGGACCCACGCGGTCTTTGGTTAGACTAGAAGAAAGCCCTCGACACGGTGACTCTCCAATAGCCCAATCCTACACATGGACCGGGAATCCCCTTATTTTAAGCATGCAAAGAAAGGGGGGGAAAGAGATGGGGAATTAAAATAGAGAAAACCCAAGTGGGTTAGGAGAGAGAAGAGAGAGGGGGGAAGTGCGGAAATTTAAATAGGGAGCCTACCGTATGTCTTGTTTATTTTGCGCGCCGTGCGGTCTTCGGTCTTCGGTCTTTGTCTTGATCTTCTTCCTCAACCTTCAAGGGTTGTCTTCAAGCTTTGGATTACAGCTCTTCAAGTTTTCAAAGGATGGTTGAAGGCTAGTGTATGAGTATATGGGGGAGTGTATAAGTGTATAGGAGGCTAGGGTTTATGTAGTGTGGCTAGGGTTTGGAAAACCTAAGGTGGCTAGGGTTTTTGAGGTGCTCAAGCTTTGCATATCAAAATATAGGATTTTTAGGTTAATTTTGAAGCCCCTTTTCACGTTGAATGAGGCTCTGTATTTATAGAAGTTGGACAAACCTGGCGTTTATTGCAGTGGCGCCAGGGTAAAATTGCTCTTGGCACCACTAGGAGTGGCGCCACCCACTTAGGAAACTTTATAAGTCGGCAAGCAACGTATCTTTGACTAGATTTGGGCGCCTGTACTAGTGACTACCATGCAATCTTTAGCCTGGCTTCACTAGGAGTGACTCCGGAAAGTCCGGGAATGATTTGGAGGAGCCGAGAATGACCCGGAAGGCCGGAAAGGAGCAGGAACACTTAAAATAGTGTCCTGGAGGTATTTGACTTGAAAAGTGAGGACAAAATGTGTCGGAAATGTTGACCGGGCCTTTAGGGGCAAAACAGTCAATCGGACCAGGAAGCTGCCGGGGCGAACTCGGATTGTCCCGAAAGAAGACTTGGGATCTGAAAACATTATTTAGAATGTTCCTAGAAGTTTCTGGTTTGATTTCCAAAGCTGGCGTGGTCAGAAAAGGAGACCGGCCCACCAGGGGCAAAATGGTCATTTTGTACCGGGTTTGCCGGAACTAACTAGGAATGGTCCGAAAAGGTAAAGGAAGGTTGAGAACACTATAAAAAGTATTCGCGGGGCATTACCAGTTTGATACCCAGAGCCGGTGTGGTCGAAGAAGGAGACCGGCCCTCTAGGGGTAAAACAGTCATTTTGTACTGGGTTGGCCGGAACTGACTCGGAATGATCCGAAAAGGTAAAAGGAGGTTGAGAATACTACAAGAACCATTCTCGGGAGGTTACCGGTTTGATACCCAGAGCTGGTGTGGTTCCCGGGGCATTCGGATGCCTAGGGGCAAAATGGTCATCTTGACCGGAAAGTCTCGGAAAAGGTCCTAAGGGTAGTTTGGTCATTTTTCACCGAAGTGGGCTAACAGACACTGGTGTTGACCTGGGTTTTGAGTGTTTCCGCCACTCTAACGGCGGTCGTCGTGACACAAGGATTTGTTGCCAATTCCCTATATCGACCTATTTGTGAGTATTTCCGCTACTCTAACGGTTTTGTGAATATTTCCGCTACTCTAACGGTTTTGTGAGTATTTCCGCTACTCTAACGATTTTGTGAGTAGTTTCGCTACTCGAACCGTCTCGAGGAATAAACTGTCTCGAGAGAGGGATTGAAAAGGGGTCTTACTGTCTCCGAAGAGACATGCCTGGATTGGAACCGTCTCAAGGAATAAACTGTCTCGAGAGAGGGATTGAAAAGGGGTCTTACCGTCTCCGAAGAGACATGCCTGGATTGGAACCGTCTCAAGGAATAAACTGTCTCGAGAGTGGGATTGGAAAAGGGTCTTACCGTCTCCGAGGAGACGTACCTGAATTGGAACCGTCTCAAGGAATAAACTATCTCGAGAGAGGGATTGGAAAGGGGTCTTACCGTCTCCTAAGAGACATGCCTGGGTTGGAACCGTCTCGAGGAATAAACTGTCGCAAGAGTGGGATTGGAAAGGGGTCTTACCGTCTCCGAGGAGACGTGCCTGGATTGGAACCATCTCGAGGAATAAACTGTCTCGAGAGTGGGATTGGAATTGGAAAGGACAATGCCCCTAAGGGCATTTTAATCATTTTGCCTCTATTTGGGCCTGACAGGCCCGCGAAGCGATGGAAAGACGGAATTTGGACCTAGAGAATTGGATTCGATAGGAATATGCCCACAATGACTTGAAAACAAGTCTAGACGGAGTGTGGATTGTCGAGCGGTAAAAAATGGGGTGCTTACAGGGCGCCGACCCGATCGACGAATAGTTCGAGCATCCACTCGGTTCTGGAGGACGAGGACGGTCAGGAGGGGGGACCCGATCAGGGGACGGCCGGGTGCACTGGGCGCCGCTCCCTGTCAGGTCGGGGAATCCTCATCACCAGATGCCCCCAATTCATCTGGCCATCTGTTCGGGGTCAGAGGAATTTCGTCGGACGGCCCGACCACGAAACATGGAGCGCATTTATAGTGGGGGCGGCGCAATAATGACAGGAGCTGTCCTGTCGCTTCACATGCCCCCACGTGGCGGTCAGGGATTAGTTGGCAGTAGTCAAAAAGACATGCCAAATCTCGGCCGTTGATCTCTCGTCATCGAAGGTCATCAGGACTGTTGATTTCAAAGGTGTAGGGGGAATTTTGTAAGGCGGTTGCCCCCAATTTCGGCCTCATTGCTTTTTACCAAATACGCAGAGAGAGAGAGAGAGAGAGATGAACTCAACTCACTTCACCGTTGCCTACGTCACCATTGTAGTCTCCATCGTCTCTGGCCAGCCAAAGGGTGCCATTCTTCTAGTTTCGCAGCCGGTTTGCTTTGGAAATCGCCGCCGATGCTTCGAAACGTGGTAAGCTTCACCCTCTGGTTGTATGTACTGGTTTATTACTCGCTGCGTGTCTGTGTTTGAGGGAAGGGGCCAGATTCCTGACCTTTCAAGGTTTGTTGACAAGGCAGAATTCTTAGAATCCGTTCTTGGGGATTTGTGTGAGTTGTTTAGGCCAGTGTTTGATAGGATTGAGGGTTGTAGGCCCCTTGGGACTATGTCGAACCCGGAGGGGGTTAGTTTGGACTCAGAAGGGACCGGTTCCAATGGGTATCGAGTCGAGAGGCATCGAACCTAGGAAGGGGCCTCTGTGGGGGACTCCGGGGGATCGCAAGGAGTTCCCGATTCAGGAGAGGTCGAAGCCACTCACTCTGGAGTTGGGGAGGAACGGGACCAACCCGTTGAGGTTGCTGCCCGAGCCATGGAGGTCGAACCTGGAGAGGGGGAGAAAGAGGATGGCCCCGGGTATGGAGCGGAGAGGGTTGCTTCCTCTCTCGATAGGGAGAAGGTCGCCACCCTTCGGCGAGTGTACCAGATCCCAAAAGGGGTAGGGTCCCCAACTCTAGGGACCAGGCGTAGGGTCCCCAACTCTAGGGACCAGGCGTGCTCGCCTAAGGAGGGGGAGATAGCGATCTTTGAGAGCGCACTGGCTGGCAATCTTCGTGTGCCGTTCCCTTGGCCAGTCAGAGAAATTCTGCAGAGGTTGCGCCTCGCCCCAGGACAGCTTTCGCCGAACGCTTGGCTGATCATGGCGGGTTGTATGATCCTCTGGCAGATCGTCCATGGGAGGGACGTGACGCCAGAGGAGTTCTCGTATTGCTACAGGCCGGCCGAGCACGGGAAGGGGTACTAGTACTTCTCGGGTCGGTCGACAGGGCTCGATCTGGTCTGCGAACTTCCTTTTTCACACAAGAACTGGAAGGATTGGTTCTTCTTCATTAGCGGAGAGGGCTGGGAGTTCTGCCCCTGGGAGACAGACCTCTCTGCTCAGATCCCCAGGTAATGGGGTCATCCGAGTAAGAAGGGTATGTTCTTTTCCTCGAGTCTTCCTCCCTTCTTGTTTTGTGTTTATTGCATGTGCTGCCCGTTCTGACTTGCGTGTCCTACGGGTGTCAGGTCGGGTTAAGCCCTTTCTGTCTGCCAAGCACAAAGCAGCTGTAGAACAGGTCCCGGAGTACAAGTTTCGGACCGCCAAAGACTTGGTGTCTGTTAAGGCGCTTGCCCTATACCTTTTGGGACCCGAACCGAGCAGAGAAGCCTTGGCTGCAGAACGTGAGAGGAGTGAGTACATTTTTGTTTTTATTATGCTGGTCGTTCTCTAACCCTTCTGGCTACTCTTTGCAGACCGCCAGTCCGCTACTGTTACCCAGGCTAACACTGCCACGGTTCAGCCCGGTTCCCAAGCATCCAAGTCAACCTCTGAGCCGACCGAGATGAGCTTCGACATTAATTACTTGGCCAAAAAGAGGGCAGCGGCGGCCAGCGCCTCGGGATCGAAGCATCAGAAGACCGCTGAGGCTACCAAAGAGCTCCCACCTCCCCTTCCCCTCCCAAAGAAGGCGTCCCCTCAAAAGGGGAAATGTCAAGTTTCAGTGGTCGTCAGGCCTCCACCGAGGTATTCTGAGGGTTCTCAGCCGAGGCGCGACGTGGTTGTTCCGGCAAACTCCCAAGCTCGCGCCAGTCTAGCTGCTTCTGCCTCGACCAACTTCATCGCAGCTCGGACACGGCCTGAGAAAGGGCGGCAGAGGCGGTAAGGCCATCGGACATCACGAGGCTGGCCAAGCATCCTAACTCACGGTTGGTCAGGGACGCCAACCACGACCTGTTCAAGGTGTGCTTCTGTGTGGTTAGCATTCTGTTCTTCATCGTCTTTCATGTAATGTAAGTTCTAACCACTTGGCTTTCAGTCTCTTGCCAGGGTCATGGCCTTGGGCCATCGGCTGGGAACTTCAGAGAAAGCCCTCTAGGAAGAGAAGGCCGCTAGCTCGGCGCTCATCCAAGAGGTCCAAACATTGAAGGGCGACGTCTCGACTGCCCGGGCAGAAGGGATTCAACTCTTGAGGAGCTCTAGTCGGCTCGGGCCGACAACGAAAGACTCGCCAGGCAGGCCAACAAGCTACTTCTGAGCTTTTCGACCGAGGAGGCAAAAAGGCATGAGCTGGAGAAGATTATGGCGGCCCACAGCGAGGAGCTTAAGAGGGCAATGGCCGAAGCCGTTGAGGAATTCAAGAAAGGGGATGACTTCCAGGCCTTGTTGGAGCCCACCTTTCTCACGGGCTTCAAGGCGGCTCGGAAGCAGGCGTCCAAGAAGTATCCCGAGTCGGACTTCTCGAGCTTGGATCCTCTCGACGGAGTGGCGTCTGTGGATGGCCAGGATGCTACTGACTTAGTGGCTGAAGAAGGGGCCCGAGCAAATACTGCTGGAGAAGGCCAAACCGCTGAGGTTCAGCTGGAAGCCACTGCTAGTGACCAGGTCGGGGATGCTCAGTGCATCGACGCTGAAGGACAAACTGCCGAGCACGCTCAGGCTTGAAGGCAGCTCGGGTCCCCTTGTTATTCTTTTGTCGTTTGTTGTTGTTGTTGTTTTTTTTTTTTTTTTGTAAGGGGCGTCCTGCCTTTGTACATCTGATTGCCTCAATGAAACTACCTTTTGTTTTTACTCTGTGTCTGCTATGTTTTCAGAGCATTTGGTTGGAGTGATTTGTAGATTGCTTGTAAGTGCTAGTGAGGACCTGACCGGCAACTATAGCCGAACAGATCCAATAATTGGCTCTGTTCGGCCAGTGGCCGAGCAGGTTTATAGCCGCTTTTATTCTAGGACTCGCTCGGCGCTTAGCCGGGCAGACTTAATTTCTATGCCATTGCCAATTAAGGCCCTCTGGCTCTGCTCGGCACTTGGCCGAGCAGATTCTATTTCTGTGCCATTGGCACTTAAGGCCCTCTGGTTCTGCTCGGCACTTGGCCAAGCAGATTCTATTTCTGTGCCATTGGCATTTAAGGCCCTCTGGCTCTGCTCGGCACTTGGCCAAGCAGATTCTATTTCTGTGCCATTGGCACTTAAGGCCCTTTGGCTCTACTCGGCACTTGGCCGAGCAGATTCTATGTCGATTCCACGCAAGTAGATAAATTCAAGGTCGATACATGTGGACAGTTTGCTGAACAGTCGCTTTTATTAATATTCTAGAGAATTACAAGCAGGAGCCTTTCAAGAGTAGTACTTCCGTAGATGTTCTGCGTGCCACGGGTGCGAGAGCTCCTTGCTTTCTGAGTTCTTTAACTTGTACGTCCCCTTCCTAGTACTGCCGATCACCTGGTAGGGTCCTTTCCAATTGGGTCCGAGCTTGCCCTCTTTGGGATCCTTGGTGGACTGGTTGACTCTTTTCAAAACAAGGTCCCTAGTTGTGAAGTCTTTTAGACGAACTCTGGAGTTGTGGTACTGGCGCATCTTCTGTTGGTAGGTCGCCACTCTCATGGCTGCCTGTAGTCTCCTTTCCTCCAATAAATCCAAATCCACATTTAGGGCCTCGCCATTGGTCATGGGGTCGAACTGCACCGTCCTTGGGCTGGGGAGACCAATCTCTACTGGGATGACGGCCTCGGTGTCGAAGGTAAGTGAGAACGGCGTCTGCCCCGTGGACACTCTCTCCGTCGTTCTATAGGCCCAGAGGATGTTATGGAGCTCCTCTGCCTATAAGCCCTTGGCCTTCTCCAACTTCGTCTTGAGGATCTTCAAGAGGGACCGGTTGGTGACTTCAACTTGGCCATTTGCCTAAGGGTGCTCTGGGGATGAAGCATGGTGGCTTATCCCTAGGTCGGTGCATAATTTGTTGAACTGTCTACCCTCGAACTGCTTTCCGTTGTTCGTGATGACAACCTTGGGGATTCCGAACCTGCACACAATATTCTGTCACAAAAACTTCTTCATCTTCTCCTCCGTAATTGTTAGTAGGGCCTCTGCCTCTGCCCACTTTGTAGTCGATCGTCACCACTGCAAATTTGGTCTATCCTTTATTGAGCGGTAATGGTCCCACGATATCGATCCCCCACTACGCGAACGGCCAACGGGTCTGGACCAGGGTTAGCTCCTGCGAGGGTAATCTTGGGATATTGGCGAACCGTTGGCACTTATCGCACTTCTTGACGAATTCTTGGGCATCTTTCTCTATGGTGGGCCAATAGTAGGCCGTTCGTTGTATCTTCTTAGCGAAGGACCAACCACCAGAGTGGTTCCCACACACCCCTTTGTGAACCTCCCGCATTATGTAGTCTGCCTCTTCCTCACTGGCACAACGAAGCAGCGGCATGGTATGCCCCCTTTTGTAGAGCACCCTGCCCTATATGAGGTATCTACTCGACCAGTACTGGATCTACCTCGCCTCGTTCCGGTCTTTGGGCAAGGTTCCGTTCTCCAAGTAATTTCTGATCTGGCTCATCCACGAGGATTCGGGCACAATCTGGTTGACTTCCGGGCTCTGGATGCTAGGTGAATCAAGAATTTTGATCGGGACATTCGGGTCGGGCCCATTAGATGAGGTTATCCTGGCCAGTCGGTCTGCCTCTTCATTCTCCAACCTCGGGACACGTTCCAAGAGTATCTTCGCAAATCTTCTAGCCAAGCTCTTTGCCACTTGGCAATATTGCTTCATGTTGTCTTCTCTTGCTTCGTACTCTTCCTGAGCCTGCTCCACTACAAGTTGGGAGTCGCTTCGGACAACTATCTGTTATGCCCCCATTCGCCGAGCCATTCTGAGACCGGCAATGAGTGCTTCGTACTCCGCAATAGTGTTGGTGGCAGGGAACTTGAAGCGGAGCGCATATTCCATCTTGTAGCCATCAAGGGTGACAAGGACCACGCCGGCACCACCGGAATCATGAGTGGAAGAACCATCAATGTTCAGGACCCAGTGGCTGTCGAGTAGATCGACTTCAGGGGTGGCAGGGGGTGGGCTAGTGAATTCTGCGATGAAATCCGCAGCCGCCTACCCTTTGATCGCCAGTCGGGGTCGGCAGTAGATGTTGTAGCGCCCTGGTTTTTGAGGTGTCCAAGGTCCTTTCGGCTCGGAGACCCTAAAGCACAGAACTCTGTCATTAGAACTTGTCCTCCTAGAAGGACAAGTGCGACTAGGTTTGAAAGTTGATTTGACTAAGGGCTTTTTAGAAAAATGGGAGTCGCCACCTAACTAGATAAAGATGAGTTAGGGCACCTAAAACTAAGCATTAATCCAAAGATTAAACTTAGAGTTTTTGAAAAAGGTTTTTGAAAACTCCCTCGAGAGAAGGTTTTTAAGAAAATAGGTTGTTTGGCAACCTTTGAAAATGTTTAAGCCTTTTTTGAAAATAACTCCATTTTGGTCTTTTGAAAACAGAAATCTAAGGTTCGGGGGTTGGTGACGTGTACGGAAGATACCCTAAGATCATCACCCTACCTCGCCCTTTCGGTACCTACATGTCTATTCACCCTTTGTTCACTCACTAGAATAACCGGTTTCCATTGTCCATTTAATATCCACTTTAGAGTTTTGAAAAACGGGGTTTAGTCATCACTTTTCAGGTGGATGATGCATGGTGCAAGTTGGTGGAAGAAGTTTGAAAATAGTAAAGGCTTTGGACGAGTTTGGAATAGGAATTTTGAATTGATTAGAATTTTTGAAAAAGGGATTGGAGTTAGAATAAAAGTTATGACTGCACCATTTTAGGTTGCCTACGTATCTCATTTGGCGAGAATTAGGTCATTCGTAGTTTGGGCAAGAGCCCGATGGAAAACAGGCGCATTAGGGCCTTTGGAAGGTTTGAAGACACTTTGGGGTCTTTGAAAAAGTTTAAGACACTTTGAGGTCTTTGAAAATGTTTAAAACACTTTTGAGGCCTTTGGAAGTTGAAGACTCTTTGTGGTCTTGGAAGTTTTGACTTGAAATTGGATGGTGAAATGTTTTGAAAATGCTTTTGGATTGAGTTTAAGGGAGTTTTGGAAAAATGCTTTGGCATGACTTAAGAGAACTTGAAAGTATTTTTGAAGTCTTGTTTTAAAAACCTTGGAGGCATGACTTTAGAATGTTTTGATGAGTTAATTTTTGAAAGTGGTTTTTGGAAATGGCTAAGGGTTTGGAATCCTCATATGGACAATCTTAGAGGTTGTTTTTGATTTATCACTTGTCCTTAGAATCCTTAACCATAAGAGGGTTAGGGACACCTTAGGTTTGTGACCTTTTGAAATATTTTTGGAAATGCCTTAAAGATAGAGTGTAGGAACATTAGAAGAGTGTATGGAGTTGGGTTTTTGAAGTCATGGGGGTAGGAGGTTTTGGACAAATAGGTTATGAGGATAGTTTGAAAGTTTGAATGATCATTTGAAAAAAGGGTTCAAGAGTTGGAACTTTGAAGTGTATTAACCTTGGTTGGGTTAGCCTAGGGTTAGGGGGAACCTAAGGTTAACTAACTCAGGTTAGGTTGACCTAAGGTTAAGAAGACTTAGGGTTAACTAACTAGGGTTAAGTTAACCTAAGGTGAGTGAACTTGGGTCATGTTAACTTAGGGTTGGATAACTAGGGTCAAGTTAACCTAGGGTAGGTCAACTAGGGTCAAGTCAACCTAGGGTTTGGTAACTAGGGTTAAGTTAACCTAGGGTTAGGTAACTAGGGTCAAGTTAAGCTAGGGTTTGGTAACTAAGGTCAAGTTAACTTAGGGTTAGGTAACTAGGGCCAAGTTAACCTAGGGTGTGGTAACTAGGGTCAAGTTAACCTAGGGTGTGGTAACTAGGGTCAAGCTAACCTAGGGTTAGGTAACTAGGGTCAAGTTAACCTAGGGTGTGGTAACTAGGGTCAAATTAACCTAGGATTGGATTGGAAGTTGGTTTTGAAAATTGGTTAAATGCATTCTTGGAGAGAATTTTGAAGGACAAAACATGTTATGCAAGGGAATTTGGTGGACAACCCTTTTGAAGATTATTTCTATGAAAATTTTAACTCTAGCCAAGAGCATGGTTTACGTGGTTGGTGATTGGAGACCATTCCAAGGAAGGTTTCCTTATGAACATCATAACCTTTATCTTGGCAATAGTAAGGGTTTCAAAAATCAACATAATAGTGGCAATTTTTGGAAAATCATTTTTGATGCAAAGATGGAGAGAATGCATTTTTGAAAATCATCTTTTGAGAAGGATTTTGACAATCATTTTTCAATGGGAACATTCCATCAAGAGAGGGTTCATATGGCCAACAAAAGGGAGACCACTCAAGAGAGGGTTCCATGGGGCCATTCCAACCACTAAACTTGAGAGAATAGAAACCATAGAATTCAAAGAGTTTGAATATCGTTCTTAGGCGATCATAAAGAGAAAAGGGAATCATTCTAACAATTTAGGGCTCCTATGGCCAATATAAAGGGAGACCACTCAAGAGAGGGTTCCATGGGGCCATTTTAACCACTAAATTTGAGAGAATGGAAACCTTGAAAATTAGAGAGTTTAAAATCAACTTTTGTGCAAGTTGAAATGCAATGATGCAAAAGTGTGAATTAGGGGTAATGAGGAATTTTCTAAGGCATGACTCCTAAGATCTCATCCTAGACTTCAAGGGGCCAACTCTTGGAACAATTTTTAAAAGAAATGTAGAACTTGAAATTGTCATAAAATTAAGAGCAATGCAAGTATTGTGGAATATGGCAATAAACATAAAATGCAGCCAAGCATACAAGACATGATCAAAATAGTAATATACAAGGGGTCATAATTCACATACAAGGCTTTTAGGCTTCACCACATAAATAAGGGGCTCTTAGGCCATACCATCTTAAAGTAGGCTAGTGAGAGGTCCCCCTACACGGTGGCTCTCACTTGCTTTCCTCTAGGCATGATCTAAGAGCTCTCTTGGCTCAAGCATGCAAGAAAGAGGGGGTTGAAGATGGGGATTAAAATAGAGAATAGCCTAAGTAGGCTAGGAGGGAGAAGAGAAAAGTAGGGGAGAGCACAAATGTAAAAGGGATACCACCTTTTGCCTTCACCACACTTGTAGTCTTCAATGGATGTCTTGATTGGAGCTTGAGTGACTTCAAGAAGGCTTGAGAGGCTAGAGTGGAGTGTATAAGTGTGTATGAGGCCTTGTATATAGAGTGTATAGGGTTAGGAGGGGTAGAATCTAGCCTAAGTGTTAGAGGGGAGGAATATATGTAGAGATTCGAGTTTCTAGAGTGATTTCAGCAGAGTTTCATATCAATTCGGACCTTGAATATACAAGGGGGGAGGCCTCTATTTATAGGCAATCTAGAACAGGCCTTGCGCATATGCTACATGCGCAGGTACTGTTCCATTGCCAGAATAACACGTGGCACCCTGTGTACTAGTTAAATCTCGACCGTTGATCGAACGTCGGTCGATTTGATCAAAATTTGAGCGCATGTAGCATACACTCCATCACCGGGAAAGTTCATCCAAACTTTGCCTTGATAATTGGGTCAATCGGGAAGGTTCCAGGGGAATCGGCCGCACTCGGGATGTTCTCCTAGTGCTTCCAATGGACTTTTATGTTTTCAAAAAGTTTGAATTATGTTTGGAGGTGAGTGATATCATCTTGGGAAGTGTGCTAAAAAGGACACTTTCGCGGAGCATCTGTGATACGCTCCGTGGGTGTTTGAAAATGGCTGTTTTCATGCTATGTGATCGAGGCCTTTGGGAAGCGATCCTTCCGATCAGACCGTACTGATGAAAAGTACTTTGGAAATACTTTCGGGAATCCCCCGATTTATGCATTTCTCAAGTCGTTTGACGGTGCGTTTTGATTAGGGAATCGGAGAAAAAGCCAACCTTGGCGGAGCGTCTGTAAGACCCTCCAGGGGTTGCTGAAAGTCATGGTTTGCACACCGTACGATGGAGGGCTTTGGGGGGGGCAATCTATTCGATCGAACCGTATCGATGGAAAGATCTATGGATGAGCTTTCGAGAATTCCCTGATTTACGCATTTCTCAAGTTGGTTGACAGTGTGTTATAATCAGGGAATCGGGAGAAAAGACAATTTAGGCAGAGCGTTTGTGAGATGCTCCAGGGAACTTTTATTGCGTCGTGTGAGCTTAGTGTCGTAGGGTGTTCTTTGGGTTAAACAAAGGCGTGTGGTGAAACCTTTTGCTCGAAACCACAAGGCCGGTGCTGTTTTGGGGCATTTTTGGGCTTCTAGGGGGAAAACGGTCATTTTGACCGGAGTTGGCTGGAAATGGTCAGGAATGGTCTGGTATATTGTGTTAAGCGTGTAGGGTTGTTCAGGGATGGTTTTGAGAGAGTCTTTTACCGTTTAGCGAGGTTTGTGCCGTGCCGAGGCGCTCAGGGGCAAAATGGTCATTTTGACCAGAGTGAGCCAGAATAGGACCGGATTTGTACCAAATGGCGTGCGGGGGACGCCTGATGGTTTGACAACATTTTGGAAGGATGGACTTATCGTTTTGAGGGATTTTGAACTTTCCCAAAACGTGCCTGGAGGCCCAAGGGGCAGGTTTGGTCATTTTTCACCGAGTTAGGCTAGCAGGCGCCGGTGTTGACCTAGGTGTCGATTTCCAAGACCGCCCGGTCTCAGAAAACTACCTGTGCAGTGTTGGTCCCTAAGAACGCCTGGTCTTAGAGAACTACCTGTAAGGGTGGTGTTGGTCTCCTAGAACGCCTAGTCCCGGAGAACTACCGAATGACGGACATTCTACATTGGCGGGCTAGCAGGTGCCAGAAATAAACCATCTGAAATTTTTGATGAGGTGTTGGTCCCCGAGATCGCCCCATTCCGGGAAGCTACTTGGATGGCGTTGGTTTCTGGGACCGCCCGATCCGGAAAACTGCCTGGAATAATGGTGCTTATGGCTCCAGCGAGTCCTTCTGGACCCGAGAAGTGACCAGTTGACTGGATTGGAGATTGAAAGGCTCATCTTGAACCTGCATGTGGTGTGGTGTTTAAAGATTATATCTGGTCGGGCCGGAGATTACTGAGCGGGCAAAAATGGGGTGCTTACAGATGTCAAACTGACTAAGTTCGACGGACCATTTCACTAGCCGTCCCGACGTCTCTAGCTTATGCAGGATGTTCTTCAATGGCTGATCAGTGACTACCATAATCGTGTGGGCTTGAAAGTAGGGCCGTAGGCGCCGAGTTGCCGTCACCAGCGCGAGGGCCATGAGTTCCATCTTCGAGTACCGCTCTTCTGCTCCACGCAAGGCGCGACTGGTGTAGTATACTGGCTTCTAGATCCCCCCTTCTTCTTGGACAATAGCTGAGCTCACTGCCGTCGCCGACACTGCCAAATAGAGAAACAGTTCTTCCCCAGAGACAGTTCGGTTAAGCAGCGGGACTGAGCTAAGATATTGTTTGAGTTGACCGAACACTGCTTCACACTCCTCGTTCCCCTCGAATGCCTTGCGTAAAATTTTAAAGAACGGAAGACACTTATCAGTGGAGCGAGAGATAAATTTGTTCAGTGCTGCAACACGCCTCGCCAGCCTCTGAACATCCTTCGTCGTCCAGGGCGCCTGCATGTCGATAATGGCTTAAATTTTCTCTAGGTTTGCCTCAATCCCCCTTTGTGACACCATAAAGCCCAGGAACTTGGCGGAGTGCTTGGAATGTCTCGTCAAGGTCCCGTAGGTGGTCGGTGGCCTCCTTGCTCTTCACCAACATATCATCCACGTAAACCTCCACATTACGGCCAATCTGTGACTAGAACATGAGGTTGACCAACCGCTGGTATGTTGCCCCAGCATTCTTTAACCCGAACAACATGACATTATAGCAATAGAGCCCCCGGTCTGTAATGAAGGCCATATGCTCTTGGTCGCGCTCCGCTATCTGGATCTGGTTGTATTTTGAAAATGCATCCATAAAGGTTAGTATTTCATACCCCGTAGTAGAGTCAACAAGGAGGTCGATGGTCAGTAGTGGGAAACTGTCCTTGGGGCACGCTTTGTTCAGGTCGGTGAAATCAACACACATGCGCCACTTCCCGTTGGACTTATTCACCATGACGACGTTGGAGAGCCAAGTGAGGTAGTGCACTTCTCTGATGAACTTCGCTTGCACCAGTTTCTCCACTTCTTCAGCAACTGCATCGTTCTTGTCTGGTGCAAAGTTTCTTCGCTTCTGCTTGACCGGTCTAGCCTCAGGGTCGATGTTCAAGTAGTGAGCTACTACTCGTGTGTCAATACCGGGCATGTCTTCATGAGACCAGGCAAACACATCGACGTTGTTTCTCAGGAACTCCCGCAGCTGTTGCTTCAACTTCTCGGGCGCGGCAGCCCCTATCCTCACAGTTCTGTTCTGCCCTGGTTAATCGACCAGAACATCTTCCAGGTCTTTTGCTGGCTCTCCTCTTCTGACTTCCTCCTCATCCCTCAACTCGAGCTCTTCGACGGCCAAGGTCTCCCTACTGGGCTCTCTTTTGAGGGAGGCCATGTAGCACTCCTGTGTTTCCTTCTAGTTGCCCCTTGCACACCCGACCCTAGTGTCAATTGGGAATTTAATCCGAAGATGGTACGTAGAAGCGACCGCCTTAAACTGGTTTAGGGCAGTTCGGCCAATGATGGCGTTGTATGCAGAAGGGCAGTCCACAACCAGAAAGTGCACCATTTTCGTTGTCCAGTGTGGTTCCTCTCCAAGGGTTACTGGTAGGGCGATGGACCCAAGAGGGGCCACCTGGTCCCCGGTGAAGCCGACCAGGGGACAGTTAACTGGTTTCAATTTCTCTTGGCCAATCTACATTTTTTCGAAGGCTCCCTGAAATAGGATATCTGCTGAGCTCCCGCTGTCGACTAGGATTCTCTAGGTTTTGAAGTTGGAGATCACCGCCGAGACGACCAAGGGGTCATCATGTGGTTGGTGCAGCTCGACTGCCTCTTCTTTTGTGATCATGATCGCGGGACCTTCGGTCTTCGTCTTCTTATTGGCTGCCCCGACCAGCATTACTTCTGCTTCGGTTCGGATGTCCCGAACGTGTTTCTTCCTCATCGAAGAGGACTCCCCTCCTCCAGTGAATCCTCCAGCAATGACCCTTATCTCTCCAATGGGCTGGGTGGTTGCTTCGGTTCTTGCTGGACTGCGTCGTTCCGCCCTTGCTCGGTCTCAACCGGCCACCTAGCGGCTAAGCCTCTCCCGTGTGATCAGATCTTCGATCTGCTGCTTTAGGTCGATACAGTCCTCCGTGTCGTAGCCATGGTCACAGTGGAAACGGCAGTATCGCCTCTGGTTCCTCATACCTAACGCGTTTTCAAAGGCTCGGGCCATTTCAAGTCCGGGTCGTCTCTGATCTCCATCAGTACATCCTTCAACTTCATCGTGAGGGGGGTGAACGTTCAATCGAGATCGCAATAGTGCTCGCGCCTCTCCTCTCCCCTGTTCCTCGCTAGGTTGCTATTTCGGCTTGTCTTGGTCTCCCTCTCATCGTTCGATGTTCCTCTCGATTGCTTCTTCTCCGAGCGTGAACCGTCCCCTTCGTCATTATCTCGCCTTGCGCTCATGGCATCCTCCGCATTCATGTGTTTCTGAGCACGAAGCATCAACTCTGCCATATCCTGGGCCGGTCTTTTTAACAAGGAAAAGAGGAGTTTTCCACTTCTCAGGCCGCTCATGAACGCCGTGACAGCCACCTTGTCATCCACGTCGTCCACGGCCAACGTCTCTTGGTTGAACCTCCCAACATACTTCTGTAGCGTCTCCTCCTTCTTCTGCCTCACCGTCAGCAAGTATGCCGCAGGCCGCCTTTGCCGTTAGGTTCCGATGTAGTGGCTTACAAAGAGCTTGCTGAGTTCCTTGAAGGTGGAGACCGTCGTCGGCTTTATTTTGTTAAAACCAATTCATGCTGAACCCTTCAGCGTAATGGGAAATGCTCTGCACACGATCTCGTCCGGCACCGCTTGCAAGTGCATGAGTGCTCTGAATGTCTCCAAGTGGTCCACTGGGTCCTTGGAACCATCGAACGCGTCCGAGGTCAGCATTTTAAACTTTGGGGGGAGTAGAAATTCCATCACCTTCTGTGTGAATGGGGAGGCCATTCGGCCAATGAGGGCGTCCACGGTGTTTGGGGTTTTTGCTTCCACCGCTGCTAACACTCTAGCCATTTGAGCTTTTATGGCTTTCAGTTGCTCGTCCCAAGCATGGGAGCTCTCCGGTTTGTCGCTTACCATCTCTGTCCTCGATGGAATGACGTGGCTCGTTTGTGCTTCGTCGATGTTGGGCTCGCGGCGAAGTAAAGGGTCCTCAACCTGCCCTCCATTGCTGTTTTCGCCGCTGTTGGGGAGGACGGACGGAGCCTTGTCGACCTCCTGCTCTTGTTGTTCTTCTGTCAGCGGGTTGGGCTGTGGTGGAATCTCTGGTGGGGGAGGGGGGTTTCGTTGAAGTAGCTCTGCGTTTCGATTGACCAGCTGCTACATGTGGGCCATCATATCAGCCACCGTCTTCTCCAAAGCGGCTATCTTTTCTGCACTGGAATCGGCCATCGAAGTTCCTTCAGGGAGGGTGCTAATCCCAGACCTAGTCATGACCATGAAATGCCACGAGAGAAGTCAAGGTTCCCACAGACGGCGCCAGCTGATAATGCAGCAATCTCGTGTTGGCTTGCCCTCAGGTCTAGGATGAACTGCTCTTTGGTCGGCTAGTGATCTCCTGCACTAAAACCCACCAGTGTGATAGGAGCCAATGACCCTCCGGCGTTCAAGTTAGATTCTAGGGGATTCTGACGTTGGAAAGTGAGATATTCAAGGTTGTGTGTATGCGTTTCGTACCTATGAAGGGGATGAATTTTTCCCTTGTATGCTTGCATGGTAGAGGTAGGTGGTCTCTTCACGTGGCGGTCTCTGGGTGAGGGATCAGAATGGTGTCAAAACACTCGAGTGGACCATCCCCACATTCCAAGGTAGCGTGTGTCAGAGCGATGTCAGGGGAGTGGGAGTTGGTCGCAAGTACACGCCCATGCCCCTGATGCGTGCCAGGGCGACCGGTGTAAGAAATGGGCTCCACTGGCTTGGTCGGGCACCGACCCGATCGGCGAATAGTTACGAGCATCCACTCGGCTCTGGAGGGCGAGGACGGTCAGGAGGGGGGACCCGATCAGGGGACGACCGGGTGCACTGGTGATTGCACTTCAAAAGTGTGATTTACGGCCGCTAACCGACCTTAGTTAGTTGTAGAATAGGTTAATTATGTCGTTGTTAGTCTACATTGTGCTAAGATCAGTATTTTGAATCCATTACAGATAAACATGCCTAAATGAGCTGAATTGAAGTCCTTAAAACGGTTTGGGATTATGGATACAAAAACCATGGATCAATGATGGGAGTATTTTGAAGAGCATTGTGGGAAAGACTTCATGAAAATGAGCACTGGAAGCTTGAAGAGTGGATACAAGGATGTGTATGAGAGAAAGTAAACAAAACCAAGAAGAGGTGTATCTAACGTCCGGACGCCATCCAGACGATGATGACAGAGCGTCCGAACGCCGTTCAGACGTTAAACATATAGGCCAACTTCAGAGACTTGATAATGATGTTTCGGATGCCGTCCAGACGTTGCGCGAAGGATTTCTCACTTATTTGTTGGTAATGTTTGGACGTTCCAAAATGAACTGTCTTTAACGTCCGGATGTTGATCTTGTCAAGGCTTAAAGTTGGCAGTTTTCTAAAAGGATTGGGACTCCGATACAAGACTATATATACATAACTTCGTCTCTGAACTGGGGGTTGGAATTTTTAGGGTTCTTAGAGTGTTTTTCATGGTTCTTAGTTTAGTTTTAATTAGGGTTTTATATTTTGTCGATTGTTTTCATTAATTTAAAGGATTTGTAGTGGAAATTCATCACTTTGATCAAGAACTTTAAATTCTTTCACTTTCAATTCAAGATTTTGATTGTTTTGTTTTAGTTTATAGTTTAAATGTTCCAACAATTTTATAACTCATTGGTATTTGCTTCTATGGCCATGAGTGGCTAAATCTTTCAACTTGGAATCAATTGTGAAGGTTGATTGGGGATCAAGGATGACCAATGAAGGTATTGTGTTCTTTAATGTTATATCTTCTTGATTTTTCATCTTTTTCTTCTTCTTCCTCATTCTAGATATTTTTGAAAACCTGAACATCCTATTATGTTCGGTAATGCATATGTGTGAACGTCATACTCAGTATATACGCTGCGTTGTAACGTTTATGCGTGAGTTGGGTTTATGTATAGGTGTTACTCGAATCGATGATGCATGTTCTTGATTCCAATACTTTGGTTTATTTTAGAAGTTGAAGATTGAAAGAATTATTGGTTTTAAAGTTAAATCTTCCGAATCAGAGACTCACGACGTAGTGGAAGGATTTGAGTATTCAAAACACTTTCGTTGGAATTCCGAGAGCCTTGATTGATTGGATCAATTGATTTTAGGTTATCTTTTATATAGTTTAAATACACTTTTGGTTAGATTTTGATAATTTAGGATAATTAGGGTTTTCAAACGTCCACATAAAATCATAAGATTTTTTTTTTTACGGAGCATCAATTAGGGTTTGGTTAGATTTGAGTGAGTGTTTGAGCATTTGCGATTGATTTGTGGATTATCTTCTCTGTGGGATCGACCTCATACTTACGAGATACAATATTGCATCGCGACCCGTGCACTTGCGGTTAAAGCACCGTAATCATTCGTGGCGATCAAGCAAATTTTGGCGCCGTTACCGGGGAAATTAATTTCGCACAAGGGACCGCAAGAGGCATGCTAGAACATGAACCTCAGTCCACGCGAAATCCAGTGGACTACTTCGCCATTCACCTACTATAACAGGGAAGTCGACGGCTAAGGCCATATCGGTAACCTTGTTCCATCCTTTTTGGTGTATTAGTTTTAGGATTATTTGTTCTTTTCTTTTTAAGGGTCTAAGCATCCAGTTAGATAGGAGGCGGATTTAGAGGCGGTTAAGTTATATGCTAAATTGCTTATTGGTGGTACTGTTTTGCATAAGGAGATTGGAGGATCGACTGGGTTTAATAATTTTCTTGTGCGCAACGGTGTTGTTATTTCTGTGGAGATTGGGGGGAAGGAAGGAAAAAATTTGAAATTGTTTGCAGAGGCGCGGATAGTCTCTTATTTGTGCATTTCATTTGTATGTCCTTATACTTTAGAGATCACACACGTCGTTTTGTTCGCGTCGACCCCTTGCGTAATCTTCCACCAGGATATTTGACACCTTCACCTACTCGTTAGAACCCTATAGATCTTCCATGTTTTCCCTTGGTTGTTGACCTAGGACCTATACCAATGGCAAATATCAACGACGGCAACAATGACAACCTCGAAAGAGGAAGTAATCAAGGAGAGGATGCTGCACAAAACCGTACCATGAGGGATTACATGAATCCCCAAAGGCAAACACCCACCTCAGCCATAGTACTTCCCGCACACCAAACTACACTGAATATCAAACAGGGAATGTTACCGGCTTTGCCTCAATTTCATGGCTATGACTCTGAACAGCCTTACACACATATCAAAGACTTTGAAGATGCATGCTCACTATTTCAAGACAATTCATGTCCAAGGGAAGTTCTCTTGTTGAAACTTTTCCCCTTCACTCTTAAAGATAAGGCCAAGATGTGGTTTACTTCATTGAGGCCTATGTCTATTCACTCTTGGACTACATTGCAAGGGGAGTTCTTGAAAAATTTCTTGCCGGAAAACCGTACTGAGGCACTTCGTCGTGCCATCTCGCTATTTGCACCTAACAGTGGTGAGAGTTTTTTCCAATGTTGGGAAAGATTCAAGGATCTGCTGTTTGCATGCCCACATCATGGATTCCCTGAATGGCACATCATTAATATATTTTACTCTTCATTGACCCCTCAATTGAAGATGTTTGTTGAGTCTATGTGCGCGGGAACTTACCCAACTGACGCCTATAATTACTTTGACTATCTGGCTAATTTGACAAGGGATTGGGCTAATGCTAACATGGCTAAAGATTGGTCTAACATTGGGACACAAAACCATAAACCTAAGCCTAACACCACATCATATGTCGGAGTAAAACATCAATTAGGAGAAATAGAGGATTTACAAGCCAGAGTTACGGCACTTACACGCAAATTTGAAGCTTTGGAAACCTTTAAGGCCACCATGACTATACCGGTTGAGACACCCTCGTTATGCTTAGTTTGTGACACACAAGACCATGATACATCTTCATGTCCTATAATCCCGGGGGTGAGGGAAGCATTGCACGGCCAAGTGAACGTGGTTGGCCAATATCAAGGGGGGTACCAAAACCAAAGGAGTGGGAATAACCTTTATTCTAATACATACAACCCCGGATGGAGGAATCACCCTAATTTTGGTCGGAAACAAGAGGGTCCTTCAAACCCTCAACCCTTCCAACAACCTCCACCGCCATTCCAAGCACCTCCCACACCACCACAACCATTTCAGGGGCAACCTATGCCATATCCCACACCACTGGCACCGCAACCTTATGTACCTCAACTGGTAAACTATCATCCTCCACATAGGCGAACCAATGATGATAATCAAGTGACTAATGATCTTAGATCACTTACAAATAGGGTTACTAATCTAGAACAAACCTAAGGGGAAACAAACACAATAGTTAAAGACATTCAAAAGATGTTAATGGCTCAATAAACACAAGGGTGATTTCCGGCCCAACCCCAACCAAACCCTAAACCTGCAAATTACGTGGAAACAACACATGAACAGGTCTAGGCCATCACCCTTAGGAACGGAAAACAACTTGATCAAAACATGAAACTCCACTAAGACAATCAAAGGAAAAAGGATGAGTCTATAGGGTTAGGGCATACACAAAAGAAAGAGGAGTATGGGAGAGACAAGATGGAAATTGATGAGAAAAGACCTGAGAGTCAATTGGAGCTGTCTAACAATGTGTCTAAAGATGCGAGTGAGGAAGATTTAAAGCATGCTCCATTTCCCCATAGGTTGAACAAGTCGAATAGAGCGAACTTGAATGTTGAAATTTACGATGTGTTCAAACAAGTTCGAATTAATGTTAGACGCCATTAAACAAATACCTTCCTATGCAAAGTTCTTGAAGGACTTGTGCACGGTTAAGAGGAAGTTGCCCGTGAAAGAAACGGCGATGATGAATGAAAGTCAGAGCGCAATCCTTCAATGTAAGTCTGTGCCAAAATACAAGGACCCCGACTGTCCAACGATTTCGTGCATAATAGGGGGATATAGGATTGACTGAGCACTCCTTGACCTTGGTTCTAGTGTGAACCTTTTGCCATATTATGTATATAAAGAGCTAGGTCTAGGTGAACTCAAGCCTACATGAGTCGTACTCGAGTTAGCTGATCGGTCTGTTAAAATCCCTAGAGGTATTGTGGAGGATGTGCTGATTCAAGTCGACACTGTCTACTATCTTGTTGATTTCATTGTTTTAGACACTCAGCCTGTTAAAGTAGAATCATCTAAGCGTCATATTCCTGTCATTCTAGGACGACCCTTTCTAGCAACTGCCAATGCTATCATTCACTGTTGGAATGGGTTGCTTAAACTTTCATTCGGGAACATAACCTTAGAGACTAATATCTTTATGGTGGGTAAACAGATACAGGAAGCTGACCAAACAGATGAGGTAGACTTCATAGAGTTTATCATCTAAGAGCATGTGGATAGAGAATTTATAGAGGATCCAATTGAGCGGGCTTTAGTTTGGAGCGAGCCTTATGATCAGTTAGAGCTTGAGTGTGTAGGGTATAAGGATTCATCCATTGTGAAGGAAGGGAGTGATACTGTCATGCATATGGGTCAATGGACCCCAATTTTTAAACCTCTCATCCCTAGTACCCCAAAGCCAATTCCTTCTGAGAATCAACCACCAGTTCCTAAAAGAAAAACCCTACCATCTACCCTCAAGTATGTTTTCCTTGGGGAACGAGAGTCATATCTCGTGGTTATATCCTCTAGCCTGCTTGAAGGCCAAGAGATCGCATTGCTGAGAGTGCTTAAGAGACATAGAAAAGCCTTAGGTTGGATCATAGCAGACCTTTACGGCATTAGCCCTCTCATGTGCACACATCATATATACTTAGAAGAGGAAGCTAAGCCTGTGTGACAAATGCAAAGACGTCTAAATCCTAATATGAAGGAAGTTGTTAGAGGAGAAGTACTGAAGCTTCTCGATGCGGGTATCATATACCCCATCTCGGATTCTAAATGGGTGAGTCCAACCTAAGTTATCCCTAAGAAGTCGGGAGTCACGGTAGTACCTAATGAGCAGAATGAACTAGTGCCAACTAGAATTCAAACCGGATGGAGAATGTGCATAGACTACCGAAAACTCAATGCTTCAACTAGGAAAGATCATTTTCCACTCCCATTTTTGGACCAAGTCCTAGAACGAGTCACGGGATGTGCATTCTATTGTTTCCTAGATGGGTATTCCGGCTACAATCAGATTGAGGTTGCTTTAGAGGACCAAGAAAAGACTACATTTACGTGCCCCTTTGGCACCTATGCTTATAGGAGAATGCCCTTTGGCTTGTGTAATGCATCGGCAACTTTTCAAAGGTGCATGATGTCAATTTTCAGCGACATGGTTGAGAAGATCCTTGAAGTTTTTATGGATGACTTCTCAGTCTATGAGGACACTTATGAGGCGTGTCTTGAGCACTTAGACACAGTTTTGGAGAGATGTGAGGAAAGTCATTTAGTGCTGAATTGGGAAAAGTGTCACTTCATGGTGACACAAGGTATACTTTTGGGACATATTGTGTCCAACGAGTGTAAGCACCCCATTTTTGACCGCTTGGCAGTCTACACTCCGTCCAGACTTGTGTTCAAGTCATTTATGGGCATATTCCAATCGAAACTAACTTTCTAAGTCCAAATCTCGTCTGTCCATCGCCTCGCGGGCCCACCAGGCCCAAATAGAGGCAAAATAACCAAAATGCCCTTAGGGGCATTGTTCTTTCCAATTCCAACTCCAATTCCTCTCCCTCGACAGTTTATTCCTCGAGACGATTCCAATCCAGACATGTCTTTTCGAAGACGGTAAGTCCCCTTTCCAACCCCTCTTTCAAGATAGTTTATTCCTCAAGACGGTTCCAATCTAGGCACGTCTTTTCAAAGATAGTAAGTCCCTTTTCCAACCCCTCTCTCTCGACAGTTTATTTCTCGAGACGGTTCTAATCCAGACACGTCTTTTCGAAGACGGTAAGTCCCCTTTCCAAACCTTCTCTCGAGATAGTTTATTCCTCGAGACGGTTCTAATCCAGGCACGTCTTTTCGAAGACGGTAAGTCCCCTTTCCAATCCCTCTCTCGAGACAGTTTAATCCTCGAGACGGTTCCAATCCAGGCGCGTCTTTTCGAAGACAGTAAGTCCCCTTTCCAATCCCTCTCTCGAGACAGTTTATTCCTCGAGACGATTTCAATCAAGGTCCCTTTGGTAACTTCTAGAGAATGCTATTTATAGTGTTCTCAACCTCCCTTTGTTTTTCTGGATCATTCCGAGTCAGTTCCGGCAAACCCGGTGCAAAATGACTGTTTTACCCCTAATGGGCCGGTCTCCTTTCTTTTCGACCACACCGGCTCTGGGTATCAAACCGGTAACCTCCTGAGATTACTTCTTATAGTATTCTCAATCTTCTTCTATCCTTCTAGATTATTCCAAGTCAGTTCCGGCAAACCCGGTGCGAAATGACCGTTTTGCCCCTTGTGGGCCGGTCACCTCTTCTGATCACACCGGCTCTGGGTATCAAACCGACAACCTTTGGGAACATTCTAAATAATGTTTCCAAATCCCAAGTCTTCTTCCGGGACAGTCCGAGTCTGTCCCGGCAGCTTTCTAACCCGATTGACCATTTGTCCCATAACGGTCCGGTCAACCCTTCCAACACGTCCTATCCTCATTTTTCAAGTCAAATACCTCCGGGACACTATTTTAAGTGTTCCTGCTCTTTTCCAGCCTTCCTTAAACCATTCCCGGACTTTCCGGAGTCATTCCTAGTGAAGCCAGGCCAAAAATTGCATGGTAGTCTCTAGTACAGGCGCCCAAATCTAGTCAAAGATACGTTGCTTACCGACCTTAATAGTTTCCTAATTGGCTGACGCCACTAGTAGTGGCACCACTAGTAGTGGCGCCAGGCCAATATTTGGCCTGAGTGGAGCCAGAAGGAATTTTGTCCTGGCACCACTGCAACAGGCGCCAGGTTTGTCCAACCTCTATAAATACAGAGCCTCTTCCAACGTGAAAAGGATGTGTAAACTCAGTCTAAAAATCCTATATTTTGATATACAGAGCTTGAGCACCTCCTAAACCCTAGCTTCCTTAGGTTTTCCAAACCCTAGCCACCCTACACAAACCTTAGCCTCATATACACTCCTATACACTCCCATACACTCATACACTAGCCTTCAACCCTCCTTTGAAGGCTTGAAGAGCTGCAATCTAAAGCTTGAAGACAACTCTTGAAGATTGAAGACGAAGATCAAGATGAAGACCGAAGAAAGCAAGGCGCGCAAAATAAACAAGATACAAGGTAGGTTCTCCATTTAAATTTCCGCACTTCCCCCTCTCTCTTCTCTTTCCTCACCCACTTGGGTTTTCTCTATTTTAATCCCCCATCTCTTTCCCCCCCTTTTCTTTGCATGCTTGAAACAAGGAGATTCCCGGTCCATGTGTACGATTGGGTTATTGGAGAGTCACCGTGTCGGGGGCTTTCTTCTAGTCTAACCAGAGACCACGTGGGTCCGGCCCTTTTGATTATGTGGTGAAGCCTAGCCTTGTATGTTCACAACCCCAAAATTACATTGTGCATATTATGATCTTGCATCTTCCAAAAGTCATTTTCAAAGTTCTTTTCAATATCGTTTTCAAACTTGTTTTCAAAATTGCATCAAAATCTCCTTTTCAAAAACATGTTTTCAAAATCACAATCCTAGGGTGATTCTAGTATTTTCATGGCTAGGATTGCTTTAGGAAAGTGTTACACTTAAAGTAACTTTTATGGTCCATATTTTCAACCTTTGTTATTTTCAAAAACCACTTTCTTAAAGTGGTTCTAGCCTTCTTATGGCTAGAATCGCTTTAGGAAAGTAAGACGTTTTTATACCTTCCAAAGATTCTCTTTCCAAATTCCTCCTCCTAAAAATCTTTTTTCCAACATGTTTTCCAAAAAAACTCCTCTTTCCAAAATTATTTTCAAAAACTCATTCCAAAATCTATTTTTCAAAACTCCCTTTTTTCAATTCCTTTCCAAAACGTTCTCTTCAAAGTCTACTTTTCAAAAACGTTCCCTAGGTCTCTTTCCTAGAAAAACTCTTTCTAAAAATCTTTCCAAAAGCTCTCTTTCCAAAATCTTCCCTCTGGAAACTTCTCTTTAGGATTTCCTTCCAAAAACTTGTTTCCAAAAACACGCTTTCCAAATAATCCTTCTCTTTAAAATCTCTTTCCAAAAGCTCTCTCTTCAAATTTACTTTCCAAGAATTCCTCTCTAGGATTCCCTTCTAAAAACCTTCGTTTCCAAAAATACGTTTTCCAAAAACTCTTGTCTTAGAGCCCAAGTCAAGCCCTAGAACTCACAATTAGGAAACCTTAATTTTCTTTCCAAAAGCATGGTTTTTAAACTTTGCCCCAAACCTAGGTTTCCAAAACCTCTTTGTTTTCTATGTCTCAACTATACACGTTTCCAAAACCTATTTTCCACGTCAAAACTATAGCCTTTCAAATCTAGGGTTTCTAGAATCCCCCTTTCTAAATCCTTGCCGGATCCTATTTTCCCTTTAGGAAACTAAATCCAATTTACCCATTTAAGAAACCAAATCCAATCCTCCGTTTTTGGAAACGAAATCAAACTTTCTCTTTTAGAAACCAAATCCAATCCCTTCCTAATCCAAATCTTTCCTAATTTAAGTCTTTCCTAAACTTCTCCTTTCCTAAATCTTAAGTTTCCAAAACTTGAAAATAAAAATCTTTCCTCAATTTTAAAACTCAATTTCCACATCCTTCCTAACTCCACTCTTTCCTAATTCTACCCCTTTCCAAATCTCCGCTTTTCAAATCTAAGTTTTCAAACCTTTTCTAATCTCAAGATTTTCTAAAACCCTAAAACTTTCTAAATCTTAAACTTTCTAAATTTCAAATCTTTCCAAATCCAGAGCTTTCTAAACTCAAAACTTTCTTATTTTCAAAACTTCCTTGTTTTCTAAACTTTCCCACTTTCAAAACTTCCCTATTTCAAAACATTTCAAAATTCAAAACGTTCTTAACTTAAAACTTTCTAAATTCTAAACCTTTCCTAATTCAAAACTTTCCTAATTTCGAAACCTTCTTAATTCAAAACTTTCCTAAATCGGACCTTTCCTAATTCAAAACTTTCCTAAATCGGACCTTTCTTAATTCAAACATTTCTTAAATCGAATCTTTCCTAATCTGTTAAACCTTCCAAGTCAAGTCAAATCTTTCCTAAGTCTCTTTCTTAAGTTTAGGTTTCTTAAACCTCCATCTTTCCAAAACGAGTCTAAATCTTTCTTCCAAGTTCTATCTTTTCAAATCAAAATCCAATCTCTTCAATTCCAGAATTCTAAATTCCAATTTTCAATCTTCTATTCTAAGTTTAATCTCTCAATTTTCTAATCCAATTTCTAATTCAATCTCTTTCTTTCAAATCAATCTCTTTTCAATCGGACTCTTGTCCGAACTACAACTAACCTGATTCCTCCAAAAGAATACGCAGGCAACCCTTATGGGTGCGGTCACAACTTTTTTTAAATCTCAAATTCCAATCTATTTTTGAAATTCCAATTTCAAATTTCTATTTCCAAATTTCTATTTCTAATTTCTCAAACTTTTCAATTTCAAATTTATTTTCGGATCAAATCAATTTCAAATCAACCTCTTTCCAAATCTATTTTTCAATTCTCTTTTCTTACACGTGCATATCATGCATTATGTTAGTTTTTTTTAAACATTGTTTTTTTCAAAGTGAATAGGGTTGAACATTAGTTAGTAAAGACTCTCGTAGGTGAATCTAGGGTAGATTGACATGTAGGTACCGAAAGGGCGGGGTAGGGTGATGGCTTAGTGCGTCTTCCCTACACGTAACCAACCTCCGAACTTAGGATCACTGATTTCAAAGACCAAAAGGAGTTATTTTTCCAAAAGGGCTAAATTTTTTTTAAAGGTTGCCGAACAACCTGTTTTCTTAAAAACCCTCTCTTGAGGAGATATTTTCAAAATCGTTTTCCAAAAACCCTAAGTGTAGTCTTCGGATTATTCTTAGTTTTTAGGTGACCTAACTCACCTTAATCAAGTTAGGTGGCGACTCCAAATCTTTTTCAAAAGCCCTTTATTCAAATCAATTTTTAATTCAAACCTAGTCGCACTCATTCTTCTAGGAGGGTGAGTTTTAATGAGAGTGTACAACATTTTTCCCGCTTGTGTGAGTATTCCTCGAGTGCGAAAAATCTGGGCGCGACAACATGGGGATTGAGGTGGACAAAGCTAAAGTAAAACTCATTCAACGCCTCCCTTACCCCAAGTGCGTAAAAGATGTTAGATCATTCTTAGGACATGCGGGGTTCTATAGGCGCTTCATCCAAGGATTTAGTGCTATATCCAGACCATTGTGTCACTTGCTTTCCCTAGATGTACCTTTTGAGTGGACACCTCAATGCCAAGAAGCCTTTGATAAACTTAAGGGGCTTCTTACCACTGCACCCATTATTCGATCACCCGATTGGGCTCTCCCTTTTGAGTTGATGTGCGATGCAAGTGACTATGCTGTAGGGGCAGTGTTGGGGCAAAGGGTAGATAATAAACCACATGTCATATACTATGTGAGTAAAACCCTGAATGAAGCCCAATTGAACTACACAACAATTGAGAAAGAACTCCTCGCCGTAGTTTTTGCACTTGATAAGTTTAGATCGTACTTAGTCGGATCACTTGTCATTATATACACCGATCACTCCGCAATAAAGTACCTGTTGAGTAAACCAGACGCAAAACCATGACTCATTCGATGGATTCTCTTATTGCAAGAGTTTCACATTGAAATTCAAGATAAAAAGGGGGTCGAAAATGTAGTTGCTGATCATTTGTCACAGCTCCTTACTGATGGGGAAGCCCAAGACTCCTGACCAATCAATGAGCATTTTCCAAGCGAGCAACTCTTCCAAATCACAACACATGCAAATACAATGACCCCATGGTATGCGGATATAGCCAACTACTTAGCCACTGGTAGAATACCATCACATTGGTCGAGCATCGACAAGAAAATTTTTTTTAGAATGTGAGGTATTTTTCTTGGGAAGATCTGTATGTGTTTAAGTACTGCTCAGATCAAATTGTCCGTCGGTGTGTCCCTAACGAAGAGGTAAAAAGCATCATAGAGTTTTGTCATACATAAGCATGTGGTGGCCACTTCTCATCACGAAAAACTGCAGCAAAGATCTTGCAAAGCGGCTTCTATTGGCCCACATTGTTTCACGATGTTCACATTTTCTGCACGTCTTGTGATAGATGCCAACGATTAGGAAGTTTAACTCAGAGGCACATGATGCCTCTTACCCCTATTCTTATTCTAGAAGTCTTTGATTGTTGGGGTATTGATTTCATGGGTCCATTCCCTAATTCATTTGGCTATCTCTACATTTTAATGGCTATCGACTATGTTTCCAAGTGGGTGGAAGCCATACCAACACGCACCAATGACCATGCGGTTGTGGTCAAGTTCTTAAAAGAGTATATTTTTTCTAGATTTGGCATACCACGAGCTATCATCAGTGATGGTGGCTTCCACTTCTGTAATCGACCTGTAGGTCTTCTCTTGAGAAAGTAAGCGATTGTCCATAAGGTTGGTACACCTTATCACCCCCAAACCCAAGGCCAGGTTGAGTTAGCCAATAGAGAAATCAAACAAGTCCTTGAGAAAACAGTCAACCCTAATCGTAAGGATTGGTCTATGAGATTAGTGGATGCACTATGGGCATATAGGACTGCATACAAAACTATTTTAGGGTCCTATCCATATAAAGTTGTGTACGGGAAGGCGTGCCACCTTCCAGTTGAGGTCAAACACAAGGCGTATTGGGCAATCCGTCAACTTAATATGAGTCTTGATCAGGCAGGCCCTTTACGCCACTTGCAACTTAACGAACTTGAAGAGATCCAAAATGATGCATACGAGAATACAAAGATCACAGAGGCTAAGATAAAGTCTGTACATGACCAACATATCATGAGGAAATCCTTCGAAGTTGGTCAAAAGGTCCTCTTGTATAATTCTCGGTTACACATGTTTCAGGGAAAGTTGCAAAGTAGATGGTCCAGACCTTTTATTGTATAAGACGTCTCACCGCATGGGGCAGTCGAAATTCGGAACCCACGGAATGGTAATATGTTTAAAGTTAATGGGCATCGACTGAAGCCCTACCTTGATCTTGAGCGAGTAGAGGTTGAGTGTGTGGATCTACATGATCCACCATCTTTCGAATGAACTGAGACTGCCTTCTAAGTTTGTTGTATAATAGGTGTGTAGGTCGAGTCTAGTTTACATTAGTTTAACCTTAGTTGGGGGGGGGGGGGGTAGTCGGTGTTATCCCACCCCGTGGTTCCCCTCCCCTGTTTCCTATCCCCGCCTTTCTGTTCTTTTCTTTTCTTGCATTCCGGAGTATGCTCTGCCCCAGTTGGGGGGGGGGGGGGGGGGGTGAGGGCTACTTCGTAGGTGTTTATGCTTAGGGATCGTATTAGCTAGGAATGTGTAGGTAGGTATTAGGATCGTTAGGTTGTTAGAGGTATAGAGTGTAGATTGAGGGAAGAGAGGGGCGTAGGAATGAAAAGCATAAGAAAAGATCAATTTTGAGCCAAGATGAATCAAGCGTCCGAACGTCGTTCGGACATCCACCTTAGAGTAGCCCCTTCGTTCGGACGCCATTCGCAACAAAGGATTAAGCTCTCTGAAGTTTAACTCTGTCTTTAACGTCCGGACGTCAAGCCCTCAAATGTCCGGATGCCGTCCAGACGATACCCTTAGTCAACGTGGCAAAAGAAGTCCAAACGCGCACTGGGTTGTCTTTAACGTCCAGACGTTAAAAATTGCACTATAACCAACATCCGGACGTTGATGCCCTGGGTTTAGATCTTCGAAAGTCTTCTTTGTGGATCATTTGCACCATTTGGCAAACACATTAGAGAGAGAGAGAGAGATACACTGCAATTCGAAGAGTAAGGTTATTCCCCACCATTTCACTTTGGAATCAAAGGAGTTTTGATCCTCATCTTGATTCGAAGCCTAGGCTACCAAGAGAGTCTCCCTCTCTTCTCCTTCTATTCGAGCATAAGGTGAGCCCTAATTCTTTAAAGTGCATTGCATCATATAGCTACGATTAGGGTTCTTTTTTAGTTTGAATTTGGGAGGGGTAGAACCCCATTGATGTTGTCTTAACCTTTGTGGTTATGGGAGTTGTAGGGACTCTCACCAATGAGCCCCAATAAGCTAGCCCGAAACTGAGCACACTAGGTGTTCGACAAAATGCCCCACTAGGATTTTGCATTGCATGTGTTGCTCAATTTGCCTCGGTTGAATCCAATAGGGACATTAGCCATATAAAAGGCTAGGGGCAAGGCTGTTTTGTGGAAATTGGGTGTTGTTTGAAGCTCCCTGACAAAGGTGCACACTTTATGTTCGATAAAATGCCCGAGTGCATTCCTCCTTGTGTTTTCTTACCCTAATCTACCCTGTGCACTTCACCATGACTTCAGTGTTTGTAGGAAGAGGGCACATGACCTTTGTGTAGGGAATTGGTTGGAGTCAGCTCCAATGCAAGAGAGGGCACACCAATGTCAACAGTCAGCCCGCTAGAGCCTCATTTAGCCACACCACCATTCGTGGGATTGGGTAGGCACACATAGGGCATTCCACGGTCGTTATCTTGGATTGTTTTGTAATGCATGGTATGTGTTGTGATATATATGCAAGTGTGACAATTGTTTTAGGGGGGAGTTAATAAAATGCCTCATAAGGATGCCATGGGGAAAAAGGGGTCTAAGAGCAAGGGAACCACCGAGGGCACATCTGCCGCCGGTGAAAATCAAGCCAATGAACCGAGCCATATTCCCACACCCACCGAGGTTCAAAACTGGCATTTGGCCATAATTGCAGTTGAAGCCCAAGGGAGCACCTTTGACAAAACTCGTTTTGCCACTATCCTGACTGAACAACGTTACCAAATGGCCTTCATTAAGAGAGGGGTGGCAGTCGAGCGTCCCATTGACCCGGAGAGTTTTAAAGGGGAGCCATTTCTGTGGACCGGGGAGTTTAAAAGACGGGGTTGGAAGAATTTGGCTAAGTATGCAGGAAATGCAGTTATCACGTTGTGCCGGGAGTTCATGGCCAACATACATAAGGCAGTTGACACCCCAGGGCAAGAGAGATTAGAGTCATAGGTTCGGGGGGTACCAACAGTCCTTACCCCCGACACCTTTGTGCAATACTATGGCATAGCTCGGGTGGCTAATGCACAGTTTACATGGCCAGGAGTCGGGGTAGAGTTCATTGAAGAAGTGTGTAATGAGGTGCTTAAACCCGGACCACCGAGACCTGGGGATACGCAAATTAAGAAGAAATACCTCAAAGAGAGGTACCTTCCTATGTTCATCTGGTTATGTCATAACCTTCTACCCCTGTCTCGAATAGTCGAGTTGTCATTAATGAGAGTGCAGCTACTGTGGGCAATATGGACGGGTCATTCTATTGATTTGCCAAGGTACATGTTCATGCACCTGTTCACTTTGTATACCAGTCCCTCCCCACTAGGCAGTATCCCTCATGGTTGCCTTTTGACCAAACTATTTAAAGTATCGAAGGTGAAAATCCCGAGCAGCACTTTTTAGGGGAAGTCCAAAGGGAAGATCACTCTTAAAACTATTTCACGGTCTAAGGCCCAATATGCTAGGAACCCACCACCGGTTAAAGGGGGTGATTTGGTGCTGACTAAGGAAATGTGGGGGGCACATGTGAAAGAGTGTCGGGTGTTCGAGACTGGGATTTTAGAGAGGATGACAAGGGTAGAGGCGGTTCAGAAAGACCAGTTGGCTATTATGCACAGGCACACTGCACTGATGGAAGAGATTCTGGAGGCCGTGTCAGGGTCAAAGAAGAATGAGGAAGACGAAGAGGATGATGATGATGATGCTTCAGATGAGGAGGAAGATTAGACTCAGGGAGGAGAGCTTACACTGGGCTATCATTGACTTATAGTTATTTCCAGAATCTTATGATATACATGTTTTGGGTTTTTGTGGATGCCAATGATACTTTTAAGAATGTTATTAACTGGTTGTTTGGATGATTATAATATTTTGTGTATGGATGGATATAAACTTTGTTAATTACTGTTTTGAGCAGATTAATGGAGAATCATTTCTTTGGAGAATCATTGGAACAGGTTTATTTTCATTCTCGCATCATATATCTTTTGAGACAGGTTTGATTTCTGATTCTATAGGATTCAACTGTGACTCTGTACATTTTGGTATTAATTAAAGGATATTCTAATAGGGATGTGTTGAGATTTGTTAAAATGGAACTAGAACAACATTTTCGTGTTTTGTTATCAAAAACAATTCAACTAAGTGATTTGACACATTATATTGTTTAAGCAGATTATCAGTTCAACAAATAATTGCATGCTCAATACTCTTTTGTCAGTATGATATAGAAGGAAAGGAAAGAGTGTTGAGTACAAGTTGTTGATTACTCTTAGAAATAGTAATCTTTTAGCTTAAATTGTTAGTTGATTAGTTAAATTTGGTGTTAATTTAGTATTTTAACTCCTAAAACGCGTTAAAACTCTTTTTATACACTTTTTGCAGGATTTGGAGCTTAAACTAAGGCAAATGGGCAATCTTAAGTATAACCGATCGATTGGCTGATCGATCGGTGATCATGCGATCGATCGGTGATGCTTTGTTCGACCTTCTGCAGCAAACTTCAGAGAGGGCGTTTTTCCGATCGATCGGGCGTTCGATCGGTGACGTCGGAATCCCCTCAACAGACTACACAGAAGCAAACTTCAGAGGGGTCTGTTTTGCGATCGATCGGGCGTTCGATCGCCCTGACCTTTCGATCGGGCGATCGATCGGTCGTACACCGATCGATCGGTGTGTACAGGCCCTGTTTTTCTGCAGAGTATAAAAGCTTTTGTTCGAGACAAAAAGGCAGATAGGTTATTTTTCTGCAGATTCTGGACGGGAAAGGAGCTCCAAAAAGGGGTTTTTGTTATCTTGTAAGGTTTTTAAGTTAGATTTACTCTTAATGTTTTGTATTTAATGTCATTTATTACTTTTGGATCATTGTAATGAATGCTTGATATATATATGAAGTGAATGATTTCTACTTTTTCTAGCAACTTTCTATCATTTTCTTAGCACTTTCCCTCATTTTCTTGGCAACCAAACACTAGTTCTTTATAGTTTAATGGTAGATTTGGCTCCTTTTATGTTATTTAACATGGATTCTAGTAGCTAAATACCCCTTGGATGTGGTTGTGAAGATCCACCAAGGATCTTCAAAGGGTTGAAAATGGGTTGTATGAACTTCAAAGTCATATCCTCAAAATTATATGGTTTCATTTGATTTAGCATGAGATTCAATAGAAAAACTTAGATTCATAACCCTTTGGTAATATTTATGCACAAATCAATATTTGGTATAGGTATTGCACATGTTTAAGGTTTGATTCTAGGGTACCAATTATAGATTCCCTCTCTATGCTCAATCAAACAAAACCCACATTTTTATAGTCGACATTTTTTGAATCAAGAATTCAAGGTGTGATTCTTGATTTGAGTTATAAACCTCTCATTGGAAACCCTTGTTGTGAATTGGTGGATCAAAACAACCATGTCCAAGCTTTTCTCCTTAATTACATAAAACTAGCTTTTGTTGTCTTTAATAGTCACTAAATTATTGCATGAAGCATAGAACCATCATCATCTCAAAACCAACATATTTTCGGTCTATTTTATGTTAAGAATTTTCATTTGCAATCCATTAAGATAAGTACCCGTGCTAGTTGAGCTTTGTTGCTATATTTGCAGAATTCCCTTGGGACAGAACGACACCGGATCCTCCGGTTTTACTACAATCGCGACCTTCGTACCCTTGCGGAGTGGCTCCAGTTGAAGCACATCTGGAGGCGTGTCAGTTGTATTCCTAAATAGGGCACTGTTAGAGTTTCCTGTAATTGCTTCTATAGAGTGGAGATTTGACACATTGTGAGTTTTAAAGCCTCGAATCGTTTTTGTGAATGAATTTACAATTACTCTAAGGAATTTTCTTGGATCTCATTATTTCAATAACTTCATTATCTTTGTGTTGATATGCGTGTTGATATGATAAGTTCGAATACTGACACTTTTTACATGGTGGAAATCTTTCATTCATGTGCATTCTGGACTTTGTCATATTAGGGCTAATCTGAAATTCTTTCTTTTCTGTATTCTCTTCGGTAATTATATCAATAGATCTCAAGAAACACATGATATGTGCGGAAGAGTATGGGTTTAAGAGGAAGTTTGGAATTTGAAAGAAAGGAAAAAGAAGAGAAAGAAACAACAAGAATAGTATTAAATGAAAAAGAAAGAAAAATGAAAAGAAAGCAGGATAAGATAAGCGGAAGGCAAGATATGAAAAAAAAAAAAGAAGAAAAAGAATTTGTTGGTGTAAGGAAGTTGAACAGTCACAAGAGGAAAAATGTTGAGAAGGAGATGGGTGAAGTGTATGATGGTGGACTTAACATGTGTAGTGGCCAATGTAGGTGTTGAGATCGAATACCACTTGATTCTCTCCCCTTTCTTGGACTATTCTTTGCTTTAATGCCTCGAAGGTCCAGAATTGCATGAATTTCTGAATTCTCCTATGTAAGAAGAGCTCATGTCAAAATTCGTGACTATTACATTAACTGCGAATAATCCTTTCATGAAGTTATGTCCAGTCAATACATTTGATACGTTTACGGTTTTTGAAGTTATGATTGCCCTAGTTTGCATTATTTTACATTTATTCGTTGAATGGGCAATCTATTGAGAGAATCTGGTGTGATCAATTGTTGTGAATATATGACTGGTGAGTTTTTGAATCGAAGCTATCAGTTGATGTTATAGGGGCTATGACATTGATTTTTTTTGGGGAATGTGACAGTACTTTCGGCCTTTGATTCTTTTTGATGTATTATGTATGACATGAGGGTAGTTGCATGACATGAGTAAGTTGAGTTTAGATGTTTGCAGTATATTGTATGGAGAATCATTGGATAAATTGTTTTCGTTGCATTACATGATTGTTGATGTTTGTGGGTAGTCATCACTGTAAGCCCTCACGAGACTACACTCGTCCACTGGGGGTAACCTAGGGGTTTAAAGGCTTAGTGCATATGCTAAATGCATTCGAGACTCTTACGAAAAGAGAGATTATGTTTCATTTAGTAATTTTGCTAAGGACTAGCAAAAGGTAAGTTGGGGGGTGTGATTGCACTTCGAAAGTGTGATTTACGGCCGCTAACCGACCTTAGTTAGTTGTAGAATAGGTTGATTATGTCGTTGTTAGTATACATTGTGCTAAGAGCTGTATTTTGAATCCATTGCAGATAAACATGCCTAAAGGAGCTGAATTGAAGTCCTTAAAGCGGTTTGGGATTATGGATACAAAAACCGAGGATCAATGATGGGAGTATTCTGAAGAGGATTGTGGGAAAGACTTCATGACAATAAGCACTGGAAGCTTGCAGAGTGGATACAAGGATGTGTATGAGAGAAAGTAAACAAAACCAAGAAGAGGTGTATCCAACGTCCGGACGCCGTCCGAACGATGATGATAGAGCGTCCGAACGCTGTTCAGACGTTAAACGCAGAGGCCAACTTCAGAGACTTGATATTGATGTTTCGGACGACGTCCGGACGTTGCGCAAATGATTTCTCACTTATTTGTTGGTAACGTCCGGACGTTCCAAAATGAACTGTCTTTAACGCCCGGACGTTGATCCTGTCAAGGCTTAAAGTTGACAGTTTCCTAAAAGGATTGGAACTCCGATACAAGCCTATATATATATAACTTCGTCTATGAACTGGGGGTTGAAATTTTTAGGGTTCTTAGAGCGTTTTTCATAGTTCTTAGTTTAGTTTTAATTAGGATTTTATATTTTGTTGATTGTTTTTATTAATTTAAAGGATTTGTAGTGGAATTTTATCACTTTGATCAAGAACTTTAAATTCCTGCACTTTCAATTCAAGATTTTGATTGTTTTGTTTTAGTTCATAGTTTAAATCTTCCAACAATTTTATAACTCATTGGTATTTGCTTTTATGGCCATGAGTGGCTAAATCTTTCAACTTGGAATCAATTGTGAAGGTTGATTGGGGATCAAGGATGACCAATGAAGGTATTGTGTTCTTTAATGTTATATCTTCTTGATTTTTCATCTTTTTCTTCTTCTTCCTCATTCTAGATACTTTCGAAAACCTGAACATTCTATTATGTTCGGTAATGCGTATGTGTGAACGCCATACTCAGTATATACGCTGCCTTGTAACGTTTATGCGTGAGTTGGGTTTATGTATAGGTGTTACTCGAATCGATGATGCAAGTTCTTGATTCCAATACTTTAGTTTATTTTAGAAGTTGAAGATTGAAAGAATTATTAGTTTAAAGTTAAATCTTCTGAATCCGAGACTCACGACGTAGTCGAAGGATTTGAGTACTCAAAACACTTTCAATGGAATTCCGAGAGCCTTGATTGATTGGATCAATCGATTCTGGGTTATCTTTTATATAGTTCAAATACACTTTTGGTTAGATTTCGATAATTTAGGATAATTTGGGTTTTCAAACGTCCACATAAAATCATAAGATTTTCTTTTTTTTTTTAACGGAGCATCAATTAGAGTTTGGTTAGATTTGAGTGAGTGTTTGAGCATTTGCGATTGATTTTTGGATTATCTTCTCTGTGGGATCGACCTCATACTTACGAGATATTATATTGCATCGCGACTCGTGCACTTGCGGTTAAAGCATCATAATCATTGGTGGCGATCAAGCAACTGGGCGCCGCTCCCAGTCAGGTCGGGGAATCCTCATCACCAGGTTTTGACAAGGTTTTCAAGTTCGGGCTTCACAACCACCTCAGGGACTCGGGGATTCACCCATAGTCCAGATTTGATCTGAACCATCATATATTTCATATTATAATTTTATAATTGATTGTTAGTTTATTGAAAGAGGTTTACATTAGGAATAAAAGAATTTCAGAAGAAAAGGATATGGAGAGAAATTGGAAATGGTGTAGAACATCTTACGCATGGGAGTGCCAAAGCTTTTGTTCATCAGGTGGTAGTGATTCAAAGATACATTCTGATATAACATATTCAACCCCTGCATAGAAAAATGTTATATTGTTTTAGAAATTTTTTACAAAACACTGCATTAGAATAATATGATAGTACTAGTTTTATAATTAAATGACATTTTAATAAATTATTTGTTTTAAAGTGACTGCGGCATCATTCTCGATACAAATTTTCTATATTGCTTCCCTACTTAAACATCAAGACTCAAGATGACGCATTTTATCCCAAATTGTGAAGGGTTGTAGCCAAGCATGCATCTATTACATCTAACTCCGACCCAGGGGTTGAACCATAATTTTGTGAAAAATGATATTTTTACGAAAAAATTTATACAAAATATGTATACAAAATGATGTGATAGTTTTGTACTTTAAAATGTTATTATGGTGAGTGTTTATTTTAGAGTAAAAGATCCTCATTGAGAGAGAGATCATTTTGTATAGAACTTTTATATGAGTTTTTTTATTTGTATAACATTATCCTAATTTTGAGAGAGATCATTTTGTATAGAACTTTTATATGAGTTTTTTATTTGTATAACATTATCCTAATTTTGTAACGAGGGATATTAAAACTTGAAATCCAATCTTTTATCTATTAATATAATTATTATATTTTAAAATTATTTTACATATATTTTTAAATTTAAGATGAAAAATATATTAGGATACAATATAAAATTCGTACATCAAAATTAAAACCAATTTCTATTCAAAATCGGTGAACTATTGAAAGAAAAGAATACATCAATTTTTTATTAGACGAGAAATAAGTAGGACTCATCATCTAATATACAAAAATTTCGATAATTTTTTCCAAGGGAGGTATCAAATTTCGGAGGCGCCAATAAATAAAATTTATACATATATATATATACACTTTACAGGTCATACAAAAAGTGGGGTGCATTTCACCGCCACATACAGCAGAGTTTCGCCCCTCCTCCTACCTCACCCCAACGACACACTTACACAATACATACATGAACACACGCAAACACACACTCACACACACACACACACACACACACACACACACACACACACACACACACATATATATAGAGGTGTATCGATAAGACGACCATGGGAGTCATCGGTGTCATAAACGGCGCATTGGAGGAAGTCCTGGTTGATGCGGGTGACGTAATGGTGAGTCTCAATCTGGCGAGTCAGCTCATGGCCATACAAAGCAAAGGTAGAGAAATGCTAACTAATTTGCTTGATGGGCTTGAGAGACTGCAAAATCTCAGCCCCTGCCTCCAGCAACTTCTGCTCCGTCGATATCGGCTTTCCAAGCGGCATCAACTCACCTTTCTCCAGCACCAATCCAGGTATCTCACCCCCTGAGGCCATTTGGAAACCAAGGTGTTTTGATACTGATCCTTGAGATCCTTTGAGGTCTTGTGACCACTGTCAGAGCATCTTCAATCCACCTTCAAAACTTTAAATTTGAAGGTGGGTTGCAAATTTTGTCCTCCAACTGTAAGCACCCCATTTTTGACCGCTCGGTAGTCTACACTCCGTCCAGACTTATGTTTAAGTCATTATCGGCATATTCTAATCGAAACCAACTTTCTAAGTCCAAATCCCGTTCGTCCATCGCTTTGCGGGCCCACCAGGCCCAAATAGAGGCAAAATGACCAAAATGCCCTTAGGGGCATTGTCCTTTCCTTTCCAATTCCAACCCCTCTCTTGAGACAGTTTATTCCTCGAGACGGTTCCAAGTCAGGCACGTCTTTCCGAAGACGATAAGACCTATTTCCAATCCTTCTCTCGAGACAGTTTATTCCTCGAAACGGTTCTAAATCAGGCATGTCTTTCCGAAGACGATAAGACCTCTTTCCAATTTCAATCCATCTCTCGAGACAATTTATTCCTCGAGACGGTTCAGCACGTTTTTTGAAAAAAATCTCTTCAAAACGGTAAGTCCCTTTAAACCTGTCAACCGGGACGAGACTCCAAGTCCCCTAGATGGTAGAACGGTACACCTTTGACGCCTGCTAGCCCGCCAATGCAGAAATGTCCGTTTAGGCATGCCTTCCGAGAAAGTTGACTTCTCAGGCGCTAAGTCCCCTTTAGCAGCTTCCCGAGATTAGACAGTCTCGGAAATGATTGCAAACCGTCAAAGTAGCAAAAATACTCGCAAACATCGCAACCATCAGAGTAGCGGAAATACTCGTGAACAGGTTAATATAGGAAATTGCCAACAAACCCCTGTGTCACGACGACCGCCGTCAGAGTGGCGGAAACACTCAAAACCCAGGTCAACACTAGTGCCTGCTAGCCCACTTCAGTAAAAAATGACCAAACTGCCCCTTGGGTTTTTTCTGAGACTTTCCGGTCACGATGAACATTTTTCCCCTAGGCATCTGAACGCCCCGGGAACCACACTGGCTCTAGGTATCAAACCGGTAACCTCCAGAGAATACTTCTTATAGTATTCTCAACCTTTCTTTATCTTTCCGGATCATTCCGAGTCAGTTCTAGTCAACCCAGCATAAAATGACCGTTTTGCCCCTAGTAGGCCAGTCTCCTTTTTCGACCACACCGACTCTGGGTATCAAACTGGTAACTTCCTGAGAATGCTTCTTATAGTATTCTCAACCTTCCTCTATCTTTTCGGATCATTCCGAGTCAATTCCGGCAAACCCGGTATAAAACAACCGTTTTGCCCCCGGTGGGCCGGTCGCCTTTTTCGACTACACCGGCTCTAGGAATCAAACCGAAAACCTTTGAAAAGATTTTGAATAATGTTTCTAAATCTCGAGTCTTCTTCCGGGATGATCTAAGTCCATCCCGGCAGCTTCTCAATCCGATTGACCATTTTGCCCCTAAATGCCCGGTCAACCCTTCTGACACATCCTACCCTCATTTTTCAAGTTAAAAACCTTCAGGACACTATTCTAAGTGTTCCTGCTCTTTTCCGGTCTTCCGGGTCATTCTCGGCTTCTTCAAATCATTACCGGACTTTTCGAAGTCACTCCTAGTGAAGCCAAGCTAAAAATTGCATGGTAGTTACTAGTACAGGCGCCCAAATCTAGTCAAAGATACGTTGTTTGCCGACCTTAAACATTTCCTAAATGGCTAGCGCTACTAGTAGTGGCGCCAAGCCAAAAAATGGCCTGGCGCCACTAGTGCAATGTTTGGCCTAGCGCCACTATAACAGGCGCCAGTGCATTCCTCTCTCTATAAATACAGAGCCTCTTCCAGTGTGAAAGAGGTATGTAAACTCAGTCTAAAAACACCAATATTCGATATACAGAGCTCGAACACTCCCTAAACCCTAGCTTCCTTAGGTTTTCCAAACCCTAGCCTTCTATACACTCATACACACCCCCATACACTTATACACTAGCCTCCAACCCTCCTTTGAAGACTTGAAGAGCTGCAATCTAAAGTTTGAAGATCGAAGACAACTCTTGAAGATTGAAGACGAAGATCAAGACGAAGACTAAAGAAAAGCAAGGCGTGCAAAATAAACAAGACACAAGGTAGGCTTTCGTTTTACGTTTCCGCACTTCCCCCTTTCTCTTCTCTCTCCTAACCCATTTGGGTTTTCTCTATTTTAATCCCCCATCTCTTTTCCCCCCCCCCCTTTCTTTGCATGCTTGAAACAAGGGGACTCCTGGTCCATGTGTAGGATTAGACTATTGGAGAGTCAACATGTCAGGGGCTTTCCTTTAGGCTAACCGGAGACCACGTGGGTTCGGCCCCCTTGATTATGTGGTAAAACCTTAACCTTGTATGTTCACGACCCTAAATTTGCATTGTGCATATCATGATTTTGCATCTCTCAAAAAACCGTTTTCAAACTTGTTTTCAAAGCTTGCATTAAACTTGTTTTCAAAATTGCATCAAAATCTCCTTTTTCAAAACATGTTTTCAAAACATGTTTTCAAAATCACAATCCTAGAGTGATTCTAGCTTTTCCCTGGCTAGGGTTGCTTTAGGAAAGTGTTACATTCAAAGCGACCAATATAGTCCATGTTTTCAATCCCTGTTGTTTTCAAAACCACTTTCTTAAAGTGGTTCTAGCCTTCTTATGGTTAGAATTGCTTTAGGAAAGTGAGATATTTTTATACTTTTCAAAAACTCTCTTTTCAAAAAATCTCTTCCTAAAAATCTCTTTTTCCAACATACTTTCCTAAAACTCTCCTTTCCAAAGTTGTTTTCAAAAATTCCCTCCAAAAATCTATTTTTCAAAACTTTTCTTTTTAAACTCCTTTCCAAAACGCTCTCTTCTGTCGCGCCCAGATTTTTAGCACTCGAAGAATACTCGCCCAAGCGGAAAAAATGTTGTACTCTCTCGTTAGAACTCACCCTCCTAGAAGAATGAGTGCGACTAGGTTTGAATTGAAAACAGGTTTGAAATAAAGGGCTTTTGAAAAAGATTCGGAGTCGCCACCTAACTTGATTAAGGTGAGTTAGGTCACCTAAAAACTAAGAGTAATCCGAAGACCACACTTTGGGTTTTGGAAAACGATTTTGAAAATATCTCCTCAAGAGAGGGTTTTTAAGGAAAACAGGTTGTTTGGTAACCTTTGGAAAACATTTAGCCCTTTTTAAAAAATAACTCCTTTTGGTCTTTAAAATCAGTGATCTAGGTTCGGAGGTTGGTTACGTGTAGGGAAGACGCACTAAGCTATCACCCTACCCCGCCCTTTCGGTACCTACATGTTAATCTACTCTAGATTCACCTATGAGAGTCTTTAATTAACCCATGTCCAATCCTATCCACTTTAGAAAAACAATATTTAAAAACTAACATGATGCATGATATGCAAGTGTAAAAATAAGAGAGAATTGAAAAATAATTTTGAAAAGAGATTAATTTGAAATTGATTTGATTTGAAAATAGATTTGAAGAGATAGAATTTGAAATTGGAAAGTTTGAAAACTTGAAAATTTAAAAATAGAAATTTTGAAACTAGAATTTTGAAAATTGATTGGAATTTGAAATTTGGAAAGATTTTGAAAACCGCACCCATGAGGGTGGAATTGAAAGTTTGAAAAGTATTGTGACCGCACCTATGAAGGTTGCCTACGTATCCCTTTGGGGGAATTAGGTCAGTCGTAGTTCGGACAAGAGTCCGATTGAAAGGAGATTGATTTGAAGAGAGAGATTTTGAAAAGACTTGGTTTTGGAAAGATGGAGGTTTAGGAAACCTAGACTTAGGAAAGATAGGAGACCTAGGAAAGACTTGAGATTTAGAAAGATTTGACTTGAATGTTTGACTTGGAAGATTTGGAAAGATTGGATTTAGGAAATGTTCAAATTAGGAAAGTTCCAAATTAGGAAAGTGTCATTTTAGGAAAGTTTTGGGAATTAGGAAAGTTTCGAATTAAGAAAGTGTTGTTTTAGGAAAGGTTTTGAAATTAGGAAGTTTTGAAAATTGGAAAGTTTTGAATTTAGAAAGTTTTGAAATAGGGAAATCTTGAAAGTAGAAAAGTTTCGTTTTAGGAAATGTTTGAATTAAGAAAAGTTTCAGCTTAAGAAAGCCTTGAATTAAGAAAGTTTTGAATTTAGGAAAGTTCTAGATTTGAAAAGATTTTGAAGTTTTGGAAAGTTTAGAATTTGGAAAGATTTAGGTTTAGAAAGATTTAACTTAAGAAAGTTTCAAATTTAGAAAGTTTTGAATTTGGAAAGATTTGAAATTTAGAAAGTTTAAGATTTAAAAAGTTTTAGAATTTTAGAAAATCTTGAGATTAGGAAAGGTTTGAGTTTAGGAAAGGTTTGAAAACTTAGATTTGAAAAGTTAAAATTTGAAAAGAGGGTAGAATTAAGAAAGTGTTGAATTAGAAAAGATTTGAAAGTTGAGTTTTAAAATTTAGGAAATATTTTTATTTTCAAGTTTTGAAAACTTAAGATTTAGGTAAGTGGAAGTTTAGGAAGGATTCGAATTAGGAAAGATTTGGATTTTGAAGTTTAAGGATAGATTTAAAGTTTAGGTTTAGGAAACTTATGGTTTAGGAAGGAATTGAATTAAGAAAGGTTTGGATTAGGAAGGGATTGGATTTGGTTTCTAAAAGTAAAGGTTTGATTTTGTTTCCAAAAACGGAGGATTGGATTCGGTTTCCTAAATGGGAAGATTTGATTTGGTTTCCTAAAGGGAAGATAGGATTTGGCAAGGATTTGAAAAGAGAGATTCTAGAAACCTTAGATTTGGAAAATTATAGTTTTGACGTAGAAAAGAGGTTATGGAAACGTGTATCGTTTGGATGTGAAAACAAGGGGTTTTGGAAACCTAGGTTTGGAGCAAAGTTTGAAAACCATATTTTTGGAAAGAAAATTAGGGTTTCCTAATTGCGAGTTCTAGGGCTTGACTTGGGCTCTAAGAAAAGAGTTTTTAGAAAGTGTGTTTTTAGAAACGTAGATTTTCTAGAAGGGAATCCTAGGAAGGAGTTTTTGGAAAGTGTGTTTGAAGAGGGAGTTTTTGGAAGGAAAATCCCAGAGGAGAATTTCTAGAAGGAAGATTTTGGAAAGAGAGTTTTTTTGGAAAGATTTTTGGAGAGAGTTTTTAGAAAAGTGGATTTTGGGGAGAGGATTTTGGAAAGGAGTTAAAAAAGGGAGTTTTGAAAAATAGATTTTGGAAGGAGTTTTTGAAAATAACTTTGGAGAGGAGAGTTTTAGGAAAGTATGTTGAAAAAGAGATTTTTTGGAAGAGATTTTTAAAGAGAGTTTTTAGAAGGTGTAAAAACATCTCACTTTTCTCAAGCAATTCTAACCATAGGAAGGCTAGAACCACTTTAGGAAAGCGGTTTTGAAAACAATAAGGTTTGAAAATATAGACCAAAAAGGTCACTTTTAATGTAACACTTTCCTAAAGCAATCCTAGCCATGGAAAGGCTAGAATCACCCTAGGATTGTGGTTTTGAAAACATGTTTTTGAAAAAGAGATTTTGATGCAATTTTGAAAACAAGTTTGAAAACGTTTTAAAAAACGACTTTGAAAACGGTTTTTGAAAGATGCAAGACTATGATATGCACAATGCAATTTGGTGTCGTGAACATACAAGGTTAAGGTTTCACCACATAATCAAGGGGGCCGGACCCACGTGGTCTTTGGTTAGACTAGAAGAAAGCCCCCGACACGGTGACTCTCCAATAGTCCAATCCTACACATGGACCAGGAGTCCCCTTGTTTCAAGCATGCAAAGAAAGGGGGGGAAAGAGATGGGGGATTAAAATAGAGAAAACCCAAGTGGGTTGGAGAGAGAAGAGAGAGGGGGGAAGTGCAGAAAATTAAAGAGAAAGCCTACCGTATGTCTTCTTTATTTTGTGCGCCGCGTTGTCTTTGGTCTTCGGTCTTTGTCTTGATCTTCACCTTCAGTCTTCAAGAGTTGTCTTCAAGCTTTGGATGGTAGCTCTTCAAGTCTTCAAAGGATGGTTGAAGGCTAGTGTATGAGTGTATGGAGGAGTGTATAAGTGTATAGGAGGCTAGGGTTTGTGTAGGGTGGCTAGGGTTTGGAAAACCTAGGGAAGCTAGGGTTTAGGAGATGCTCAAGCTCTGTATATCGAAATATAGGATTTTTAGGTTAAGTTTGCAGACCCCTTTCACGTTGAATGAGGTTCTGTATTTATAGAGGAAGGACAAACCTGGCGCCTGTTGCAGTGGCGCAAGGGCAAACTTTACACTGGCGCCACTAGGAGTGGCGCCAGGCCATTTTTTGGCTTGGCGCCACTACTAGTGGCGCCAGCCAATTAGGAAAGGTTTAAGGTCGGCAAGCAACGTATCTTTGACTAGATTTGGGTGCCTGTACTAGTGATTACCATGTAAACTTTAGCCTGGCTTCACCAAGAGTGACTCCGGAAAGTCCGGGAATGATTTGGAGGAGTCAGGAATGACCCGGAAGGATGGAAAGGAGCAGGAACACTTAAAATAGTGTCTTGGTAGTATTTGACTTGAAAAATGAAGATAAGGGGGGTCAGAAAGGTTGACCGGGCCTTTAGGGGCAAAACGGTCAATCGGACCGGAAAACTGCCGGGACAGACTTGGATTGTCCCGGAAGAAGACTTGGGATCTGAAAAAATTATTCAGAATGTTCCCGGAGCTTTCCGGTTTGATTCCCATAGCCGGCGTAGTCAGAAAAGAAGACCAGCCCACCAGGGGCAAAACGGTCATTTTGCACCGGGTTTGCCGGAACTGACTCGGAATGGTCCGGAAAGGTAAAGGAAGATTGAGAATACTATAAAAAGTATTCCAGGGACATTATCGGTTTGATACCCAGAGCCGGTGTGGTCGAAGAAGGAGACCGGCCCTCCAGGGGCAAAACAGTCATTTTGTACCGGGTTGGCTGGTACTGACTCGGAATGATCTGAGAAGGTAAATGAAGGTTGATAATACTATAAAAAGTATTCTCAGAGGGTTACCGGTTTGATACCCAGAGCCGGTGTGGTTCCCGGGGCATTCGGATGTCTAGGGGCAAAATAGTCATCTTGACCAAAAAAGGTCCAAAGGGTAATTTGGTCATTATTCACCGAAGTGAGCTACTCGGACAGGGTTGATGATTTGTGAATATTTCTGCTACTCGGACGAGGTTGATGATTTGGGAGTATTTTCGCTACTCAGACGGGGTTGATGATTTGTGAGTATTTCCGCTACTCTAATGGCTTTGTGAGTATTTCCACTACTCTAATGGCTTTGTGAGTATTTCCGCTACTCTAACGGTTTTGTGAGTATTTCTGCTACTCTAACGGTTCTGTGAGTATTTCCGCTACTCTAACGGTTTTTGTGAGTAGTTTTGCTACTCGGACCGTCTTGAGGAATAAACTGTCTCGAGAGAGGGATTGGAAAGGGGTCTTATCGTCTCCGAAGAGACGTGCCTGGATTGGAACCGTCTCGAGGAATAAACTGTCTCGAGAGAAGGATTGGAAAGGGGTCTTACCGTCTCCGAGGAGACGTGCCTGGATTGTGAGTGTTTCCGCTACTCTAACGGTTTTGTGAGTATTTCCACTACTCTAACAGTTTTGTGAGTAGTTTTGCTACTCGGACCGTCTCGAGGAATAAACTGTCTCGAGAGAGAGATTGAAATTGGAATAAGAAAGGACAATGCCCCTAAGGGCATTTTGGTCATTTTGCCTCTATTTGGGCCTAACAGGCCCGCAAAGCGATGAAAAGATGGAATTTGGACCTAGAGAATTGGATTCGATTGGAATATGTCCACAATGACTTGAAAACAAGTCTAGACGGAGTGTAGACTGTGGAGCGGTCAAAAATGGGGTGCTTACATCTTCAAGGTCCACTTTCCAAAAACGTTCCCTAGGTTTCCTTTCCAAAAACACTCCCTAAATTCACTTTCCTAAAACTCTCTCCAACAATCTCCTTCCAAAAATCTTTCCTAAAAACTCTTCCCAAAATCTTCCTTTTAGAAACTCCTCTCTAGGATTCCCTTCTAAAAATCTTCGTTTCCGAAAACGCACTTTTCAAAAATCTTTTTTCTTGGAGCCTAAGTCAAGCCCTAGTTTCCTAATAGGAAACCTTAGTTTTCTTTCCAAAAATATGGTTTTCAAACTTACCTTAAAACCTAAGTTTCCAAAACCTCTTGTTTTCCACATCCAAACCATACACATTTCTAAAACCTATTTTCTACGTCAAAATTATAGCCTTCCAAATCTAGGGTTTCTAAAACTTCCCCTTTCCAAATCCTTGTCAAATCAAATCTTCCCGTTTAGGAAACTAGATCCTATCCTCCGTTTTTGGAAACAAAATCAAACCTTCCCTTTTAAAAACAAAATCCAATCGCTTCCTAATTCAAATCCTTCCTAAACTTCTACTTTCCTAAATCTTAAGTTTCCGAAACTTGAACATAAAAATCTTTCTTAAATTTTAAAACTTAACTTCCACATCTTTCCTAATTCAACCATTTCCTAATTCTACCCCTTTCCAAATCTTAATTTTTCAAAATTAGGTTTTCCAATTTTTCCTAAATTCAAACCTTTCCTAATCTCAAGATTTTTCTAGAACTCAAACTCTAAAACTTTTTAAATCTTAAACTTTCTAAATTTCAAATCTTTCCAAATTCAAAGCTTTCTAAATTTAAAACTTTCCAAATTCTAAACCTTTCTTAAACTAAACTTTTCCTAATTCAAAACATTTCTAAATTCAACATTTTCCTATTTCAAAACCTTTCTTAAAATGAAACTTTTCAATTTCAAAACTTTCCTAAACTTAAAAATTTCCTAAGTTGAAACTTTTCTAATTCCAAAACTTTCTTATTTCGAAAGCTTTCCAAATTCAAAACTTTCAAAAAATGAAAACTTTCCTAAAGCGAAATTTCCCAAATCAAAACTTTCCTAAAATGACACTTTCCTAATTTGAACTTTTTCTAATTCGAACCCTTCCTAAATCCAAGCTTCCCTAATCTTCCGAGTCCAATATTCGAGTCAATTATTTTCAAAAAATCTTTTCAAGTCAAGTTCAATATTTCTTTTCTAAGTTCTTAAGTCTAGGTTTCCTAAAACCAAGTCTTTAAAAACCAATCTTTTCAAATCTTCCAATCAAAGTCCAAATTTCCTACTCTTCCAATTCCAATCCAAGTTCCAATTTCAACTCTTTTCCAAATTAACCCTTCTATTCTCAATTGAATTCTTGTCCGAACTACGACTGATCTAATTCTTTCAAAATGATACGTAGGCAACCCTCATGGGTGCGGTCAAAACTTCTTTCAAATTTCAAATTCCTCCATATTTTTCAAATATCAAATTCTACAACATTTTTTTTTTAAGTCTCTGTTTCCACAATCTTTTCAAATCTCCAATCTATTTTCAAATTTCCAATTTCAAATTTCTATTTTCATTCTTCAATTTCAGTTTCCAAAATCTTGTTTCCAAATTCAAACTTCTATCTCTTTCTTTTCAAATCTTTTTCCAAATTTATTTTCAAACTCTCTTATCTTGCACTTGCATATCATGCATCATATCTTTTAAATATCTTTTTCAAAGCGAATAGAATTGAACAATAGTTAGCTGAAGACTCTCATATGTGAATCTAGGATAGATTGACATGTAGGTACCGAAAGGGTGGGGTAAGGTGATGGCTTAGTGCGTCTTCCCTACACGTAACCAACCTCTGAACCTAGGATCACTGATTTCAAAGACCAAATGAAGTTATTTTCTAAAAAGGGCTAAATATTTTCCAAAGGTTGCCAAAACAACCTGTTTTCCTAAAAACCCTATCTTGAGGTGATATTTTCAAAACCTTTTTCTAAAAACCCTAAGTATGGTCTTCGAATTATTCTTGGTTCTTAGGTGACCTAACTTACCTTAATCAAGTTAGGTGGCGACTCTAAATCTTTTTTTAAAAGCCCTTTATTCAAACCAATTTTCAATTCAAACTTAGTCGCACTCATTCTTCTAGGAGGGTGAGTTCTAACGAGAGAGTACAACATTTTTTCCGCTTGTGTGTGTATTCCTCGAGTGCGAAAAATCTGGGCGCGACACCAACCCACCGTCATTTCTTCAAATTTTTAAAGAAATAAAGGTGGCCTTCATATCGGGCCTTTAAATTTGAAGGTTCTTTAAAATATTTGAAGGCTCCTTTATTTTACTATTCATGTGGGGCCAAAGTAATAATTATGTGGGACCTTTGTACTAATCATTATTTTAAGTCTAAATAATGAATTATTTTAATAAATATTTTAATTTAAAATTTCAATTAATTCATTAATTTTTTTACTTTGTTAAATATTTATTTAATTTGAGATTTTTTATATGTGGAATAAATAAATTATTTATATTTTACTTGCTTTTATTTATCTTGAAATTATTATTTATATATGAAATTAAAAAATTATTTTTATTTTATTGATTATTTATTTATAATAAAATTATTTTAATCCATGGAATCAATGAATTATTTTTTTATCTTACTACTCCACCTTTTCACTTTATTTTTTTTTTTGTTGCAAATTTAAGAATTAATCAATCTATTTCTACCACCTTCCAATAACATTTAAAATTTTAATATCTATTGAAAACAGAAAATAATTTTGACTAGAATAATAACAAAAACATTACATAAAAATGACTTTTCTTGATCATTCACTAATACTTGGAGAAGCGTCACATGAAACAAGCATATATCTTTCCCATAAATGCTCAATCAATGCAGTTCGAAGTGCATAATGACTTTCTTTATTTTTTATTTGCCTATGTTGAGTGAGAAATTGTTGGAATTATTTTGTTTCATCTACCACCATATCAACTTCTTGGAGGAAAATAGGATTCGGATCGACAACACTCCCATAAGTATCACGTTCATCCTCAACGATCATAATGTGCATTATGATGCATGCCGACATAACATCGTGAAGTACATGTTTCTCCCAAAAACGTGCTGGTCCCTTGACAATGGAAAATCGTGATTGGAGAACACCAAATGCTTGTTCCACATCTTTTCGACATGCTTTTTGCATCATTGCAAAATACTGCTTCTTGATTCCTTGGGGTTTAGAGATAGTTTGGACAAGAGTTGACCACTTAGGATATATACTATCAGACAAATAATAACCAACATCATACTCAGTGCCTTGAATGGTATAATGAGCAGGAGGAGCTATACCTTGAGCGAGGTTCGCAAATAAATTAGATGACTGCAAGACATTAATATCATTATTAGAGCCTGGCAGTCCAAAGTATGCATGCCATATCCAAAGATCATAAGATGCCACTGCCTCGAGAATGATAGATGGGTGTCCATGATGACCACAGTATTGTCTAGCCCAAGCTGTTGGACAATTTTTCCATGCCCAATGCATGCAATCAAGATGCCCCAACATTCCTGGGAAGCCACATTTTTCACCTTTGGACAATAGCCTTGCAACATCATTGGCATTTGGTGATCTTAAGTATACCTCCCCAAAGACCCCTACAATTGCACGACAAAACCTTTTCATATAAAGAATTGAGGTGGACTCACCAATTCTTGCGTATTCGTCAGTTGAATCTGCTGATACTCCATACGCCAGCATTCGAAAGACAGTTGTTACTTTTTGCAAAGTAGACAATCCCAGTCTATCAAGATCATCTTTTTTCTGCATAAAAAAGTTATCATGACCTTTGATTGCTGCAACAATACGGAGGAAGAGACTCCTGAGCATTCGAAAACGTCTGCGAAATAAAGTTTCCCCAAATGTTGGGTTTTCAGAAAAGTAGTCATTCCATAGTCGAGTATACCCTTCTTCCCTCCCACAGTTGATCACTATATGTCCAGGAATTGAGCCTTTCTTTTTCGGTTGGTCGTCCTCTTGGAGAGAGTCAACTATGAGATGATTATTGGATGCATACAAATGCATTAACAATGTTTGCTCTTCCTCCCACTCTGTTATTTCTTCTGCATAATTAGGGGAGGGTGGTATACAAGTATTTTCTTCTTCAAGCCGTGATGGGCCTACTCTGGAACTCATTTTGAGATAAAATGGTAAAGTAAACTGGATCATTTGTTCATTTTATAGCCCCATCTCTAACATTGGATTCTCTAACAATCGCTTGACAAGTCACATCGATCATTACACTCTATCTAACCTCTGTCATGACAAGTTACATCATGTCATTACACTCTATCCGACATCTGTCATTACACTCTATCCAATTTCTGTTATTACACTCTATCCAACCTCTGTCATGATAAGTCACGTTGGTCATTATTGTCACGACCGGGCTCCGCCATGTACAATATTGTCTGCTTTGGACTTACCCCTTCAAGGCTTTAAAACGCGTTGTTTGTCACAATCGAGCTCCGTCATGTACAATATTGTCTGCTTTGGGCTTACCCCCTCAAGGCTTTAAAACACGTTTTAAAGCCTTGAGGGGGTAAGCCCAAAGCGGACAATATTATATATAGCGGATCCTGGTTGTGACAGTGGTATCAAAGCTAAGCCCAGTCGAAAAGTGTGAGGTCCAGTTGCTCTAGGGCGAGCGCCCCAAAGGTGGGTAGGCAGCTCCAACGAGACTGTGATCTCACGTCGCCTGGGGAAGGTGAGAGGATGTGCCTCATATAGCGGGGCGGTCTCTTACATGTACAACGCATTTTAAAGCCGTGAGGGGGTAAGCCCAAAGCGAACAATATTGTACATGGCGGAGTCCGGTCGTGACAGTGGTATCAGAGCTAAGCCTAGCCGGAAAGTGTGTGGTCCAGTTGCTCGAGGGCGAGCGCCTCAAAGGTGGGTAGGCAACTCCAACGGGACTGTGATCCCATATCACCTAGGGAAGGTGAGGGGATGTGCATCATATAGCGGGGCGGTCTCTTACATGTACAACGCGTTTTAAAGTCGTGAGGGGGTAAGCCCAAAGCGGACAATATTGTACATGGCAGAGCTCGGTCGTGACAATTACACTCTATCCAATCTCTTTCATGACAAGTCACATCGTGTCCTTACACTCTATCCGACATCTGTCATTACACTCTATTCGACATCTATCATTACACTCTATCCAATCTCTGTCATGACAAGTTACATCATGTCATTACACTCTATCCGACATCTGTCATTACACTCTATCCAACCTCTGTTATTATACTATATCCAACCTCTGTCATGATAAGTCACGTCGGTCATTACACTTTATCCAATCTCTGTCATGACAAGTCACATCGTGTCATTACACTCTATCCGACATTTATCATTACACTCTATCCAATCTCTGTCTTGACAAGTTACATCATGTCATTACACTCTATCCAACCTCTGTTATTACACTCTATCCAACCTCTGTCATGATAAGTCATGTCGGCCATTACACTTTATCCAATCTCTGTCATGACAAGTCACATCGTGTCATTACACTCTATCCGACATTTGTCATTATACTATATTCGACATCTGTCATTACACTCTATCCAACCTCTGTCATGATAAGTCACGTCGGTCATTACACTCTATCTAACATCTGTCATGACAAGTCATATCGGTCATTACACTTTATCTAACATCTGTTATGATAAGTCACGTCTGTCATTACACTCTATCCAACCTCTGTTATGACAAATCACGTCGATCATTACATTTGTCATTACACTCTATTCAATGTCTACTTCTCTATTTAAACTCTTCTCTAGCAATGTCTTCTACTTCTGTATTAAACTCTTTCTCTAGCAATGTCTTCTAGTGCAAACCGTCATATTCGTGGGAAAGCCTTCTCAATTGAAGAGGACATACTTTTATGTAATGCATGGCTTGAGATTTCTCAAGATCCCATATACGAGATTAATCAAAAAAGAGAACGATTGTGGGAGCGTAATTATGAAGTTTTTAAGAATCATAAGCCCAACAGCGGTTGAACACCGAAATCTCTCTCATGCCATATGGGTTTAATTATGAAGGCCATCAACAAATATCGAGGATGCGTTCGTCAATTCGAAAATCTTAATCAAAGTGGTGCTTCTGAATTAGATATTATGAGTATTTATTATGAGATGTATATGTAAACCACTAAATATGTTTTCAATTAATTTTGTCTCATTTTGCACTTTTTGTAGTTGAATAATGCCAAAATCCTATTCTCACAAGATTCGGACGAAAAAATGGGGTTCATGTTTGATCACATGTGGCCTATTCTAAAGGAGGTCGAGAAGTGGGCCGATGCCATTCCCAAACAACGACAACGAGTGGAGTATTTCGAAGGGTCTCAAACAGAAACTCCTACAACCGAATCTCCAAAAATACCATTCTCTGTTGACTTGAATGCAGATCATGAGCAAGTGTCGGTTGAAATGCATACTGATTCTTCTAGTCGCCCTACGGGAAGGAAGAAAGAAAAGACGAGAAAAAGGTTGGAAGCTGATAAGAGTCAACACCTTGCCAAAATGTATGAAGGAAATAACAAAATCCTTGAGATATTCAAGAGAGGAGAAATGAAAAGAGATGAACGTTTTACTCGAATGGAGAAGGACTCAGAGATGCGTTACCAAGTCATAATGTTACAAGCTGAAAATGAACGTAACAAATTACAACTTGAACGTGAAAAACAAGAGAAAGAAATTATGGAGAAATATTGTGATTCAATAACTAACCCACTAGAGTGTGAATATTTTCGAGGAAAAAAAATGAAAATTATTGGAAAAAGAACTCATGATTCCCAAATAGGTGAATCAGCTTCTGGTTTTAGTCATGGTAATTTTAGTAACTTTAATCACCATGAAGGTAGGTATGGAGGAGCAGACTTGCCACCTTATTAGTATTTGTAATTTTAATTTTTCAAGTCTCATTTTATGTGTTTTAATTAGTTCCTTATTGTATTTTAATTTTTGTTAAATGTATTTCATTAGTTTGCAATGGGAGTTATTCTTTTTTTTAATTTTTTAATGTATTTTAATTTGTAATTTCATGCGTTGATTATTTAGTTTAAAAAATATTAAATAATTTAATTTTAATTAAATATTTGGTAAATAATTACAATTTAAATTAAAATATGATAACAACTAATTATATTTTAAATAAAATAGGAGCACAATATGTAATTTTTGACTTTTTTTATATAAAAGAATAGTGATTTGAAGAATGAATAGTAAAATAAAGATTGAGTGGGTTGGAGTAACAATATAAAAAAGTGAGACTCATAAACTTTAAATTTAAAAAAAATATCAAAATAAAGATGAATTTGAAGATCGTGAGTTGAAGATGCTCTTGAGAGTGAGTTTTGATTTGAGTGCATAGATACATACATACATATATATATATATATATATACACGCACGTTGAGCTGAGTGTGGTATTCGCATGACGTGGGTGATTATGGCAGTGCCAAGTATACATGCATGAGGGTTGAGGTGGCAGAGGTTGCTGGGGCCGATTGCCACATGTTGAATATCAAGGACCAATGTGTCTTCTTCTTCCCACTACCTTGTTTTCCAATTTTTTTTTTTTTTGTTTGATTTGTATGAATCAAGCTATACGAACACAATTTGTATTTTTCTCGGTCAAAATTCATTTGATATTAAATTTTTATGTAAAAACATAAAGTTTTTACGCATTTTAAAACTCATTAATTTTATGAGATTGACTTGATAAATTCATATGCATTAAAAAAAAAAAAAAAAACTACTTGAGCTTAACTTGTAATTAACACGATTAAAACTTATTTTAAATTAGTTTGAAAGTTAAAAAAGTAAGGTTGAATACATTTTGAAATTCGTCAATCAAATTTAAAAAAGTCACTATTTGATTTGTTGTGACTTGTCCTAACTCATTTATAGCCCTAGCTATCAAGAGACAGGGAAAAATGAAAAATTTGAAGAAAAAGGCAGAATAAGTTAGTATTTTTTCTTGTTTGGTTGAAAAAATAAAAGGAAAGAGAGAGTGGATGGAGAAATTTAAGTAGAAGCTTTTCCTCTAAATTTTCTTATATGCAAAGAAGTTTTACTAAGAGGAGAAATTTTTTATTATTTTTTTACAATTTTATTTTCTCTTCTATTAGGTCAACCAAATAAGAAAATTTTAAAAATAAAATGAAAATTTTTTTTGTCACTATGGAAAGAAAAACAAATAGCAGCTTACACCTTTTATCTTTTTATTTTTTATTGAAAGGTGATATGGGGCGATCAGTGTAGTAATTCCTTAATTGGTCTTGACCATAGAAGTTCTCACTTACAGTAGAATGTTCAATTTGATCCATACCTACGAAATCGAAAAGAGTGAGTCTGTCACCGCAGTTCTATCGAAATGCAAACAACATTAAGCCCTTTTTTAACAATACATGCAATGAGTAATGCTATATAAACATAAAAATTCATACATAATTTATTATCAAAATAATATGGTTGGATAAAAGCCAATTACTTAAAAACAAAATACTGATCATAATGACTCATAATTACAATAGTGTCATTGTCCCATCATTCTAGTGAATTTTCTGTACAAACTTTTATAAAAGAATAACATTTTCTTACAGATAACTACTACAGCAAACGAGTTTGAACACATGACCGTAGAAAGAAAAATGAGATTTTAAACTTAACTGCTGAAGTCAACTTAACTACAAAAATGAAACACCGATCGTAATAGCTCATAATTATAATAATACAACTGCTATATCATTTTAGTAAATTTTTTATACAAATTTTAAAAAAAAAATAATATTTTCTTATACATAACTACTATCGTAAGTAAATTAAAACACACAATCGTTAAAAGAATAATGAGATTTTAAACATAACTGTTAAAAGCCAACTTAACAAACACGTGGTGTTAGCTAACAACTAGGCTAGCTTTTTGGCTAATCTTTCAAAAGCGACTCCCACCATATTGGCTGGCCCCATGTCCTTTGCTGCTTGAACTCCCTTGAACGAGATTTCAATGCCATCTCCCGCATTCATTTCATTCATTTTTTTCCAAAATATCTTTAGATTTTACTGTTTTGTATTCACTAAACATAGGAGGCTTTTCTCTTTGTGGGGCAAGTTTTAATATTATGGTTTTGTAAGTAATTTTTCCCTTAGAACTTGGATCCGCTCTGTTTGGTTACGGTTTTAATTTTAATTTTAATTTTTTTAAAATTTGACGGAATCACGTTTGTTAGATTGGTTCTGAAAACTATTTATGTTGAAATCGCGTTTAGTATGCTAGTTCTGAAACTTATTTTCGAGAAATTTTTCAAAAATACCTTAGTTTTGAGAATCATTAAAAATGTATTTTTTGAGTTTCTGAAACCGTTTTTATACAAAAATAAAAATGATATAAAAACAATGGTGTTTTACATGGGCTATTTTTTTATTTCTGAAAACAAAAAAATCTAGTAGTCCCCAGATTTTTTGATTCCGAGAGCATGAAAAACAAAACCGAAACTGAAATCAAGAACGATACCAAACAAATTATTTTCTCTAGTTATTTTTCCACTTAATTTGGACACAAAAAAATGCTATTCTTTTATAATTTTTGTATATTTTGCAATATAATGATAATGCAATAATAATTTTATAATTAAATAGCATCTTGGTGAATACTTTGTTATAGAGTGACAAGCTCATAACCTAGTCGCAACATTCTATACACATTTTTTGTATGTTTTTTCCCACCTTTATGTATAGCATTAGCTGGCCTTTGAAAGAGAGTTCCTATTTAGTTTGTCAAATTTGTCACATTCATGTGGGTCTATTAGCAAAGTGATAGATGTAACAATCACCACCAAGTAGTTAGTTCAATGGATAAGAACTTAGATTTTCTCGTTCAACCATTGAATTTAAGTTTTCATAATCACTTGGTGAGGTTAAACATACTCTTTAACACCCAAATCACAAGGTGAAACTTAAACTTAGACCGCAACGTAGGTGTTGTAAGGTCTCTTGCAGATAGCTATGTAGTATTGAAGAGCAATACTTCTTAATGAAGGTAGAAAATATAATTATTTGTATATTCATTTATAGCACCCAAAAAAAAAAAAAAAAGGATTGTTGTAACAGCCATCAAATTAAAAGCGACGTGGAATAATTTTAGATTGTTTAAACATTCATTAGTGAATATGAAAATTTTCTAATGATATTACTACACTCATCATGATCACAGCCTTTGTATGACCATTGATCATCATTTTCTGAAGTCTATGCCCATATGAAATCAGAACAAAAAAAAAAATCACACATGTCTCAGTAGATCATACGCGCCTAATCCTGCAAAATTTCAGGCCTAAGTCAAATTCACATGATTGGTAGGGGCTTATGTCAAACTTCGATAGTTAACAAATAAGTTTAGGAATTGGTAACTGGTCAGCATTCGTGTGCTGTTTTTGTATTGAAACGCCACGAAACACTATTGGTACCCGTGCATCCCATCCTATTGTTTCGGGTTTTTCTAATTTGCAATATGCACCTATATTCTTCATGCTAAGCAGCAATATGCAACATAATTGATAGGACTAATTACATTTTATTCCTTTATAATTTGAATAAAAATTAAATGAGACTTTTTCTGTGATTTAAAAGTGAACATATATTACATAACTCCTTTATTGTTTGAATTTATCAAAAAAAATAGATGAAATTGTGATAAATTTGCTAAAATGACAAAATTACCCTTACAAAGGAAAATCCTTTTATTTTGACATAAAAAGATAAAATTATCTTTTTAATGTTTCAATTTAAAATGACAAAACTGCTCCTTTGACTCAATTGGGTTAATTTTAACAGTTTCTATCTATTTTACAGTTATGTACAAAGTCCAAATCACACGACAATTATGTGTTTTACTTTTAAACTACATAGAAATAATGTAATTTTTGCTCAAACATAAGAAGATAAAATATAATCACCCATAATTGTTAACTGATTCCAAAAAATGTGAGATAAAACAATCATCACTAGCATCTAATCAAGAATTGGATGATATAGTACACTAGTTTCACTATCAGAAGATCACTTCTTCAAGGAAAAAAGGCTAATGGTTAGGTAGATAATAACCTGTATTAAGTGGTTACACGTGGTGTGTAAATATATTAACAACTTAAATTTGTGATATAATGAAAAGATTTTTAAGAAAAAATGCTACATGCTAAAATTTAATAATTTATTTTCTTAAAAGTCTCTGTACTTTCAAGTTGTTAATGTATTAACACATAACGTATTATAATTTAATAGAGATTACTACCGAACACTCAATATTATTTAACCATTGGATTTTTTTCAATATTACCTAACCACTGGACTTTTTTCCCAATCTAATAAAGATTACTCCTAAACACTCAATACTATCTCATCACTGAACTTTTTTCCCAATCTTCGCACAGACGTACTATCTTCAACCTCCGAATTGAAGCCATGAGTTAACATAACAGGAAGCAAATACGTATAAGGACGGCTATTAGTCGATTACAGATTAATACAAATTAGTAGTTTACAAAGTGAGAGGGCTCGGCAAATTGCCATTATACTCGGTGGCTTTTGCAGAAGAGCAAACAGCAAGTCTTATTACAAATATGGAACCATTTACATTACCTAATTAGCGTCGAGGTTACACTCGGCAACCATCTTCCAGGATTTGAGAGTTTTGTCTTCTGTTTCTGTTTCGTACAAAGCAAGGCGAGTTACCTGGAAGCTCAGGCTGTCGATGCTCTCATCAAGAATGTTAACTTTCTCTTGAGCTTTCTTTTTCTCCTCATCAGTTAAATCCCCATAAAGCAGACTCAGATGTGGCATATAAGCTGCAAGATTTATATGCAAGTTATTAATCAGCAAAACTCAATTTGCAATCACTCCGAGAAGCCATATTGAGGGATTCTTTGTTTTCTAGATGAGGAACATGAAAGGCAGTGAAAAATAAATGACGGGAACAAACTCTAGTTCTTACTTTTCATTGAATCTTTAACTCTGCCATAATTCATTTTTCAATAAGTTTACAAGTAGCTTTACCAACAAAAGTTTGTCAGAATGTTACAAGGATCATAAGCAAGGATTTTACCTTGTCGCTTACAGATGCAAAGACACCAGCAACTTAAGCTTCAATGTAATACACACATATTTAACTAAAACTTGCCTTTATTGAAAGATTTACTAGACAGATTCTTAGAAGTTTCTGTCACGTAAGCATTGTCGTAATAATTTATCACAAACTGCCCCAGTCCCCCGGATTCTGAATGAAATCATAATATACCATACTACCAATGCAAGCGTAGAAACTGTTATTATCATGTATCCAAATGGTATATCAATTGTCAGAATTAGATCCTAGCTTAATAGCAATATCAAACGAATAGAAAATGCTTCTTCCTTTTCATTTAATTGATTACATAAGAAGCATTTGATAAAATTAAATCATTTTAATTGAGTGTCAAAGTTTTGCAGGGCCTGATGTTGACTTACGCGTAGAGTTCTTGTAGCCAAAATGACCTGTGCAGTGCGATCTAGTCTCCATTACCTGAAATGAAATTCATATTCATATTCCCCAACTATATTCAGCATGTAGGGATATAAGCTTGCTGTATTGATAATGATGCAAATGAAGAACAAATCAAAGCAAAAGTAATTCTGAAATGAAGTTTATTTATGCTCCATTAGGTTATGGGAAAAGTGCAACAGCACAAAATATGACATTTTTTTAGAGAGGTATATCGAACTATTTTCATAAGAAAATTTTAATTTATGAAACATACTGACACTTGCAACCATACTATCTCATTTTTGGGATACTTATGTTGCGTTTAGAACCCAAATTTGTCAAGGAAAAAGCAAGTCCTTGATCCAAACATAGCGTTAAGAAATTGAAAACCCCAAGCAACTAAAAGGATCTGGCAGTCTTTAAAACTATTTAAGAGTAGATCCATTCCAAATAGTAGTGTTGGACACACAGAAGTATCCTTGCTCAATAGAATGAGAAATCTGTGAATCTCAAAAGTGAAAAAATAGAATATACTACACTTGTTTTCTCGTACTATTGTCCGAGCGTTACTGAGGCTTTTGCTTCTGTTCAATACATAATGACTGAAGCTAACTTTGGTTGGTTAATCCGATCAGTTCATCGATGGTCGGCAAGTATGATGGTTCTAATGATGATCCTGCATGTATTTCGTGTGTATCTCACGGGTGGATTTAAAAAACCTCGCGAATTGACTTGGGTTACAAGTGCGGTTCTGGTAGTATTTACAGCAACTATTTTTCTTTTTTTGTTTTTTGATTGACAGAAAACGTTATTGACCGCAAGTATATCTCCATCAAAACTAAATGTTTCCCAGAATGAGGCTTAATGTTGATTCACATTTAAAGACAACTACCAAATTACCAAAACAACTAGCAAAATGTAACCCACCCAACAAAGCCACTCAGACCCAAGCTATTTCCAGCATTAGAAACTATGTAACGTTATCCAATCTACAATATAAGCTACTTTTATTTTTTTGTTATCTAAATCGTACTTTGCTAAGTGCTCTTTTCAATTTTGGGAACCAACCTTCTTCAATCCTCTTTCCCTCAAAGTTGGGAGAAGTGATATCAGATCCAAGGCACCAATGCAGCTTTACATTTTCCACTTACAACTATCCAAGGCACCAATGGCCATTGTTCAACCAAATTATCATGATTTTCACTCCTTACACCAAATAATTTATGGATTTAAATGCACATACAAGTAGCAATATAAAAGATGACCTAAATAAATATGTAAGACCTTAAGCTGTGGTTCTAGCATCGATCTCCACATGATGCTTGAAACTCAATATGAGTTAAACTTCTAAACCCAATTGATGAAAAAATAGTCAAGGTAGTATCAAGTACTCAGTGATAATCTTTGTTAAATTATAACACGTGGTGTATAAATATATCAGCGACCTGAATTTGAAAAGTAGTAAGGAGACTTTTAAGAAAACATCCTATCAAATTTTGCCAAGTAATATTTTTTTCTTGAAGTCTCTCCACTACTCTTCTAACTCAAGTTGAGGATGTATTTAATAAGAATTATCATCAAGTGATATTGTTTTCTTCTTAAAATCTCTTCACTACTATTCATACACGTTCCTATTCAATAGAAATTATCAGTGAGTACTGTATGATCACTAGACTTTTTCCCCATTTGATGATCCTACTCATTATACCAAGTAGATACTCCTTCAATCAATTTTTCAGGAGAAAAAAAAAAAACTACAGTTCTGATTGCCGTCAAACATTAAGAAGGAAAAAAAAAACCCATTTCAATACTGATCCTTACACTTCTATCACTTACCAAAAAGCAACAAAAAATTCTATCAATTTTCATGTAATAACTATCAGACTCGACCACAACCCAAAATATATGGGCGTGTATGTATACATATATACTGTGTATCGACAGTGGAATTCAAAATTACCTCAGGCGTTGGATGGAGAAGAAGAAAAACGCACTGATAGGAGAAGGTACCAGTGGCCATCTTCTCTACGGTGGCGGCGTAAGCTTTCAGGCCCTGACAGGCGGCTCGTAACTTGTCCAGCGCATCGTCCTCCGTCAGGCTGATGGCGCCGACAACCGTGACGTGAGGTTGGAACTCGGGCCCACCAAACTCCGATCGGAGCCCCGTCATCAGCTTCTTCAACCGCTCCCTCACGTCCTCCGGCGGAACCGCCCACACCGAATACGCACGCTTCACGGGCGGCTGGGATTCGCGGACTTGAAACTCCTGACCCTCCATGAAAATCGACAAGATCAACAGGGAGAAACCGAGAATTCCGAGAAAGGCTATGAATCTAATGAAGAAGAGTTGAAGGAACATGAATTGAAGCAAAGAGCAGGGGCTGAGAAGAACCCATTTTTGAAGTGTTTGATTTTTGAAGAAACGGTTCTCTATATGGGTTTTTTTTTTCTTCTGAGATTTGATGATCGTGGCTGTATTAGCTGTGATTTGGACTTTGGAAAAATAAGAAAATGGATGTGGAATGGTATATGCTGAGGGAGGAGGGTGGGATTGGGGTGTAAGTGAGGTGCACTTTTCTCATGTGGCCCTGACATTGATCGTTATATGATCGAGGGACCACATGATAAATAACGAATTTCTACTTTTTTTTTGTTTGGTACATGGTTGTGGAGCCGAGCCAAATCGGTTTAAGTTTTGTTAAAAAACTTAAAAAGTTTCAAAATATGACTCAGTCACATGTTGAGCTCGAATTTTGATTTTGATACTACCTGAAAGCATAATTGAAATGATTTTAAATTGAATTTAAAAAATTAATAAAACTTAAAACAAGTTAAAATTTAACTTGTGTATAAAACGAGTCAATTTTAAATAAAATTTATACCCTTGTAAAATTCATATTACACTTCCGTACAAAAAATTCTTTTTACCCAAGAGAGAGTGTTAGAAGTATAAGATCAAGTGTTCTTCTTTTGGTTGAAAAGATAAACGAAACAAAAAATTACCAGCGCATCAAAGGCGCTTCTGCTCTGTCAGCCTCTAGAAGAGGATAGAACTCCAAAAGAGGAGAAATAAGCTCTTATGTAGTAGAGATATTGTGGACTTCATGAGTAAGCCAATCAGCGCACTTATTTGTCTCTCTGAAAGTATGACTAAGCCTCCATTGTCAGGGACGATGCAAAACCACTGACAGGTATTCTAGATTATGCATCCACCATATTGCATTAAAAAATGAAGGACAAGAAAAATTTAGCGTCCACTACATGTTAATTTCAAATAATTATTAGATTAGAACTATAACCATCTCGACTAGCGTTAGTATGTGTTAAGTCTCACATTAAAAATTTTTGCTTAGAAATCTTAAGTATATAAAGCGTTGGCTTGAGTTAAATCTCACATTAAAAATCTTTGTTTAGAAATCTTTAAGTATATAAGGAAAAGTAATAAATTCAAATATTTCTTTGACGTGAGTCATCCTAGTTGTTACTTATAGACTTATAGTACCGGAGAGTATCCGTACAAACGACCATGTGAGCTCAAAAACATGTTAGCGCTAAGTCAGTGATTGGTTTGAGATTGTACGAGGCTGTGGTGGTATTAATGATCAATTGTGGGCCGCTCATAAGGACTCAAAGACTAGGGATGAAATTATGCTTTGACTGTGGGACCATGACCCTTCTTACTTTGACAAAATTTCATTTAGATTATACGAATTTTGAGCATTTATAATAAAAAAATGTACATTAGTTTTCTAAAATTTAAAATTTTTTTTTGATCTTCTGAAAATCAAGAATTTTTACTTTTAACTCTCAATGAAATTTAAAAATTTTATTTTGACCTTCAAAATTTAAGAGAATTTTTATCTTAGCCCTCTAAAAAAATTCAAAATATTCTATCTTCGCCTTACAAAATCTAATAAATTTTTTTAATCTTAGTACCTCAATGAAATTAAATTTTTTTTTTTTTACCCTAGCTCTATTCGAGATGAAGACATGGTAAAGATGGTAATGATCTTGACCGGTATTAGCATGTATTGAGTGACACATCGAAAGTCTCCATATAAACATAATGGTGTACTGCTCACTAGGAAAACTCAACCCCTCATACAAATAATTATGTGTTATAAAACTAAAATAATATAAAGCAGATAAAATAATTCAACACAAAATATAGTGAATAGGTCTTCAGGAACTATTAAATATTTATCATACTAGTGTTAACCCCTGGGATCATTAAAAATTAATAATTCACAAATTTATATAACAAATTACAAATTTTAATAGCATGTAAGATTTTTTAATAGCAGTAACCTGTGCATTACATGGGAATGGTTAAATTTTTAGTTATAATATAAATTGAGATAATGACCTTACCTTAGTAAAGTTTTGTAATAATTTGTGAAAAAATTAATATATTTGCTAAAAATTTCATAGTGGACTATGCATGGGTTCATGTAAGATGAAAGTTTAATATGTACCAATAATGGTTGAATCTATAAACGGATGACATCCCAATCTCTCCCTATATTCGCAAACAACTTCACATATTATTTTACATATATTCATCGAGTTTGACTAAGCAATAGAAGTCGAATGGACAAAGACACATCATAATTATTTTCATACAATTAGATTTTTTAGAACAGCCATATAGATAAAAGGGAAACATTGGCACCACTTATCGTAGAACTAATTTATTATTCTTTAATTGCAAATTCGCAACATAGATTGAAAGAACATTTTATCAATATGCATTCTAGCAGGTTGGTGGTCGTGGGGTGAGATAGAGAGAGGAAGGTGAGGAACTCTCAAATATTTTGAATATAATAACATATTGGACCTTGTTGTGTATTTTCTTAGTGTATAGAAAGATGATACAAAATATCATATCCAAATGGACCTCAAGCAAAAAAATACAATGAAAAAAAAAGTATATCGTACATAATTAATTACCTTGCATATTATATATATTATGAGTAATGTTATATACAACTCCATGTCTTCATTTCTTTTTTCACTTCTAGACACAAATTTGTAGGATCTATCTTAATGAAATTCAGTTGTGAATGGTAGTGAAAAATGGATTGAAAAATAGGATTATATATAGCATTTTTCATATAATATATTTGCATATGCATACTCATAAATGGACTCTTCAAATATAAAATATTTATACATTGTTAACACAAGTAGAAATCTTAATAAAACACTAATTAATCAATCAAAATTGTGATTCCAATATCCTAATAGTGATTCCAATCAAAAGTGTTTCTATTTCAGTGGTAATCAATCAAGCTTACCTATCATAGAAAAAATATCTTCACGTAGCATCTTCATTGATTTGCGATATATAATCCTAATTCTAAGCATTACAAGCACTATGCCAACTTAAGGGGAAAAAAATTAATTAAATTCATAATTTAATGTAAAATTTTGAAAGAATTTCTTGTAAGTAGGAGATGGGAAGATGGTTTAGAAAATTTTGAAAACTAAAATGATAACTGTGGCAAAAGTTTTAACTTGGTAGAATAGAAAAAAGAAGGGAGGGTATGTATGGCATTCAAAGTATATTAATTTTGATCGTGCATAGAGTTTATACCAGCCCAGATGAGTCAAAACAAAATAGGATAGAAAAATTATGTTATGAAAGTTAACAAAAAAATCAATACAAAGAAATTTGAATTCCTTGAATCATCCTTAGAATAACCAAAAGTACTTTAATACATAACATAATAAAAACACAAAAGGATAGCGGTGCAGATTGTGTCTGCTTCTAATTAATTAGTGGGGTTAGTGGTTGCTTGTGATTTGTTGGTGGAGATGGGACTTGTTGTTGCAGAGGAAGTTGATGACAACGAATTGAACACCTCAATAAAAAAGCTCTCGGCATCATATGTTTTTGCACACAATCTTTCACATTTCAATAGAAAATCAATAGAACGCTTTTCAAATCAAGATATTTGGGACTTTGGTTTTTGGTGAAGTTGGAAAAAAATGTCGTATAAATGTAAATCAGAGGTGATACAAACAATTAATGAGTGAGTTACAACTCAATGAAAACAAACGAAGCCAAAGAGTCACAAGCCTTTCATCATTTGGCACCTTACAGAACAAAAATCTACACCCTAAGAGGTGAAAAAATGAAACAATTTTTTTTTCTCATTGCATAGTAAAACAAAAATAACAAAAACTATTAAACTCAATTAATATATTTCTTCGAGCTTCTCAACAACCAAATAGAGCATAAAGTCATATCACAACTACCAGTCATGAAAAAAGCTTAAAAATGAAGGGGATAAACAGCATGTTTGGTTACAAAGACAGGTTGCCTGCATAGTCGCCATGGCTCCTGATGCTCAAAGTTCCATTGCAAAGTTAAGAAAAAACAATGAAGAGATGCAAAAAGAAAAGCAACATCATTGCCAAAATATTTTGCAAAGAGTGAGAGAATCAATAAAGACAATAGAAAATGCATAATTGCAGTTAAAGAAACTGACAGAAAAATGAAAGAAAATCACTTTCGTAAACAAAACAAAAGAAATAAATTGTGGGTTTAGTGGTAAGCCATTAAAAAAATAAATGCCGAGTTTTCCCCGAACTTTTTGCACTGGAGAGCTAGTTCTCTACGCTGATATAAAATACATTAAGTTTAAAACCACATGCTATTGAAGTAATACGTACATAGGAGTGGGTTATATGCATATCTATATACTATATACAATGCGGGGGGTATTTAATGCTTAATTTTGCCCTATTTAGTGTAATGAGAATGCATCTTTGTGGTACTTGAGATTTCTTCATCTTGGTCGAGATTGAGAATTTTTTTCTAATCTTTATACAGATCCACTAATGCTTTTGCTTCCATTAAGGGGTTTTTTGTTTCCTTTTTGGAGGTGTTTCCTTTTTGTTTTGGGTCATAGTTTCTTTTTAGTATAGATTCATAGAGATTTTAGAAATCAAACTCTTATTAGTGAGAGATTTTTGCAATAAATTTGCCGACAATCAAGTCCTTTGCTTTAGTTATTTTTCTATGTTTCTTTGTTAGAATTTTACTCTTTTTATTATTTTCTATGATTAACTTTTTATTTATTTATTTATTTTATTTTGTTTTTTTCCTTTATAAGAGAGGAGGAGAGGAGTCTAATTGATAGGATGAGTTAGGTATGCCACGTGGGATTATAGTTTATTAAAATTTTTTAAAAAATAGAAATTGATTTTTAGAGGCCGATGAGCCACTCACTACATTTGCATATAGTATAGTATAGATTAGTTCTTCTGAAACAATTAGTACTAGATTTTCTAGATCACCGAAGACTTTATTGATAATATAGAATCAAAAGGAATACAACATGTGCTTTGAGAATTTATATATACTTCTCTTCCTTCTATTTTATCTCTGCTTTTTTTTTTTTTCTATTTTCTCTCAATTGTTCCTTTCTATTTTCTCTCTCTCTTAATTGTACCTTTTTTTCTATCCTTGAGCTCCTATATTTATAGTCGTTTGAGGCAGTAAGACAGAGTTTCAATCGAATTCGAATTCGACTTCTGTCAGTTGACTCATCCACCATGAGGTCAGTCATAACCTTATAACATTATATATATATAAAAAAAAAGACAAATAATTAAATAGTCAAAATTGTTTTCTCATAATTTATTTCTGTTGCTTTAGCAAACTATTCGAGTGTCGCGTTCTCAAGGCCATAAAAAGTGGACACTTGCATTTTAAAAAAACTTCATCCAGATTTTTAGTCAACCTCGAAATCTATTATTCTAATGCTATTTGTGGGCAACTTGGGATTTTTGTAAGCTTTGTTTTCAATCTCTGTCATCCACATCTAGTTTTTTTGGATTAAGAACTAAATATGCAGCTCATTCCATCCACTAAGTAAATAAGAACACACTTGTAAAGGCTCATGGTTATCAGAAAACTTTCTTCAAAAATTTAGAAAATCACCTCCAGAACAAAATCAAAACTCTTAAAATTTTAAAAAAGATTCTAAAAAATATTTTCAAGACTTTAATATAATTTTAAAAAACTTGTTAAAAACTCTTAAAAAATATCACAGGAACTCCCTAAAAACTTAATTCTCCTCATTTTTTATACTTTTCTTACTCTTAAATTTTATTTTTAACAATAATATGTAATTTTTTAAATAAATTTCTATAAATATTATGTAACATTAATATTTTACTTGATCCAAAAGTATTACGATAATTTATGTTACTATTTTTAGAATTATTAATAAAATTTTCTATGCCGAGTGTTTCCCGTTTCTCATAATTTTTTGATAACACTGATGCACTACTATTAGATGAAAGGTAAAGTTCAAAAAAAAAAAAAAAATGAATGAAGAGAAATGCTATATAAACAAAATGTCCATCATAATGAAGATGGCTCTTAATTACAAAATTACCACTAAAACATTATTCTGATACAAAATTTTATGCAAAAATTTTGAAAAAAATAGCATTTTTCATAAACAAAGGATGAAAATTAATCATTAAAAAAGTAATGCATAGTTTTTCCCCTGATGAGTCTGATGTTTCCTCCAAAATGATGGATATTAGAGTATGGATCACAAGGCCATAACCCCGTAACTGAATCCCAAATCTCGAGTGTAAATAGAAAGAGACTTTATTCCTTTCTTATAAATAGCAAGAAATTTTTAAAGAAACTAAAAAACAATAGCTCTTTCAGTAACTATAAAACGTAATTACAAAACAAAAAGCAAAAAACAAAAAACAAAAAAACAAAAACAGTAAGCATCCAATTAATTTTACGAGAGAGAGAGAGAGAGAGTTGATAGGTTTATTCTCATATACATATTACATGTTTTTGTTTCTACATGACTTAGTATTAGCCATATACACCTTAGAGAGAGAGACTCAAACCTAGAACAAACTAAACATATATACATTATATATATGTACTGCATTTCTTCAACCTACACCCGAATATTACCAACTTTGGTTCTGTGCTTTGACCATATTTTCATGGAAAGGGAGCTCTCTTCTTCATCTCAGTAGGCTCAACGTCGATAGCAAAGCACTTCCCATGCTGTTTCCAGTAGTCTGCCTGCGGATTAATCCGTTCCGGCCCCAGAATCTCCGCCCTTGAAGTCTTAAGAGAATCAATGGATATGTTGTACTTTGAATCCCTTTTCTCAATTAGGTTTGGCTTCACCATGCCCAAGTTTACTGGTTGTGGAGACATCATCAGTGCAGGTGGACCAACAGGAAGCCTGTCACCTACACACACCCACATCAAGTCCACAGTTGAATCATGAGAGAGAGAGAGAGAGAGAGAGAGAGAGAGAGAGAGAGAGAGAGAGAGAGAGAGAGAAAACTTGCTTAATAGCACAACATGGACCATAGGAGTGTTTGTTCGCAAGGGGTGTACGTAATTATACTTTAATGATTCCCGTGTTTAAAACATAAACACTCTTTATAATTTAGACTTAATTATAAAATAGATAAAAACAGTTAAAATTAACAGTAATTCAGTTACAATAGTATTTTCATGATTTTATTTTTTTAAAATGAAAAAATAAAAAAATAATTTTAATTTTTTATATCAAAATAAAAGTTTGCCCTTCATAAAGATATTTTTGTTATGTTAACAAATTTATTGCATTTCATTCATTTTGTCAATAAATTTAAACTTAAAAGATTATGTGTCCAATTTTAAATCTGGTTACCCACCCCATGGTAATAAAATGTAATTACCTTTTGTTCAAATTGTTGTGATACATTTTCTGATCCTTCAATCATCTGGTGCACATTTTATTGGAGAGAGAGAGAGAGAGAATCCAATTGCTAATGTACTTACCCCTATCAGTCTGCCACGTGCACCAACATTTGCCATAGGTTTTGACAAGGTTTTCGAGTTCGGGCTTCACAACCACCTCGGGGACTCGGGGATTCACCCATAGTCCAGATTTGATCTGAACCATCATATATTTCATATTATAATTTTATAATTAATTGTTAGTTTATTGAAAGAGGTTCACATTAGGAATAAAAGAATTTCATAAGAAAAGGATATGGAGAGAAATTAGAAATGGTGTAGAACCTCATACGCATGGGAGTGCCAAAGCTTCTGTTCATCAGGTGTCAATGATTCAAAGATACTTTCCGATATAATATATTCAACCCCTGCACAGAAAAATGCTATATTGTTTCAGAAGTTTTTTACAAAACATTGGATTAGAATAGTGTGATAGTATCATTTTTATAATTAAATGATATTTTAATAAATTATTTGTTTCAAAGTAATCGCGGCATCATTCACGGTACAATTTTTCTGTGCCCAGGGGCTGAATCATAATTTTGTGAAAAATGATATTTTTATAAAAAAATTTATACAAAATATGTATATAAAAAGATGTGACAGTAGCAATGACAATTTTGTAATTTAAAAGGGCTATTATGGTGAGTGTTTATTTTAAAGTAAAACATCATTTTGTATAAAATTAATTTTTTATTTACATAATATTAACCTAATTTTGTAATGAGGGATGTCAAAACTTAGAAATCCAATCTTTTATCTATTAATATAATTATTATATTTTAAAAATTATTTTACATATATTTTTAAATTTAAGATGAGAAATATATTAGGCTGCAATATAAAATTCATACATGAAAATTAAAAACAATTTCTATTCAAAATCAGTGAACTATTGAAAGAAAAGAATAGATCAATTTTTTATTAGATAAAAAATAACTAAGACTCATCATCTAAAATACAAAAATTTCGATAATTTTTTCCAAGGAAGATATCAAATTACGGGGGCGCCAATAAATAAAATTTATACATACATATATATATATATACATACTTTACAGGTCATACAAAAACTGGGGTGCCATTTCACCGCCACATATGGCAGGGTTTCGCCACTACTCCTACCTCACCCCGACGACACACTTACACAAAACATATATGAACACAAACACACACACACATATATATATATATAGAGAGAGAGAGAGGTTTACCGATGAGACGACCATGGGAGTCGTCGGTGTCATAAACGGCGCACTGGAGGAAGTCCTGGTTGATGCGCGTGACGTAATGGTGAGTCTCAATCTGGCGAGTCAGCTCATGGCCATACAAAGTAAAGGTACAGACATGCTGGCTAATCTGCTTAATGGGCTTGAGAGACTGCAACATCTCAGCCCCTTTCTCCAGCAACTTCTGCTCCGTCGACATCGGCTCCCCTCTCTCGGGCACCAATCCCGGTATCTCACCCCCTGAGGCCATTTGGAAACCAACGTGTTTTGATGCTGATCCTTGAGATCCTTTGAGGTCTTGTGATCACTATTAGGGGAGAGTTTAGATTTGAGTGCATATATACATACATATGTATACACGCACGTTGAGATGAGTATGGTATTCGCATGACGTGGGTGATGTGGGAGTGCCAAGTACACATGCATGAGGGCTGAGGTGGCAGAGATTGCTGGGGCCGATTGCCACATGTTGAATATCAAGGACTCGTGTCTTGTTCTTTCCACTTCCATGTTTTCCTTTCTTTTGCTTTTGGGTTGGTATGAATCAAGCTATTCGAACACAATTTGTATTTTGTTCAGTCAAAATTCATTTGATATCAGATTGTTACGTGAAAAAATAAAGTCTCAATACATTTCAAAACCTATTAATTTTATAAAACTCACTTCATAAGTTGATATGCATTAAAAAATATAAGCTACTTAAGCTCGCCTTGTAATCAACATGATTAAAATTTGTTTTAGATTCACTTGAAAGTGAAAAAAATTAAAGTTGAATATATTTTAAAGTTCATCAATCAAATTTAAACAAGCCACTATTCATTTGTTGTGGTTTGTCCTTACTCGTTTATAGCTCTAACTAGCAGAAAAGAGAAAAAAAAATAAAATATTTGAAGAAAAAGAGAGAATAAGTTAGTATTTTTACTTGTTTGGTTGAAAAAATAAAAGGAAAGAGAGAGTGGAGGGAAAAATTTAAGTTGAAGCTTTTCCTCTAAATTTTCTTATATGCAACGAAGTTTTACAAAGAGGAGAAATTTTTTATTATTTTTTACAATTTTATTCCTTAGATTATTTTATTTTCTCTTCTACTATGTCAACCAAATAAGAAAATTTTAAAAGTAAAATGAAATTTTTTTTTGTCACTTTGGAAAGAAAAACAAACAGCAGCTTACAGCTAGACTTTTTTTTTTATTTTTATTTTCTGATTAAAAGGTGAGAAGGGGCCGCCGACGTAATAACTTTCTTAATTGGTCTTGACCATAAGAGTTTTTACCAGTAGTAGAATATTCAATTTGAGCCATAATTACGAACTCGAAAAAAACAAGTATATCACTACAGTTCCACTGAAATATAAGTAATATTCAACTCCTTTTTAACTGTTCACGTAACTACTACTACTACAAATAAATTTAAACGCACCACCGCTGAAAAAATATGAGTTTTTAAACTTAACTGAAGCTAACTCAACTGAAACATTGATGGTACAGCTAGGCTAGTCTTTCAAAAGTGACTCCCACCATATTGGCTGGGCCCATCTCCTTCGCCGCTTGAACTCTTTAGAACTATATTTCAATGCCATCACCCGCATTCATTTCGTTCATTTTTTTTCCAAAATATCTTTCGATTTTACTGTTTTATATTCACTAAACATTGGAGGCTTTTCTCTTTGTGCGGCAAGTTTTAATTTTATAGTTTTATAAGTAATTTTTCCCTTAGAACTTGGATCCGGTAGCTGGTTCCTTTCGGTTACGATTTTGGTTTCGATTTTTTGTTTTTATTTTTTAAAATTCGATAGAATTACGTTTGACAGATTGGTTTCAGAAACTATTTTTGTTGAAACTGCGTTTCGTAAGTCGATTTCAGAACTTGTTTTCAAGAAATTTTTCAAAAAATACCCCAGTTTTAAGAATTATTAAAAATGTATTTTTTGAATTTCTAGAACTGTTTTCATATGAAAATGAAAATAATGGTGTTTTTGATGGTCTCATTTTTTTGTTTTCGAAAATAAGAAAAACTAACAGTATCCAGGTTTTTTGATTTCAAGAACATAAAAAACAGAATCGAAACTGGAACCGAGATCAATACCAAAAAGATTATTTTCTCTAGTTATTTTTCAACCCAAGTTGGACGCAGAAAATGCTATTCTTTTATAATTTTTGTACATCTTGCAACATAATGATAATGCAGTAACCATTTTATAATTAAATATCATCTTGGTGAATACTTTGCTATAATGCAGTAACCTTTATGTATAGCACTAGCTAGTCTTTGGAGGAGAGTTCTTATTTAGTTTGTCAAATTTGTCACACTCATGTGGGTCTAGTAGCAAAGTGATAGATGTAACAATCACGACCTCATATTTTCCCACTTAACGACGCGGTGAGATCTAAGTTTAGGTCCCAACGTAGGTATGGGAATATCTCTTGCAGACGGTTCTGCGGTGCTAAGGAGCAACCTTAACGAATGTATGAAGTATATAAAGTATCTGTATATTCATTTAAAGCACCAAAAAAAAAAAAAAAAAGAATAGATGTAACAACCATCAAATTAAAAGCGATGTGGAATAATTTTAGATTGTTTAAATCAACACAAATAAAATTGTTCTAATGATATTACAACACTCAAATAACCATCCAACCAATTAAATGATCAATCGTTCGTGAATAAGAAAAACTCTAGCTCTGTTTCATGATGGAAATAAGATGTGGAGAGACTATATGAAAAGGATTCTTCTTACAAAAAATTATTCCAAATGACCTCCATATAAAATTTTGCTTTTGATTTTAGCATTCATGATAGATCTTACATAAATGTATAAATATTTAAATCATGGCGATTATCATTTAAAATTCTCTGTTTTTACTTTAGTTGACAAAAAAGCTAACTTACAAATTCTCAATACCAAAAAAATGCTCCAAACTCTTCCCACACATAACTCGTGTCTAAACCAAGCTATTATTTCATGGCTCAACAATGTCCTTTGAAAATTTTAGCCCGTAGAACCTTAAAACGCCAAATTTAGTAACTAAAAGTGTTCTTAGAATTGCGGTTGGTTCTAACACCAATACTACACCTCATATTTGATGGCTCAACTACGCCATACTATTTTGTCATCCAGAGTTCAACTTAGCATTATGATACAGACACAGGATGGCAGTAATTCCTCTAATCTAGTGATGGACCGATTAAGAATCCCTCCATATCGAGAACAGTATTCCCAGGGTACATGTTAAGTAAGAAAATAATAGAGATCAACCCTGAGAGTTCCAACTGACTCAAGCACGACCGAGCAGAACATGCCGAGTACGACCGAGCAGACTTCCTGGGATAATGCTGATCATCTTCTTCCACGGCCGCATTAGTGCGGACCACTATTGACAACCCAATCATGATAACATGTTATCAGCTCTACGACTTTGCGTGTAGCAGGAAGTAGTCACCTTTTTCCCGTTCTGACACACGTCTGAGAGAGCGCCACGTGTGAAGTTGGACAATCACTCTCCCATTATCCTGCCACTAGTCAGGTCCTCCAATGCCACATTGCCATGTGAAGAAACATCCATCTCCCACTATCTCCATGCATACAACGCCGTCTTAGGGCTATCAGGATACTTGCCGTTATAAAAAGAAAACTCATCTTCTCCAAGGGAATATGCAAACAAAAATCTTAAACAAAACTCTGTTTAAATTATCTCTAGAAACTTAACTTTGGTATCGGAGTGTCCCTGGTAGGCACCACACTTGTGTCTCTCAACTCTCTTTTCTCCTCAGGTCACCGGAGCAGTTCACTGCCGGCCTGAAGTCCGATCCCACCAGTTTATTGCATTATCACCTAGACCGGAGGAAGTTCGTGTTCTTTACTTATAGAATCTAAACCCAGCAAACAGCAGCATTTCAGTGCAGCACAAATTGAAAGCATATAACATCTCAGAAATGAACTGCATATATAGTTATATCTACATCCAATACATAAACTTAAATACGTTCCAAGAAACAGAAGAGAAGAAGAGGTCAGGTTCAAGGAAAAGGTGCCCTCCGTTTCATTTCGGTCTGCTCTACATCAATAGCAAAATCCTTCCCTGTCTATTTCCAGTAGTCTGCATATGGATTCATCTTCTCAGGCACAGAAATAGTCGCCCTCGAATTCTTCAGATTATCAATCGATATTTTGTACTTGTCATCCCTCTTCTTCACCAGCTCAGGCTTCACAATGCCCATGTTCACCTCTTGTGGAGACATCGTCAGTGCCGGCGGTCCAAGAGGAAGCCTAATTACCTTCACAAACACAACATTAAACCTACACATCAATTTCCAGGCTGTTTATGCATGAATTCATATACAGCAATCTTTGGATGATGAAGCCTATCACCTTCACAATCACAATATCAAACCTACACATCAATTTCCAGGCTGTTTATGCATGAATTCATATACACCAATCTTTGGATAATCTACTCCATGAACAGACAAACCATCTCATATTTCTTTGTGATTGTTTAAACTTTTTTTTGTTATTACCCAAAGTGATTATAAGATTTCAGGGAATAAACACGAAAAAAAAAACGGTGTGTGCGTAGACAAAAGCGGTAGATACCGTAGTTGCATTAGAATCTCTGGCAGAGGGAGGGGGTCCAGAGGGGCAATTGCTCTTTGAAATTTTGTACTTTTTTTTAAAAAATTTTTTATACTGCGTGCAGCTACTAACAATCACCTAAGTTTAGTAGCTAAAAAAGATGATCTTGTATAGTAGATCAAGGGGGATTCAAACTCTAACTTTGCTAGATGAGATTTAGCAACTCATTTAGATGCTCCATCAATGAAAACTCCTCATAAGGGCGACATTGTTCAAAAGTTTTGGTAAAAGATAAATGACTCAAATCGTTCTTATGAAGCTATTTTATTGATCAAAATTCATTAGTCGTCCTATGATCATCCTTTCCTTGACCTACGTATGGTGAAATTCGAATGACTATTTTGTGCTTTTAGATCAAGAAAAAGAGTAAAGAAATAGAACTCAAAATGGCAGACTTTTTTATTTGGATAAATCACATCATTCTAGTAGGTTTTTGTATAAAATTTTTTTTTCAGAAGAATAATATTTTCCTTTTCGATTTTTGTGAACGCATAGAATCATACTAAGATCGCCTTTTATTGAATAACTTCAATTACCGTAAAATATGATTGCAGGAAGCTTAGATGCTAGGCACAAAGTTTTTGAATCTCTAACCTTATTTGCTCTTTATATATATATATATATATATTATTTATATTGCTCGGTATATAGAAGCAAAATTCTCTGTGTTTTGGTTTTCCAAATGTAAATTTTAAGAAGCAAAAATTACAGTGCAAATGATGTTTTCCAAGGTTATATATCATTTTTTTTAATTAACTGAGAACAAATTTCATTTGAACTAAAATACAAAAAAATATGAAAATTTCATGAACATCATGTCTCATTAAAACTAGGGAGGTCAATGAAATGAGATCTACCATTATTGCCAAGTGGATTAGACTAATTAATTACCTCGGTCAATGAAATGAGATCTACCATTATTGCCAAGTGGATTAGACTAATTAATTACCTCTATCAACTTGCCAGGTGCAACAAAACTTGCCACAAGTTTTGGCAAGATCTTCGAGTTCATACTTATGAATCATCTCAGGAACACGTGGATTCACCCATAGCCCTGATTTGATCTGGACCATCCATTATTTTCATGATAACAACTTTATTTAATTTAATAAAGTAGGAAATAAATAAAAATAAATTAAAGGTAACAATAGAAGAAAAAAGGTTGCCACCATAGATGAGTAAATTTCGACCAATCAAAAATTGACACTTGTTAAAGGAAAATACAAATAAATATACAAGTTGGCCAATTAAATAGTGCCATGTATCTTGTGGGTTTCAAAATTACAATGATTGGCAAATCAAATGCCATCATTTGTCAAATTGATGCAATTAAGTCTCTGGCTAATTAAATTATGCCATTTGTTATGTGGGGCCCACAAGGAAAAAAAAGACAAATATGTCTTCCAATTAAAATTAGACATGTGTCATTGATTATCTTCCAAGTAAAGTATTAATTATCTTTATTTATCAGTAAATAGAGACAATTATTTCAAACCATTGATTATCTTTATTTATTAATAGATAGAGACAATTATCTGAAATAATTGATTGTCTTTACTTATTTTGGAGATAAATAGAGATAATTGTCTTAAAAGATTAATTATCTTTATTTATTATTATCTCTAGATTAAATAGTGGTAATTATCTTAAAGAGATACAAAGCTATCAGGAGACTTTTCATCCTCTCCTATAAATAGATATGACCACCCAAAGAAAAAGAAAACAAGTTTGAAGACATCAGAATTCTGACGTATTGAAACTTTTGAAGATCGAAAGACTCTTTCATTCAAGCATCTTCTTCGTTCAAGATTGAAGAAGGCCTTGCTACCCAGATTCGAGATCAAGCTGCAAGTCCTCGAATCTACCATCGAAGTGAAGAATTAGAGGATAATTTCTTTCATTAGAAATTGTAATAGAGATTATACTCCACTCCTTCAAATATATATAAAAATTCATTTGTTGCTACATTTTCTTGTCTTGAATTTCGAATTTGAAATTTGTGTGTTACAAATTTCTGGCACGCCTTGTGGGACAATCTCTGCCTGTCATCTCTTTTTGGTCAAATCAATCAAAGCAACTTCGAAATGGCTCCCAAGAATGATAGTTTGAATGCTACCAAAACCAAGGCTGGGGGCACTAAAACTTCAACTACTGGTAAGGATGGCTCGGGATCTACTGCTTAGAGCACTGGTCTTATAACTCGAAGCAAAGCAAAGGCTACAGTTGAAGCACCAGCACAAACCTCGCTTTTGCCTAAACCATTCCCAGTTTTTGGTTATGATCCAACGAAGGCATTGGGAGCTTCTTTATTCTTGCTAAAGGGCGAGAATGAAACTGTTACACCAGGGGCAAGAAAGGATGCAGCTACAAAACCTGAAGAATCTGATCATGGAGAAAATGAAGATTCAAGTAGCTTTAGTCCTACTTCTTCTGCTCATACTCCCAAATCAAAGCTTAACAAGCTTGACGCTCCCACTAGTTATCTCGGTTCTATTGCCATGCTAGTCATGACAACTAATGCTCTTGCTATGGAGGAACAGATTGTCGCGCCCAGATTTTTCGCACTCGAGGAATACTCACCCAAGCGGGAAAAATGCTGTACTCTCTCGTTAGAACTCACCCTCCTAAAAGAATGAGTGCGACTAGGTTTGAATTGAAAACAGGTTTGAATAAAGGGTTTTTGAAAAAGATTCGGAGTCGCCACCTAACTTGATTAAGGTGAGTTAGGTCACCTAAAAACTAAGAATAATCCGAAGACTACGCTTAGGGTTTTTAGAAAACAGTTTTGAAAATATCTCCTCGAGAGAGGGTTTTAAAGAAAACAGGTTGTTTGGCAACCTTTGGAAAATATTTAGCCCTTTTTAGAAAAATGACTCCTTTTTGGTCTTTGAAAACAGTGATTCCAGGTTCGGAGGTTGGTTACGTGTAGGGAAGACGCACTAAGCTATCACCCTACCCCACCCTTCCGGTACCTACATGTCAATCTACCCTAGATTTACCTATGAGACTCTTCGACTAACTATAGTTCAACCCTATTCACTTTAGAAAAACAATGTTTGAAAAGTATAATGCATGATAGGCAAGTGCAAGATGAGAGAATTGGAAAATAGAAATTGATTTGATTTGAAAATAGATTTGAAGAAATAGAATTGAAATTGAAAAGTTTGAAAATTGAAAGTAGAAGTTTGAAAATAGAAATTTTGGAATTCTGAAAATAGATTGGAATGTGAGGTTTGAAAAGATTTTGAAAACCGCACCCATGAGGGTAGAATTGAAAGTTTGAAAAGTATTGTGACCGCACCTATGAAGGTTGCCTACGTATCCCTTTGGGGGAATCAGGTCAGTCGTAGTTCGGACAAGAGTCCGATTGAAAAGAGAAGAGTGGATTTGAAGAAGGAAATTGAATTGGAAATTGAATTCGATTTGGAATTGGAAGAGGAGATTGGAAATTGAAATTGAGAAAATTGGACTTTGATTTGAAAAGATAGATTTGGACTTGTTTTGAAAAAGAGAAAGACGAAGGTTTAGGAAACCTAGACTTAGGAAAAGCTTGACTCGACTTGGAAGGTTTAGGAGATTAGGAAAGGTTGGATTTAGGAAATGTTTGAATTAGGAAATGTTCGATTTAGGAAAGTTTCGAATTAGAAAAGTTTCATTTTTGGAAAGTTTTGAAATTAGGAAAGTTTGGAATTTAGGAAAGTTTTAGGTTTAGGAAAGTTTTGAAATTGGAAAGTTTCGAGCTTAGAAAGTTTTCGAAAAAGGAAAGGTTTTCAGATTAGGAAAGTTCCTAAATTAGGAAAGTTTTGAAAATCGGAAAGTTTTGAAAATTGGAAAAGTTTGAAAGAGGAAAGTTTTTAGTTTAGGAAATATTTGAATTAAGAAAGTTTCAACTTAAGAAAGTCTTAAATTAAGAAAGTTTTGAATTTAGAAAAGTCTTAGATTTGGAAAGATTTGAAGTTTAAGAGAGTTTAGAATTTAGAAAGTTTTAGGTTTAGAAAGATTTAACTTAAGAAGGTTTCAAATTTAGAAAGTTTTGAATTTGGAAAGATTTGAAATTTAGAAAGTTTAAGATTTAGAAAGTTTTTAGAGTTTGAATTTTAGAAAGTCTTGAAATTAGGAAAGGTTTGAATTTAGGAAAGGTTTGAAAGCTTATATTTGAAAAGTTAAGATTTGAAAAGAGGGTAGAATTAGGAAAGGGTTGGATTAGGAAAGATTTTTATGTTCAAATTTTGGAAACTTAAGATTTAGGAAAGTGAAAATTTAGGAAGGATTCGAATTTAGGAAAGATTTGGATTTTGAAACTTAAGGAAAGATTTGAAGTTTAGGTTTAGGAAACTTATGGTTTAGGAAGGTATTGAATTAGGAAAGGTTTGGATTAAGAAGGGATTGGATTTGGTTTCTAAAAGGAAAGATTTGATTTTGTTTCCAAAAATAGAGGACGGGATCTAGTTTTCTAAACGGGGAGATTGGATTTGGTTTTCTAAAGGGAAGATAGGATTTGGCAAGGATTTGAAAAGAGAGATTCTAGAAACCCTAGTTTTGGAAGTGTGGAATTTTAACGCAGAAAAGAGGTTTTGGAAACATGTATAGTTTAGATGTGAAAGCAAGAGGTTTTGGAAACCTAGGTTTGGGGCAAAGTTCGAAAATCATGTTTTTGGAAAGAAAATTAGGGTTTCCTAATCGTGGGCTCTAAGGAAAGAGGATTTTTGGAAAGTGCGTTTTTAGAAACGAAGGTTTTCTAGAAGGGAATCCTAGGGAGGAGTTTTTTGGAAAGCATGTTTTTGGAAACGTAGAGTTTTTGGAAAGAGATTTTAGAGAGAAGAAGTTTTTTTGGAAAGCATGTTTTTGGAAACGTAGATTTTGGAAGGAAGATCCTAGGGGAAAATTTCTAGAAGGGAGATTTTGGAAAAGAGAGTTTTTGGAAAGATTTTTAGGGAGCGTTTTTAGGAAGGTGAATCTAGGGAGAAGATTTTGGAAAGGAGTTGAAAAAGGGAGTTTTGAAAAATAGATTTTGGAAGGGAGTTTTTGAAAAACAATTTTTGGAGAAGAGAGTTTTAGGAAAGTATAAAAACATCTCACTTTCCTAAAGCGATTCTAGCCATAAGAGGGCTAGAACCACTTTAAGAAAGTGGTTTTGAAAACAAAGTTTGAAAATACAAGCCAAAAGGCCACTTTTAATATAACACTTTCCTAAAGCAACCCTAGCCATGGAAAGGCTAGAATCACCCTAGGATTGTGATTTTGAAAACATGTTTTTGAAAAAGAGCTTTTGATGCAATTTTGAAAACAAGTTTGAAAACGATTTTTGAAAACAACTTTTTGAAAACAAATTTTGGAAGATGCAAGACTATGATATGCACCATGCAATTTGGGGTCGTGAACATACAAGGTTAAGGCTTCACCACATAATCAAGGGGGCCGAACCCACGTGGTCTTTGGTTAGACTAGAAGAAAGCCCCCGACACGGTGACTCTCCAATAGTCCAATCCTACATATGGACCGGGAATCCCCTTGTTTCAAGCATGCAAAGAAAGGGCGGGAAAGAGATGGGGGATTAAAATAGAGAAAACCCAAGTGGGTTGTAGAGAGAAGAGAGAGGGGAAGTGCGGAAATTTAAATAGAAAGCCTACCTTGTTTCTTGTTTATTTTGCGCGCCGTGCAGTCTTCGGTCTTCGGTCTTTGGTCTTGATTTTCACCCTCAGTCTTCAAGGATTGTCTTCAAGCTTTGAATGGCTGCTCTTCAAGTCTTGAGAGAGTGGTTGAAGGCTAGTGTATGAGTGTATAGGGGTGTGTATGAGTGTATAGGAGGCTAGGGTTTGTGTAGGGTGGCTAGGGTTTGGAAAACCTAAGGAGGCTAGGGTTTTTGAGGTGCTCGAGCTCTGTGTATCGAATTGTGTGATTTCTAGGTTAAGTTTGCAGACCCCTTTCACGTTGAATGAGGCTCTGTATATATAGAAGCTGGACAAGCCTGGCGCCTGTTGCAGTGGCGCCAGGGCAAAATTTATACTGGCGCCACTAGTAGTGGCGCCAAGCCAAAAAATGGCCTGGCGCCAATACTAGTGGCGCCAGCCATTTAGGAAACAATTAAGGTCGGCAAGCAACGTATCTTTGACCAGATTTGGGCGCCTGTACTAGTGACTACCATGTAAATTTTAGCCTGACTTCACTAGGAGTGACTCCGGAAAGTCCGGGAATGATTTGAAGGAGCCGGGAGTGACCCGGAATGCCAGAAAGGAGCAGGAACACTTAAAATAGTGTCCTGGAGGTATTTGACTTGAAAAGTGAGGATTGGATGTGTCGGAAAGGTTGACCGAGCCTTTAGGGGCAAAACGGTCAATCGAATCGGAAAACTACCGGGACAGACTCAAACTGTCCTGGAAGAAGAATTTGGATCTGGAAACATTATTTAGAATGTTCCCAGAGGTTGCCGGTTTGATACCCAGAGCCGGCGTGGTCAGAAAATGAGACTGGCCCACTAGGGGCAAAATGGTCATTTTGCACCGGGTTTGCCGGAACTGACTCGGAATGGTCCGGAAAGGTAAAGGAAGGTTGAGAACACTATAAAAAGTGTTCCCGGGTCATTACCGGTTTGATACCCAAAGCCGGTGTGGTCGAAGAAGGAGACCGGCCCTCTAGGGGCAAAACGGTCATTTTGTACCGGGTTCGCCGGAACTGACTCGGAATGATCCGGAAAGGTAAAGGAAGGTTGAGAATACTATAAAAAGTATTCTCAGGGGGTTACCGGTTTGATACCCAGAGCCGGTGTGATTCCCGGGGCGTTCGGATGCCTAGGGGCAAAATGGTCATCTTGACCGAAAAGTCTCGGAAAAGGTCCTAAGGGTAGTCTGGTCCTTTTCCACCGAAGTGAGCTAACAGACACGGGTGTTGACCTAGGTTTTGAGTGTTTTCGCCACTCTAACGGTGTGAGTATTTTCGCTACTCGGACGGGGTCGAAGATTTGTGAGTATTTCCGCTACTCGGACGGGGTTGAGTATTTCCGCTACTCGGACGGGATTGATGATTTGGGAGTATTTCCGCTACTCTAACGGTTGAGTATTTCCACTACTCTAACGGCTCTGTGAGTATTTCTGCTACTCTAACGGTTGAGTATTTCCGCTACTCTAACGGTTGAGTATTTCCGCTACTCTAACGGTTCTGTAAGTATTTCCGCTACTCTAACGGTTGAGTATTTCCGCTACTCTAACGGTTCTGTGAGTATTTCCGCTACTCTAACGGTTCTATGAGTATTTCCGCTACTCTAACGGTTTTATGAGTAGTTTTGCTACTCGGACCGTCTCGAGGAATAAACTGTCTCGAGAGAGGGATTAGAAAGGGGTCTTATTGTCTCCGAAGAGATGTGCCTGGATTGGAACCGTCTCGAGGAATAAACTGTCTCGAGGAATAAACTGTCTCGAGAGAGGGATTGGAAAGGGGTCTTACCGTCTCCGAAGAGACGTGCCTGGGTTTTGAGTGTTTCCACCACTCTGACGGTTTTGTGAGTGTTTCTGCCACTCTGACGGTTTTGTGAGTAGTTTTGCTACTCGAACCGTCTCGAGGAATAAACTGTCTCGAGAGAGGGATTGGAATTGAAATAAGAAAGGACAATGCCCCTAAGGGCATTTGGGTCACTTGGCCTCTATTCGGGCCTGACAGGCTCGCGAAGTGATGGGAAGACGAAATTTGGACTAGAGGATTGGTTTCGATTGGAAAATGTCCATAATGACTTGAAAACAAGTCTGGACGGAGTGTAGACTGCCGAGCGGTCAAAAATGGGGTGCTTACACAGATCACTCTCCTAGCTAAAACTGTTGAAGGACTAAGCAAGGTTGTTCAAGATCATGGTGTTCAAATGGCATTAGTGTTGAACAAGATAGAGACTATCGGTGAGACAAGCCAAGCTGTTACTAACCTACCACCAAAACCTCAAGATGTTGTTGAGTCTTTTGATAAACAAAAAGAGGTGCAAAACTTACAACTCTCGACTGATGGCGCAATCCCTGTCGATCAATTAAAGGAGATTATCTTAGGCGCCATTAAAGACAAACATGAGGGAATCCCAAAATCTTCCCTCACTTATGGTAAGCCTTACACCCAGAGGATTGATCAACTGAGGATGCCTGTTGGTTACCAACCACCAAAATTTCAACAATTTGATGGTAAAGGTAACCCTAAACAATATGTTGCTCACTTTGTGGAAACATGCAATAATGCTAGAACTGATGGAGATCTGCTTGTCAAGCAGTTTGTTCGAACACTCTAACGTAATGCCTTTGATTGGTATTGTGATTTAGAGTCTGGCATTATTGACAGTTAGGAGCATCTCGGACAAGAATTTCTAAATCGTTTCTACAGTACTCGTCGTACTGTGACTATGATTGAGCTTATTAACTCTCACCAATGGAAAGATGAGCCGGTCATCGACTATATTAACCGATGGAGAAATTTGAGTCTCAACTATAAAGATCAGCTATGCGAGACTTCTGCAATCAAAATGTGCATTCAAGGCATGCAATGGGGTTTACGCCACATTCTTCAAGGGATCAAACCTAGAACTTTTGAAGAATTGGCTACACGTGCACATGATATGGAACTCAGCATAGCTACAAATGGAAGTGAGGGACCACCTTTCCAAGATTCTCGTAAACCGGGAAATAAATCAGACACTCGCAAAGGGGGCAAGTCTTTCTCCAAGACAGACGGTAAAGAGTCAATGGTTGTGATCATTGCACCAGTCAAGATCTCCACTAAACCAAATAAGAAAGAAGTAGAGAAAGGTGATTCTGCCCAAGGGAAATGGAGGAAGAAACTCACTTTGTAAGAAATTTAAAACAAAGAGTGCCCATTTCCTTGATACTGAAGTCCCTAAAATGCTTGAACAACTATTGGAACTGAAGATCATTGAACTCCCAGAAATGAAACGGCCTGAGGAGGCTAGAAGGGTTCATGATCCGAGCTATTGCAAGTATCATCGGCTAGTTAGTCATTTGACTCAACGATGTTTTGTCCTCAAAGAAAAGATTGTAATGTTAGCCAGCGAAGGAAAGATCTCGCTAGAGGAAGAAAAGGAAGTGGCAGTAGCAAACCAAACTGCTATCATTTTTGGATCTTGGGTCCTACAATGTTCCAAGAAGAAACTCGGAGACTTGAAAGATCTGTCCTTAAGTCACAAAGATTGAGAGTTCAATTTGGATCATTTGATCCAGTTGACATAACGATGCTGTCCACCATGCTTTACGGGCTTCTTCTACACAATCATCCCTAATTGGGGCCAATACTTGTCAAGCGGTGGAATTTTTTGACACGGATGATGAAGGATGGACCCTTGTCACTCGTAAAAAGAAGAGAAAATCAAAGTTATGTTGCCTTTAGCACTTACAATCAAAGCAAGGTCTGAATAGGTCCAATACAAGAAGGCAACGAAGAAATAGGAAGACTAAGAAGGTAACGTCGACTTCACCAAATGATTCATTCATCCAAAAGCTATGCATTCCTAACATTTTGTGGGAATTCTTACCAGAATCTATGCGCAACGTTGGTTGCTTTTCTCATCATGGAGTTGCGTGCAATGTTGTAAATGCTGAAGAGTCTCTTGAGTATGAAGATGAGTTACCCTCTTTGCCTACGCATACGCTGGTTGAACTTGGTTCCCAATTTTGTGCTAACAATTGTGTTGCCTGCATGTCAACTATCATATTTTCAGATGAAGATTTGTTGCTTGGTTCAACGCCACATAATCGTCCTTTTTTTTATCACTGGATATGCTCGAGAACAAAGAGTCAACAAAAAGCTTCTGGATGATGGATCTGCAGTTAATATTTTGCCTCTCCGCATGATTAAAGAGCTTGGTATCACCATAAAAGAACTTTCTCATAGTCGCCTGATGATCCAAGGTTTTAACCAAGGGGCAAAGAGCTATTGGAGTTATTTGCCTCGACTTACTCATTAATGAAATGACATCAAGCGCATTGTTTCATGTCATTGATGCCAAAACTTCCTACAACGTGCTGTTATGACGACCTTGGCTCCATGAAAATGGTGTTGTCCCATCTATACTTCATCAATGCTTCAAGTATTGTCGAAATAGCGTAGTAAAGAAAGTCGTAGCAAATGACAAACCCTTCACTGAAGCAGAATCACATGTTGCTGATGCTAAATTCTACTTGGTAGAGATTGTGGTGAAAGAGTTACAACCGGTTGCAATTTTATCAACTTACTGATTACTCTTAGAAATAGTAATCTTTTGGCTTAAATTGTTAGTTGATTAGTTGAATTTAGTGTTAATTTAGTATTCTAACTCCTAAAACGCGTTAAAACTATTTTTGTACACTTCTTGCAGGAATTGGAGCTTAAACTAAGGCAAATGGGCAAATGTTGGGGTGATCGATCGATCGGCCGATCGAACGGTCCACGGAACGTTCGATCGGCCGATCGATCGGTGATCCTTTGTTCAACCTTCTGCAGCAAACTCCAGAGAGGGCATTTTTTTGATCGATCGGTCGTTCGATCGGTGACGTCGGAATTTCCTCCCCAGACTACACAGAAGCAAACTTCAAAGGGGTCAGTTTTGCGATCGATCGGGCGTTCGATCGCCTGGACCGTTCGATCGGCCGATCGATCGGTGTGTACAGACTCTGTTTTTCTGCAGAGTATAAAAGCTTTTGTTCTAGACAAAAAGAGATATAGGTCATTTTCTGCAGAATCTGGACGGAAAAGAAGCTCCAAAAAGGGAATTTTTGTTATCTTGTAAGGTTTTTAGTTAGATCTACTCTTAAAGCTTTGTATTTAATGTCATTTATTGCTTTTGGATCATTGTAAATGAATGCTTGATATATATATATATATATATATATGAATTGAATGATTTTCTCTCATTTTCTTAGCAACCAAACACTAGTTCTTTATAGTTTAATGGTAGATTTGGCTTCTTTTATGTTATTTGACATGGATTCTAGTAACTAAATACCCCTTGGATGTGGTTGTGAAGAGCCACCAAGGATTTTCAAAGGGTTGAAAATGGGTTGTATGAACTTTAAAGTCATATCCTCAAAATTATATGGTTTCATTTGATTTAGCATGAAATTCATTAGAAAAACTTAGATTCATAACCCCTTGGCAATATTTATGCACAAATCAATGTTTGGTATAGGTATTGCACATGTCTAAGGTTTGATTCTAGGGTGCCAATTATAGATTCCCTCTTTATGCTCAATCAAACAAAAACCCACATTTTTATAGTCGAAATTTTCCGAATCAAGAATCCAAGGTGTGATTCTTGATTTGAGTTATAAACCTCTCATTGGAAACCCTTGTTGTGAATTGGTGGATCAAAACAACCATGTCCAAGCTTTTCTCCTTAATTACATAAAACTAGCTTTTGTTGTCTTTATTAGTCACTAAATTATTGCATGAAGCATAGAACCACCATCATCTCAAAACCAACATATTTTCGGTCTCTTTTATGTTAAGAAAATATAAGAATTATCATTTGCAATCCATTAAGATAAGTACCCGTGCTAGTTGAGCTTTGTTGCTAGATTTGCAGAATTCCCTTGGGAGAGAATGACACCGGATCCTCCGGTTTTACTACAAGCGCGACCTACATACCCTTGCGGAGTGACTCTAGTTGAAGCACATCTGGAGGCGTGTCAAGTTTTGGCGCCGTTGCCGGGGAATTCATAGGCAAAAGCTACATCGGACGAAAGCTAAGGATTGCGGAAGAAAATTGAAAAAAAAAAAAAAAGAAGAGCAAGAAAAAAGAAAAAAAAACACACACAAAAAGGGTGGATTTCATCACCACCCCCGAGGGAAGCATCTACATGCTTCGAGCCCCGGTACACTTTCATTTCCCTTAAGGTGTTTTATTTTTAGGATTATTTTTATTTATTCTTTTCTCTAGTTTCTTTTGTTTGATATAATATAATTGCATTCCATTTTTGTTAGAAAATTATCCCTCTTCGGGAGTATTTAGTGGAGCTAGGATAGTGTGTGAAAGTTTCAAATTGGTGGTACGCTTATTGTATGTGGAGATTGGAGGTACGGAGTTGAATTGAGAAAAAGCCGTTGTCCGGCCTAGAATTGAAAAAAAGCCGTTGTCCGGCCTAGGGAATTGTGTATGATGTGCTGAACGACCCTATCGGTCCAACCTTATGTGTGCATTCATTCTTGCATGTCATATTTCACGCGGGACGAACATCATCGCCTTATGAGGATTGAGAGCATTGAGAGCACAAGCACATCTTCACCAACACCTAGCTTACCTTTAGTGGTCGACCTAGGTTTCATTCCAATGGCAAATCCCAATGAACCCGGCTTACCTAACATTCAACCCTTGCATCCAAATGTCCAAATCAACCCGGAAGGTCATGAGGAGTTTGAAAGAGGGAGCCATTATGGCGACGTGGCGGCTCCCCATATACGGACTCTCCGGGACTACCTAAACCCACCAAGGCAAGCACCAACATCGTGCATTGTTTTCCCGCCCCATCACAACACTCTAAACATTAGGTCGGGAATGATGCAAATGTTGCCTCAATTTCACGGGATGGATTCGGAACAACCCTACATTTTTCTTAAGGAATTTGAGGATGCTTGTTCAATTGCTATGGACAACTCATGTCCAAGGGAAGTATTTTTGTTGAAACTCTTCCCATTTTGTTTAAAGGACAAAGCTAAGCTTTGGTTTAATTCCTTGCGACCCATGTCCATCCATTCTTGGGCTACTCTCCAAGGAGAATTTTTGAGCAAATTTTTTTCCGAAAATAGAACCGAGGCCATTCGAAGGCAAATTTCACAGTTTTCTCCTTTGTTGGGGGAAACTTTCTTTCAATGTTGGGAGAGGTTCAAAGACCTCTTAAATTCTTGCCCCCATCACGGTTTCGCCGATTGGCACGTCATCAACACATTTTATTCTTCTTTGACACCCCAACTCAAGTATTTGTCGAGTCTATGTGTGCGGAGACGTTTTTTGATAAGCAACCTCATGAGGCATACGATTATTTTGATAACTTGGCAAATAAGGCTAGAGATTGGGCACTTACCGGGACCCAAAATCCCGAGGGTCGCTTAATCCAACAAGGGGTGGGAAGATATCAACTCAAAGAAGTTGATGATGTCAATGCTAGGGTGGCTACCTTGGCAAGAAAATTAGAGGCTCTTGAGGTGAAAAAAGTTCAATCGGTAAAGAGTGAGGAGTTGAGAGAAGTATGTTGTCTTGTGTGTGAAACCTAGGACCATACCACCGTTTCATGCCCAATCATTCTGGGTGTGAAGGAGGCTTTGCACGGCCAAGTTAACGCAATTGGCCAATATTCAAGAGGAGGGGGTAACCCCTATTCAAACACATACAACCCGGGGTGGAGAGATCATCCCAACTTTGGGTGAAGGAACAATGAAGGGACTTCAAACTCCCACAACTATCAAGGAGGGTATGAAAACCCTCAATCATACCAAGCACCTCCACTCCCACAAGCACTTCCACCACAACATCCACCTCCACAAGCACTTCCACCACAACATCCACCTCCACCTTACCAACAAGCACCCGGGCCCCAATTCCAAAATCAACCAAGGCCATACCAACCCCTTCATAGGAAGCCCATAGAGGACAATGTTTACTAACTTGCCAATGACATGAGGGGGGTTAGTTCAAGGGTTGATAAACAAGAGAAAGTGCTAGACCAACATTATAGGTTACTTGAGGACATCCAAAAGCAAATGTCTACATTGACACAAGCTTTGACCCAAAATGTCCCCGGAAGATTCTCGGCTCAACCTTAACCTAACCCGGCGGTTAGGCAAGTGCATATAACCGAGGGTAAGAGTGACCCTAGTACGAGTCATGACCAAGTGCAAGCCATAACCACACTTAGAAGTGGCAAGACCATTGATAAAACTATCCCACCTCGGGATGAGACTTCTAGGAAGAGTGTTGGTCAAGAAAAGAAAGAAAAAGAGAAAGAGAAAAAAGAACCGAGAGAAGGGGGGGAAAACTTAGTCAATCCCATCGAGATTTTGAGTGAAAGTGAGAGGGATAAGAGAAGGGACATAGTCAAACATGCTCCCTTCCCGCAAAGGTTGACCAAACCAAAGAATGAACTTCTAAAATGCGGAAATTTATGAAGTGTTCAAACAAGTAAAGGTCAACATCCCTATTCTTGACGCAATTAAGCAAATACCTTCTTATGCTAAGTTCTTAAAGGACTTATGCACTTTTAAGCGAAGGTTGCATGTCAAGGAAACCGCCATGATGAATGAAAATCAAAGTGCGATTTTGCAATGTAAAACTATGCCGAAATTCAAGGACCCCGGATATCCTACTATTTCTTGTACCATTGGGAATACCAAGATCGATCGTGCCTTGTTAGATTTAGGGTCTAGTGTCAACCTTTTACCCTTTTCAGTGTATAAGGAACTTGGCCTAGGAGAGTTGAGCCCTACTCGTGTTACCTTGCAATTGGCGGATCGTTCTATAAAGGTTCCAAGAGGTATCATTGAGGATGTTCTCATCCAAGTTGATAACTTTTGTTTCCCGATCGATTTAATTGTCCTAGACACCCAACCTGTTGAGAGTTGCATAGCTCACAACCAAATTCCTGTGATCTTGGGACGCCCTTTCCTAGCTACTTCCAATGTCATCATACATTGTAGGAATGGGTTAGTGAAATTGTCTTTTGGCAACACCACCTTCGAGCTTAACATCTTTTCGGTTGCTAAACAAAAGAGGGAATGTGAGGATATCCGGGAGGTAGACATCATAGAGAGCATAGTTCAAGAACACTTTGAGCGGGAGAGTTTTGAGGACCCTTTGGAGAGGGCATTAGTGATAGGTGAACCGCATGCTTCACTTGATAGTAAGGGCATGGCGTCAAGTGAATTGTCTCATTTAGAGGGTGAGAGAGAGGAGTGTTTACATGTGGGTCAATGGATCCCTTCTTTTGAACCCTTCCACCCTAGTGCCGAGAAACCGATTCCTTCGGAGGAGAAGCCTCCCATTCCCGAGAGGAAACCTTTGCTTTCCAATTTAAAGTATGCATTTTTAGGGGATGGGGAGTCGTACCCGGTAGTGATTTCCTCTAGCTTGTCTGGGAGCCAAGAGGAAGGGTTGATAGCATTGCTTAGGAAACATAGAAAAGCCTTAGGATGGACTATCGCCAACCTTCATGGGATTAGTCCTCTCGTGTGCACTCACCGCATTTTTTTAGAAGAGGAGGCTAAATCCATTCGTCAAATGCAAAGGCGATTGAACCCTAATATGAAGGAAGTGGTTAAAGGTGAGATTTTAAAATTGCTAGATGCGGGTATCATTTACCCCATCTCCGATTCGAAATGGGTTAGTCCGACCCAAGTGGTGCCTAAGAAATCGGGTGTCACGGTGATAAGAAATGACAACAATGAGTTAGTGCCAACCCGTGTGCAAACTGGGTGGCGAATGTGCATTGATTATCGCCGCCTCAATAATGTGACCCGAAATGACCACTTCCCTTTACCCTTCCTTGATCAAGTCCTAGAAAGGGTGTCCGGTAAGGCTTTCTATTGTTTTTTAGATGGATATTTGGGGTACAATCAAATCGATGTAGCCCTTGAGGATTATGCCAAGACAACATTCACTTGTCTGTTTGGCACATATGCTTATAAACGTATGCCCTTCGGGCTATGTAATGCACCGGCGACATTTCAAAGGTGCATGATGGGCATATTTAGCGACATGATTGAGCAAATTGTCGAAGTTTTCATGGATGATTTTTTCGTCTATGGGGATACTTATGAAGGTTGTCTTGGTAATTTAGGAAAAGTTTTGATGAGATGTGAGGAGAGTAACCTTGTGCTCAATTGGGAAAAATGCCATTTTATGGTTACAAGTGGTATAGTTTTGGGGCATATTGTGTCGGCCGAAGGGCTTGAAGTTGATAAAGTAAAAATTGAACTCATTCAAAAATTGCCCGCCCCGACGTGTGTGAAGGAGGTTAGATCATTTCTTGGGCATGCCGGTTTCTATCGGCGTTTCATTGAGGGTTTTAGTGCAATCTTTAGGCCCATGTGTCATCTTTTGTCCCAAGATGTTCCCTTTGAGTGGACATATTCTTGTCAACAAGCTTTTGACAAGTTGAAGGGACTTTTGACCACCGCCCCAATCATTCGAGCACCCAATTGGTCTCTTCCATTTGAGCTAATGTGTGATGCTAGAGACTATGCCGTGGGGGCTGTCCTAGGACAAAGAGTTGACAAGAAGCCTTATGTCATTTATTATGCTTCTAGAACTCTCAATGAAGCTCAAATCAACTATACCACAACCGAGAAGGAACTCCTTGTGGTGGTTTTTGCATTTGATAAATTTAGGTCTTACTTGATTGGGTTATTGGTCATCATCTACACCGACCATGCGGCCCTAAAGTATCTCCTCACAAAACCCGATGCAAAACCGCGCCTCATTCGATGGATACTTTTGCTCCAAGAATTTCATATAGAAATGCGTGACAAAAAAGGGGTTGAAAATGTAGTTGCGAACCATTTGTCTCGGCTTCCCTTAAATGGGCGAGCCATGGACCCAACCCCTATCAAGGAGCACTTCCCGGATGAGCATCTCATGCATGTGAGTGCCGTTGAGCAAGTTTCAACCCCTTGGTTTGCGAACATTGCGAACTTCCTTGTCACCGGTGAGGTTCCTTCCACATGGTCATCCATTGACAAGCATAAATTCTTCCGGAATGTGCGCTATTTTTCGTGGGATGATCCTCACTTGTTTAAGTATTGTCCGGACCAAATCATTCGCCGGTGTGTCCCAAATCACGAATTCCAACAAGTGATAGAGTTTTGTCACTCTCATGCTTGTGGAGGACACTTCTCCTCCAAGAAGACCACGACCAAAATTTTGCAATGTGGGCTTTATTGGCCCACCATGTTCAAGGATGTACATACTTTTTGTCTAGCTTGCGATAGGTGCCAACGGTTAGGAACACTTTCTAAGAGGCACATGATGCCTCTTCACCCCATCACTATTTTGGAAATATTTGATTGTTGGGGGATCGATTTCATGAGACCGTTTCCTGACTTGTTTGGGTACCTTTTTATTCTTGTTGCGATAGATTATGTCTCTAAGTGGATGGAAGCAATTGCCACCCGAAGCAATGACCACCAAGTGGTCTTGCGATTTTTGAAAGAGAACATTTTTGTAGGTATGGCATGCCTCGTGCCATGATAAGTGATGGCGGTTCACATTTTTGTAACAAGCCCTTTGCGTCTTTAATGCGTAAGTATGGTGTGGTCCATAAGGTTGGATTACCATACCATCCTCAAATGCAAGGGCAAGTAGAGTTGGCCAATCGGGAAATTAAGCGCATTCTAGAGAAAACCGTCAATCCAAATAGGAAATATTGGTCTCTTAGATTGACCGATGGGTTGTGGGCATACCGCACGGGCTATAAAACCATTCTTGGCACATCACCCTATAGACTTGTGTACGGGAAGACATGTCATCTTCCCGTCGAAATTGAGCATAAAGCATATTGGGCAATTCGTCAATGTAATGAGGATATTGATGTTGCGGGTACCCACCGAAAACTCCAACTCAATGAGTTAGATGAACTCCGCAATGATGCATTTGAAAATGCAAAAATTGCTAAGGCCCGAATGAAACACTTTCATGACCAACATATCATTCGAAAACCTTTCAAAGTTGGCCAAAAAGTGTTATTGTATGATTCACGCTTGCATCTATTTCTGGGCAAATTGCGGAGTAAGTGGGCCGGGCCATACCTTGTTAATGAAGTTTTTCCCCATAGAGCCATTGAGGTGCAAAACCTCACGAATGGCTCGGCATTTAAGGTGAATGGCCAGCGGCTAAAGCCGTATTTTGAGACGTTCCAAGGGGAGTTGGACTGTGTGGATCTCATCGATCCACTGTCCTTTGAGTGACATTAGATTGTCGTGTTTTATAATTTAGGAGTAGTTCTTTTGTTTTTCTTTTTATAGGTTTCTTTCTCTTTTCTTTTTGGTAGTTAGTTGTGTACATTTGTATTCTCGAGAGTCCCGCCCTCCCCGTTGTTCTTTTTCTCTTCCATTTTCCTCATGCCTTGAGGTCATGGCATGATTCCAGTTGGGGGGGGGGGCACCATTTGCATGATTCTGTGAAAAATTTTGAGAATTTCTACAGAACTTCAGAGAGGCTGTATTTGCGATCGATCGGTGGGCCAAACCGATCAATCGTGTACGTTGCGATCGATCGGGCGATCGATCGGTGACGACTGCAATCGATTGGGCTTATTACCGCACCGATCAAAAGGGAGCGGTATCGATCGATTGGCCGTTCAATCGGTGGCGCTCCATTTCAATCGGTCCGCGAGGTGATCGATCGGTTTAAAGGGCCGATCGATCAGTGACCGAGTTGTCTATAAAATCCCACTGTTCACTATTCATTCTCACTTTCGCTGGCGAGAAATTGAGTGTTTTGAGAGCCTTTTCATTCATTGGAGCAGCGAGGCCCTGCCAGCTTACTTTGGTAGACTTGGTCTCGCCTTTTCACGATTTTCTGCGCTTTGAGAGGTATTCCTTCCGCCGATCTTTGTCTATTATTTTCATTTCCAGCTGTACTTAGCCTTGTAGAGAGTTATGGTCGAGACTAGGAGTACTGAGGGTATAGCTGGGGCGGGGACTTCTCAGACTCTGGCCCAATTCCAGCAGCTCCAGCGTGAGCATGCTAGGAGGGAGAGAGAGGGAGAGTATGATTCTACTCACTTCCGGGGGAGAGATCAGGAGCGAGAGTTTGGACGGGTGTGGAGCGCCCGTAAGGTAGTAGTGGAGAGGCGTTGGACAGTGAGTCAGTTTGATGCTGAGCCTTATGGTTGGCTCCAGCCTTTGACCGACCGCCAGTGGTTGGGGTTAGCTTCTTTTAGAGGCCAGTACTCAGCCACCCTCGTGGCAGAGTTCATGGCTAACATTTCATTGGACCCCGTTGGTGGCGATAGACATATTCTTCGTTCTTGGGTTCGAGGTAGGGATGTTGTTATCACCCCGGACTCTTTTGCTGAGTAGTTTGGTATACCGAGGGTTGCTAACCCTCAGTTCTCTTATGATGGGGAGCATCCACCATCTCATGAGGAGATGTGCGCCTAGATTTTAGCACCGGGAGAGTCCTGGACCGCTTCCCAAATCAGGATTAGGCAGATTGCCCCTAGATACCACCCGTTGTTCCTTTGGACATGCTATTCGATCTTTCCACTGGGGAGGACGGTGGAGTGCAGTAGGATGCGAGGGCAGTTGATGTGGGCTATTGGCACGGGCAGGACTATTGACTTGCCCTACTTCATGTATATGGCATTGTGGGCCGCGACTCAGGTTGCTACTCCCCAGTCCAGCATCCCTTTTGGTTGTTTTTTGACAGCGAGGATTAGGGCAGCAGGGGTTAGTGTTGCGGATGTTGTACTGCTTTCCTCTTCGACTATCATAGACTGGAAGACGGAGAAGAGGGCGGCAGGGCAGTTGTTGAAGAAGGGGGGGTCAGCTAGTTCGGCTCACTCGTCTTCTCAGCAGTCGGCTTCTCAAACTCAGAAGGAGACCCAGTCAGGGGAGTAGCGGCAGGATCAGACGAGGCAGCCAGCGTAGCCATTACTTCAGACTTTGGCAGCCATTTAAGAGCAGCTGATCGCTGAGCAGGCAGAGCGCCAGCAGTGGCAGGCCGACATTATGGCTAGATTAGATCTTCAGGACACTGCCATTGCTGCACTTCAGGGTCAGCTGATTGACATTCAGCAGCAGCAGAAGACCCAGTCCACTCGACTCCAGGAGATTATCCAGCACCTTGGCCAGCCTCCTCCGGATGATGGAGACCTCTTTTCGGATCTCCAGTTAAATTAGATGCATTGTGCACTTCATAGCATTTCCTTTCATGTGATGTATCTAAATCTTTTTTATTATATTGGATGTATTTATTTTTGAGCTGTTTGTATAGTGATCTTTCCTATTGTGGCATACCCTTTTTGTATACATTTATTGTATTCTTTTGTCTTTTCTGGGTATATTTTGGCATTTCAGTTACAGGTGTACTTTTTGATTGATATCCATATCGCATGTATTGATCCAACCGAGGTAAAGGGTATTGTATGGTATTCGTATCACTCTTTTCTATAACTTGACCCCTTAGCTATGTCCTTAATTGTTGATATCATTTCTTTTTGGATTTTTGTGATGGAGGTGTCAAGGCTGTTTCAAACAAGTATCATACCATGTTTTTGATTAAATTTGAGTTGATGATTAACCCACCTTAGAGATTATGATACATTGCAAGTTTTTGGCATAAAATCATTATAACAGACAATTCACATTGTTGGGCACTAACATGTTATGTGATTCCTTGTGTTTCATTCTTATGCATGCATGTCCTTATAAGGTGGAGATTTTTACCGTGTGAGCTTTAGAGTCTATTTATCGCCTTTGAAGAGTGAATCACATTTATTCAAGATTATTTTTGTTAATCCTCATTCATTTAATAGCTTCATTATATTTGATTTTGATTTACATGTTCGAGTGTTAGATAGATTTATTGACCCCTTATACACTTTTGAAATTTTGATTTGTTGTATTCTTCGGATTCTAAAAGCATAGGCCATTTCATTTCATTCCATTGAGCCATTTTATGTATATCTTTCTTCTTCTTAACGTTCATATGCATGTGCATAAGTTTCAAATTTGTCAATGCTAATAGATGCATTGCTCTTATATTTGTAAAGTGAAAGTGTATAGAGTTGAAGAGTGAAGAAAAAAAATATATATATATATATATAGAGAAAGGGATGAAAAGGTGTATCCAAAAAAAAAAAAAAAAAAGGAATCAAATACAAAAGAAGTGAGGTGAAGGAAGATTGCAAAATTGATTCAAAAGATTGGAAGTGCGGAAGTGAATATCATTGATCATCATGTGTAATGCGCATGCATATGTTGAAACCTTTTACCACTTTCTATCCTCTTACATGGCTCTTCTTTCATTCATCACCCTTATGGCCTTGATATCCGAAGATACATAAATCTTTAATTCAATTGTGTATATGGCATTTATGTCAATTTTCTAGATTATGCTTAAGCTGTGAATATTCCTTCATAAAGCTATGCCAAGTCGATACACTTACAATTTATTCTTTTTTGGTTTCAGAATTGCTCTACTTGCATGGTTTATACATTTACTCGTTAAAAGAGCTTTCCATTGAGGGACCCTGAGTGTTCATGTTTAAAGTTGAGTGTATGCCTTGTGAGACTTGGATCGAAGCATCGAGGACATAATTGTACGAGTTTTGAATCATTAGGGTCATATGTCATTGGTAGTACGCGTCAATGTGTTTTATTTCTTTCATGCTTTATGCCTTTGCCTTGCTTTGGTTCACAACCTAGGTGGATGGAGATCTGACTTGAATAAGATTAATACATGTGTATATTTTTGTTTTCCTCTCATACTTTGATAGGGACTATCAAAGGTTTAGTTGGGGGGTGTTGATTACTCTTAGAAATAGTAATCTTTTGGCTTAAATTGTTAGTTGATTGGTTGAATTTAGTGTTAATTTAGTATTCTAACTCCTAAAACGCGTTAAAACTATTTTTGTACACTTCTTGCAGGAATTGGAGCTTAAACTAAGGCAAATGGGCAAATGTTGGGGTGACCGATCGATCGGTGATCCTCTATTCAACCTTCTGCAACAAACTCCAGAGAGGGCATTTTTTCGATCGATCGGTCGTTCAATCGGTGACGTTGGAATTTCCTCCCCAGACTACACAGAAGCAAACTTCAGAGGGGTCGATTTTGCGATCGATCAGGCGTTCGATCGCCTGGACCGTTCGATCGGCCGATCGATCGGTGTGTACAGACTCTGTTTTTCTGCAGAGTATAAAAGCTTTTGTTCGAGACAAAAAGAGATATAGGTCATTTTCTGCAGAATTTGGACGGAAAAGAAGCTCCAAAAAGGAAATTTTTGTTATCTTGTAAGGTTTTTAGTTAGATCTACTCTTAATGCTTTGTATTTAATGTCATTTATTGCTTTTGGATCATTGTAAATGAATGCTTGATATATATATATATATGAATTGAATGATTTTCTCTCATTTTCTTGCCACTTTCTCTCATTTTCTTAGCAACCAAACACTAGTTCTTTATAGTTTAATGGTAGATTTGGCTTCTTTTATGTTATTTGACATGGATTCTAGTAACTAAATACCCCTTGGATGTGGTTGTGAAGAGCCACCAAGGATCTTCAAAGGGTTAAAAATGGGTTGTATGAACTTTAAAGTCATATCCTCAAAATTATATGGTTTCATTTGATTTAGCATGAAATTCATTAGAAAAACTTAGATTCATAACCCCTTCGCAAAAATTTATGCACAAATCAATGTCTGGTATAGGTATTACACATGACTAAGGTTTGATTCTAGGGTGCCAATTATAGATTCCCTCTTTATGCTCAATCAAACAAAAACCCACATTTTTATAGTCGACATTTTTCGAATCAAGAATCCAAGGTGTGATTCTTGATTTGAGTTATAAACCTCTCATTGGAAACCCTTGTTGTGAATTGGTGTATCAAAACAACCATGTCCAAGCTTTTCTCTTTAATTACATAAAACTAGCTTTTGTTGTCTTTATTAGTCACTAAATTATTGCATGAAGCATAGAACCACCATCATCTCAAAACCAACATATTTTCGGTCTCTTTTATGTTAAGAAAAGATAAGAATTATCATTTGCAATCCATTAAGATAAGTACCCGTGCTAGTTGAGCTTTGTTGCTATATTTGCAGAATTCCCTTGGGAGAGAACGACACCGGATCCTCTGGTTTTACTACAAGCGCGACCTCCATACCCTTGCGGAGTGACTCTAGTTGAAGCACATCTGGAGGCGTGTCACTTACAAGTATCTGAAGGGTAATAAGTCTCAGGCTAGTAAGGATACTCCTGTTACTAACAAAAAGGAAGGAGTTGATCAGCTTGTCAACAACAACAATACTAATGAGCAAAAGGAGAAGGCCACTTCCAAGGCACCTCCGGTCCTTCGATATGCACCCAAATCAAAGAAAGGTGAAGATCAAGCCTTGAAAGGATTAACACTCCCCATCACCAATCTTAGTTAAAAGGTTTTGTTCGGCCAACGCAAGCTCATGAAGTAGAGCATGGTGATTTGCCTTCAAAACGAATAGAGAAAGGTTTTGATCCAATTGCTTACAAACTCCTTGCAAAGGCTGGATATAATTCGCAAAGAGTCAACCACTTGAGACTACTGGGAAAAAGGTGCATGGTTTGAACTCAACTCAGCATATGCTTAAGTAAAGAGGGCATATTGTTCTGAATTCACAAGCTAGCATTGGATATACTCCACCTGCACCTGTACATATTGTCATGAAAAATTTGACCAATCATTATATCACAGCTGAGGAGGATGCTTATTCAATTGCAACTAAGCCTTCCATTTTTTATCGCTTAGGCGAAGCAAACCAATGTAAGTCAGTGTTTGACCGACTGGGACCACCAAGCATGATCTTTACACATACTACTCCAAAAAGATCAATTCATGAGAGACTAGGTGTTTCAAGCTTCTCTTGGACCAGTAAAGGCAGAACAAGGCAGAGTAAAATCATTTTTTTGGAAGATAATAAAAAATTAAGAAGTGCAATACCATCAAGTATGAAGCGACAAACTACTCTAGTAATAGATTCAGATGAGGTCTTGAAGCAAGGTTAAAAATTGTGATAATTACCAAACCTCTGCCTGAAACACTAGATATTTTCTTTGATGAAGAGAGTGTAGCCTCTTCATACCATATCACTGCTCATAATAGGGGAGATCCACCTGAAGAAGATGCTGACGATGCTCCACCAACATTTGAAGAGAGCGTTAAATCCACTATAGATGATCTAAAAGAAGTCAATCTTGGTACACCAGATGAATTTTGGGTTTTCTAGCTTTTGCCTTAAAAAGCTTAACTTTCAAAATTTTAGGTTTTCTAACTTTCGCCTAAAAAAGCTCAACTTTCAAAATTTCGAGTGTTCTAGCTTTCGCCTCAAAAAGCTTAACTTCCCAAATCTCAGGTTTTTAAGCTTTCGCCTCAAAAAGCGTACTATCAAAAAAAATTTCTGATTTTCAAAACTTTCTCCACAAAAAGTTTAATTCCAAAATTGAATTCTAGGTTTTCAAAACTTTTTCCTCAAAAGTTTCATTCCAAGTTTTAAAAGTTTTCCAAACCCTTCCAATTCAAATCCAAATCCCTCCATTACAAAAGGCCATTTCAAAATTCAAAAATCCTGAATCTCCCTAAAGGAGTGTCATTCCATTGGTCGGGATGTCGGTTCAAGAAAAATGTTAAAATCATTTCAAAATTTCAAAATTCAAACAATCCAGTTTTTAAAACTTAAAATTCCAAATTCCAACCACTCCGGTCCCTCCGATTGCCTTGCAGTCAACATGTGATCCTTCTTTATTATTTTTCTATCTTTGACCAGCAAAGACAGAAAAAAAGAGGCAGCTGTAAGCACCCCATTTTTGCCCGCTCGGCAATCTTCGGCCCGACCGGATGTAGTCTTCAAACACCATACCACGTGTAAGCTCAAGATGAGCCTTTCAATCTCCAATCCAGTCAACTGGTCGCTTCTCGGGTCCACAAGGGCTTGCTGGAACCATAAGCACAATCATTCCAAGCAGCTTTCTAGACCGGGTGATCTCGGAAACCAATGCCATTCAGGTAGCTTCCCAAGATCGGGCGGTCTCAGGGACCAACACCTTATCAAGTTTCAGACAGTTCATTTCTGGCGCCTGCTAGCTTGCCAATGTAGAATATCCATCATTCGATAGTTCTTTGAGACCAGGCATTCTTAGAGACCAATACCTCCCTCACAGGTAGCTTTCTAGGACCAGACGTTCTCAAGAACGAACACCACCCTACATGTAACTCTCTAAGACCAAGCATTCTTAGGGACCAACACAGCACACGTAGTTTTTTTAGACCAGGCGGTCTCGAGAACCAACACCTAGGTCAACACCGGCATCTGCTAGCCCGACTCGGTGAAAAATGACCAAACCTGCCCCTTAGGCCTCCAGGCACATTTTGAGAAAGTTTAAAATCCCTCAAAATGATAAGTCTACCCTTCCAAAGTGTCACTGAACTGTTAGGCGTACTCCACGCGCCATTCGATCCACTTCCGGCCCCGTTCTGACTAACTTCAGTTAAAATGACAATTTTGCCTCTGAACGTCCTAGCAGTACACAAGCCCCACCGAACGGTGAAGGGCTCTCCCAAAACCATCCTTGAACGACCCGGCATGCTCAACACAACACGCCAAACCGTTCTTGACCATTTTTAACCAAACTCGATCAAAATGACCATTTTACCCCTAGCAATCCAAACGCGCCCCGAAACAACACCGGTCCTAGGATTTCGAACAAAAGGTCTCGCCATACACCTTTGTCTAACCTAGGTAGGACCCTACGACACTAAACACCCACGACTCGACAAAAGTTCCTAGGAGCATCTTGTAGACGATCTGCCTAAATTGTCTCTTCTCCCAATTCCTTGATTTTAACGCACCGTCAAATAACTGGAGAAATGCGTAAATCAAGAAATTCTCGAGAGCTCGTTCACAGATCTTTTCATCGATACGGTTTGATCGAATAGATCACCCCCCAAAGGCCTTCATCGTACGACACAAAAACTGTAACTTCTAGTAACCCCTAGAGCGTCTCATAGACGCTTTGCTAAGGTTGACTTTTTCTTCGATTCCCTAATTGCAACGCACCGTCAAACGACTTGAGAAATGCGTAAATCTGGGAATTCCCAAAAGTATTTTCAGAGTACTTTCCATCGGTACGGTTCGATCGAAAAGATAGCTTGCCGAAGGCCTCGATCACACAACACGAAAACAGTTACTTTCGAACACCCTCGGAGCGTATCACAGACGCTTTGCAAAGATGTCCTTTTATGCACACTTTCCGAGACGATATCCCAAACTTCCGAACACAATTCAAATTTTTTGAAAGCATGAAAGTTCACGAGAAACCCTGGGAGAACACCAGGGGTGCAACCGATTCCCCCGAAACCTTTTTGATTGGCTCAATTATCGAGATAAAGTTTGGACGAACCTTCCTGGTGATGGAACGTATGTTACATGCACTTAATTTTTGATCAGATTGACCAAATTTTGATCAATAGTTGAGATTTAACGAGTACACAGCGTGCCACGTGTCATTCTGGTAATGGAACAGTACCTACGCATGTCCTACATGCGCCAGGCTTGTTCCAGATTGCCTATTAATACCAGACCACCCCTTTGTATATTCCATCTCCGAAATTAATGCGAAACTCTACTGAAATCGCTCCAGAACTTCGAATCTCTATACACATTCATCTCCTCCAACACTTAGGCTAGATTCCACCTCCCCAAGCCTATACACTTCATCTATAAGGCCTTATACACCATTAAACACTCCCTTCCAGCCCCTTAAGCCTTCTTGAAGTCATTCAAGCTCTAATCAAGACATCCAGTGAAGACTACAAGTGTGTTCAAGACAAAAGGTGGTATTCCTTTTACATTTGTGTCTTCCCCTACTCTTCTCTTCTCCCCCTAGCCTACTTAGGCTATTCTCTATTTTAATCCCCATCCACAACCCCCCCCATTCTTGCATGCTTGAGCCAAGAGGGCTCTTAGATCATGCCTAGAGAAAAGCAAGTGAGAGCCACCATGTAAGGGGACCTCTCACTAGCCTACTTTGAGATGGTATGGCCTAGGAGCCCCTTGTTTATGTGGTGTAGCCTAAAAGCCTTGTATGTGATCATGACCTTTGCATATTACTATTTTGATCATGTCTTGTATGCTTGGCTTCATTTTTATGCTTATTGCCATGTTCTATAATGCTTACATTACTCTTAAGCTCTACGTCATTTCCAAGCTCTATATTTCTTTCAAAAATTGTTCCACGAGTTGGCTCTTTGAAGCTTAGGATGGGACTTTAGAAATTATGCCTTAGAAGATCCCCTACTAACCCCCTAATTCTCCCTTTGGCATCATGACATTTTAACTTGCATAAGGGTTGCTTTTCAATTCTCTAATTTCTAAGGTTTTCATTTTTTTAAGTGTAGTGGTTGGAATGGCCCCATGGAACCCTCCCTTAAGTGGTTTTCCTTTTATTTGGCCATAGGAACCCTCTCTTGATGGAATGGCCTCCTACAAAAATGGTTTTCAAAACTCTTTTCAAAAATGGTTATCAAAAACTCATTCCCTTTATCTTTGCATTAAAAATGGTGCCTTAAAAAGTTGTCATCACCATGTTGATTTTTGGACCCCTTTATACTCTTGTCAAGATGTCGCGCCCAGATTTTTCGCACTCGAGGAATACTCACACAAGCGGAAAAAATGTTGTACTCTCTCGTTAGAACTCACCCTCCTAGAAGAATGAGTGTGACTAGGTTTGAATTGAAAATAGATTTGAATAAAGGGCTTTTGAAAAAGATTCGGAGTCGCCACCTAACTTGGTTAAGGTGAGTTAGGTCACCTAAAAACTAAGAATAATCCGAAGACTACACTTAGGGTTTTTGAAAAACGATTTTGGAAAACATCCTCAAGAGAAGGTTTTTAGGAAAACAGGTTGTTTGGCAACCTTTGAAAAACATTTAGCCCTTTTTGAAAAATAACTCCTTTTGGTCTTTGAAATCAGTGATTCTAGGTTCGGAGGTCGGTTACGTGTAGGGAAGACGCATTAAGCCATCACCCTACCCCGCCCTTTCGGTACCTACATATCAATCTACCTTAGATTCACCTATGAGAGTCTTCAACTAATCCAATGTCCAATCCTATTCACTTTATAAAACAATGTTTAAAAATTATCATGATACATGATATGCAAGTGCAATAGAAGAGGGAAGGTGGAAGATAGATTTGGAAAGAGACTGATTTGAAATTGATTTGATTTGAAATTGAAAAGTTTGAAAATTAGAAATTGAAATTTGAAATTGAAATTTTGAAAATAGATTGGAATTTGAGATTTGAAAAATGTGGAGGAATTTGAAATTTGAAAGAAGTTGTGACCGCACCCATGAGGGTTGCCTACGTATCCTCTTGGAGGAATCAGATTAATCGTAGTTTGGACAAGAGTCCGATAGAAAATAGAAGGTTTTGATTTGAAAAAGAGTTTTATTGGGAGTTGGATTTGATTTGAAATTAGAAGAGGAGATTGGAAATTGAAATTGAGAAGATTGAACTTGCTTTGGAAAGATTGAGGTTTAAGAAACCTAGACTTAGGAAAGATGAGGTTTAGGAAAGACTTGAGAGTTAGAAAGACTTGACTCGAACGTTGGACTTAGATGATTTGGGAAGATTAGATTTTAGGAAATGTTCGAAAAAGTTCAAATTAGGAGAGTGTCATTTTAGGAAAGTTTCATTTTTAGAAAGTTTCGAATTAGGAAAGTTTCAAATTTAGAAAGTTTTCGAAAAAGGAAAGGTTATCAAATTAGGAAAGCTCCCGAATTAGGAGAATTTTGAAATAGGAAGTTTTGAAAATTGGAATGTTTAGAAAACAAGGAAGCTTTGAAAATTGAAAAGTTTTGAAATTGGAGAGTTTCGTTTTAAGAAAGGTTTTGAAATAGGAAAGTATTGAGTTTAGAAATGTTTTGAATTACGAAAGTTTCAACTTAAGAAAGTTTTGAATTAAGAAAGTTTTAAAGTTTTAGGAAAGTTTAGAGTTTAGAAAGATTTGAAATTTAGAAAGTTTAATATTTAGAAAGTCTTAACTTAAGAAAGTTTTGAATTTAGAAAGATTTGAGATTTAGAAAGTTTAAGATTTAGAAAGTTTTAGGGTTTTAGAAAATCTTAAGATTAGGAAAGGTTTGAGTTTAAGAAAGGTTTGAAAACTTAGGTTTGAAAAGTTAAGATTTGAAAAGAGGGTAGAATTAGGAAAGATTTGAAAATTGAGTTTTAAAATTTAGGAAAGATTTTTATGTTCAAGTTTTGGAAACTTAAGATTTAAGAAATGGAAAGATTAAGAAGCATTCGATTTAGGAAAGATTTAGATTTTGAAATTTAAGGAAACATTTAAAATTTAGGTTTAAGAAACTTATGGTTTAAGAAGGAATTGAATTAAGAAAGGTTTGGATTAGAAAGGGATTGGATTTAGTTTCTAAAAGCAAAGGTTTGATTTTGTTTCCAAAAACAGAGGATTGGATTTGGTTTCCTAAACGAGAATATATGATTTGGTTTCCTAAAGGGAAGATAGGATTTGGCAAGGATTTGGAAAGGGAGATTCTAGAAACCCTAGATTTGGAAAATTATAGTTTCGATGTAGAAAACAGGTTTTGGAAACATTTATGGTTTGGATGTGAAAACAAGAGGTTTTGGAAACCTAGGTTTGGGGTAAAGTTTGAAAATCATGTTTTTGGAAAGAAAATTAGGGTTTCCTAATTGTGAGTTCTAGGGCTTGACTTGGGCTTTAAGGAAAGAGTTTTTTGGAAAGTGTGTTTTTGGAAACGAAGGTTTTTAGAAGGGAAATCCTAGAGGGGAGTTTTTAGAAGGGAGATTTTGAAAAGAGAGTTTTTGAAAACATTTTTGGAGAGAGTTTTTATAGGAAAGCGACCTAGGGAACGTTTTTGGAAAATGGGCTTTGAAGAGAGCGTTTTGGAAAGGAGTTGAAAAAGGGAGTTTTGAAAAAAATTGATTTTTGGGAAGAGTTTTTAGAAAAGAATTTTGGAAAGGAAAGTTTTAGGAAAATATGTTGAAAAAGATATTTTTAGGATAAGGGATTTGGAAAGAGAGTTTTTAAAAGGTATAAAAATATCTCACTTTCCTAAAGCAATTCTAACCATAAGAAGGCTAGAACCAATTTAAAAAAGTGGTTTTGAAAACAACAAAGGTTGAAAATATAGACCATGTTGGTTACTTTAAATGTAATACTTTCCTAAAGCAATCCTAGTCATAGAAAAGCTAGAATCACCCTAGGATTGTGGTTTTGAAAACAAGTTTTCGAAAAGGGGATTTTGATGCAATTTTGAAAACAAGTTTGAAAACGATTTGAAAAACAATTTTGAAAACGGTTTTTGGAAGATGCAAGATTATGATATGCAAGATGCAATTTTGGGGTCGTGAACATACAAGGCTAAGGCTTCACCATATAATCAAGGGAGCCGGACTCACGTGGTCTCCGGTTAGCCTAAAGGAAAACCCCTAACACGGTGACCCTCTGATAGTCTAATCCTACACATGGACTGGGAGTCCCCTTGTTTCAAGCATGCAAAGAAAGGAGGGGACAGAGATGGGGGATTAAAATAGAGAAAGCCTAAGTGGGTTAGGAGAGAGAAGAGAGAGGGGGAAGTGCGAAAATTTAAATGGAGAACCTACCTTGTATCTTGTTTATTTTGCGCGCCTTGCTTTCTTCGGTCTTCGTCATGGTCTTCGTCTTCAATCTTCAAGAGCCGCATTCAATCTTCAAACTTCATATTGCAACTCTTCAAACTTCATATTGCAACTCTTCAAGTCTTCGAAGGAGGGTTGAAGGCTAGTGTATGAGTGTATGGGGGTGTGTATGAGTGTATAGAGGGTTAGGGTTTAATGTATGGTGGCTAGGGTTTGGAAAACCTAGGAAAGCTAGGGTTTTGGGAGTGTTCGAACTCTATATATCAAATTCTATGATTTTTTTTTTGAGTTTGCGAATCCTTTTCACGCTGGAAGAGGCTCTGTATTTATAAAGGGAGGAATACACTGGTGCCTATTGCAGTAGCGTCAGACCAAACTTTACATTGGCGCCACTAGGAGTGGCGTCAGGCCATTTTTTGGCTTGGCGCCATTACTAGTGGCGCCAGCTATTTAGGAAATGTTTAAGGTCGGCAAGCAACATATCTTTGACTAGATTTGGGTGCCTGTACTAGTGACTACCATGTAATTTTTAGCCTGGCTTCACTAGGAGTGACTCCGGAAAGTCCAGGAATGATTTAAGGGACTAGGAATGGTCCAGAAGGCTAGAAAAGAGTAGGAACACTTAGAATAGTGTCCCGAAGGTGTTTGACTTGAAAAGTGAGGATGGGATGTGTTGGAAGGGTTGACCGGGCCTTTAGGGGCAAAACGGTCAATCGGATCGGGAAGCTGACGGGACGGACTTGGATTGCCCAGAAGAAGACTTGGGATTTGGAAACATTATTTAGAATATTCCCAAAGGTTTTCGGTTTGATACCCAGAGCCGGTGTGGTCAGAAGAGGTGACCGGCCCACTAGAGGCAAAACGGTCATTTCGCACCGGGTTTGCCGAAATTGACTCGGAATGAATCGAAAAGGTAAAGGGAGATTGAGAACACTACAAAAAGCAGTCTCAGAAGGTTACCGGTTTGATACCCAGAGCCGGTGTGGTCGGAAAAAGAGACCGGCCCTCTAGGGTCAAAACCGTCATTTTTTACCGAGTTTGCCGGAACTGACTCGGAAAGATAAAGAAGGGTTGAGATTACTATAAAAAAAAATCTCAGAAGGTTACTGGTTTGATACCCAGAGCCGGTGTGGTTCCCGGGGCGTTCAGATGCCTAGGGGCAAAAATGGTCATCTTGACCGGAAAGTCTCGGAAAAGGTCCAAGGGGCAGTTTGGTCATTTTTCACCGAAGTGGGCTAACAGACCCTGGTGTTGACTTGGGTTTTGAGTGTTTTCGCCACTCTGACGGCGGTCGTCGTGGCACAGGGGTTTGTTGGCAATTCCTTATATCGACCTATTTGTGAGTATTTCCGCTACTCTAATGGTTGTGATGTTTGTGAGTATTTTCGCTACTCGAACTGTCTCGAAGAATAAACTGTCTCGAGAGAGGGATTGGAAAGGGGACTTACTGTCTTCGAGAAGACGTGCCTCATTTGGAATCGTCTCGAGGAACAAACTGTCTCGAGAGAGGGGTTGGAAAGGGGACTTACCGTCTTCGAGAAGATGTGCTTGAGTTGGAAACGTCTCGAGGAATAAACGGTCTCGAGAGAGGGGTTGGAAAGGGGACTTACCGTCTTTGAAAAGACGTGCCTGAGTTGGAACCATCTCGAGAAATAAACTGTCTCGAGAAATGGGTTAGAAAGGGGACTTACCGTATTCGAGAAGACATGCCTGATTTGGAACCGTCTCGAGGAATAAACTGTCTCGAGAGAGGGGTTGGAAAGGAAAGGACAATGCCCCTAAAGACATTTTGGTCATTTTGCCTCTATTTGGGCCTGGCGGGCCCGCGAAGCGATAGACAAGTGGGATTTGGACTTAGAAAGTTGATTTCGATTGGAATATGCCCACAATGACTTAAACACAAGTCTGGACGGAGTGTAGACTGTTGAGCGGTCAAAAATGGGGTGCTTACACAAGATTATGGTTATAATGACCCCAAGAAAACCTTCCTTGGAATGGTCTCCAAACACCAACCATGTAAACCATGTTCTTGGCTAAAGTCAAAATTTTCATGGAAATGATCTTCAAAAAGATTGTCAACCCAAGTCTATTATATAGCATGTTTTGTTTTTCAAAACTCTTCCCAAAAGTGCATCAAACAACCTTTCAAAAATCATCTTTCAATTCAACCTTAGGTTAACTTGACCCTAGTTGACCAACCCTAGGTTAACTTGACCTTAGTTGTCCAACCCTAAATGAACTTGACTCTAGTTTACCAACCCTAGGTTAACTTGACCTTAGTTGTCCAATCCTAGGTTAACTTGACCGTAGTTGTCTCACCTTAGGTTAATCTAACCCTAACTCATCCTAACCTTAGGTTAACCCTACCCTAGTTAGTTAATCCTAGGTCACCTTAACCTTAGGTTAACCCCACCTTAGTTAGTTAACCATAGGTCATCTTAACCCTAGGTTAACCTAACCCAAGTTAGTCAACCTTAGGTCACCCCTAATCCTAAGCCAACCCTACCTAGGTTAGTTACTTTGAGGTTCCAACTCTTGAACCCTTTTCTAAATGATCATTCAATTTTAAACCATTCTCATAACCCATTTTTCCAAAACCTCCCACTCTCTTGATTTAAAAAAAACCAACTCTATAAACTCTTCAAATGTTCTTACACTCCATCTTCACGGCTTTCCCAAAAATGTTTTCAAAAGGTTACAAACCTAAGGTGCCCCAAGCCCTCTCATGGTTAGGGATTCTAAAGAAAAGTGATAAATTAAGAGCAACCTCCAAGGTTGTCCATATTAGGACTCCAAACCATTAGCCACTTTCAAAAATTAATTCGTCAAAACATTCTAAAATCATGCCTCCAAAGTTTTCAAAACAAGACTTCAAAAACACTTTCAAGTTCTCTTGAGACATGCCAAAGCATTTTTTCAAAACTCCCTCAAGTTGATCCGAAAACATTTGCAAAACAAGCCCCCATCCAATTTCAAGTCAAAACTTCCAAAGACCTCAAAGTGTTTTAAACTTTTCCAAAGATCTCCAAGTGTCTTAACATTTTTCAAAAACCTCAAAGTGTCTTGAACTTTTTCAAAGACCTCAAAGTGTCTTAAACTTTTCCAAAAACCCCAAAGTATCTTCAAACCTTGCAAAGGCCCTAATGCGTCTATTTTCCATTGGGCTCTTGCCCGAACTACGAATGACCTGATTCTCATCAAATGAGATACGTAGGCAACCTAAAACGGTGTGGTCATAACTTTTATTTCAACTCCAATCCCTTTTTCAAAAATTCCAATCAATTCAAAGTTTCTATTCCAAACTTTTTCAAAACCCCCATTATTTTCAAACTTCTTCTAAAAACTTGCATCATGCATCATTCATCCGAAAAGTGATGACTAAACCCCGATTTCAAAATTCTAAAGTGGATATTAAGTGGACAACGGTAACCGGTTATTCTAGTGAGTGAACCAAGGGTGATTAGACATGTAGGTACCGAAAGGGCGGGTGTAAGCATCCCATTTTTGATCGCTCGACAGTCTATATTCCGTCCAAACTTGTACTCAAGTCAATATGGACGTATTCCAATTGAAATCAACTCTCTAAGTCCAAATCCCGTCTGTCCATCGCTTCGCGGGCCCACCAAACCCCAATAAAGGCAAAATGACCAAAATGCCCTTAGGGGCATTGTCCTTTCCAATTCCAATTCCAGTCCCTCTTTCGAGATAGTTGATTCCTTGAGACGATAAATCTATTCCAAATTAGGCACGTCTTTTCAAAGACGATAAGTCCCCTTTCCAATTCCAAATCAGGCACGTCTTTCCGAAGACGATAAGACCCCTTTCCAATTCCAATCCTTCTCTCGAGACAGTTGATTCCTTAAGATGGTAAATATACTCCAATCAGGCGCGTCTTTCCGAAGACGATAAGACCCTTTTCCAATTCCAATCCCTCTCTCAAGACAGTTGATTCCTCGAGACGATCCGACACATTTTTCAAAAAAAATCTCTTCGAGACAGTAAGTCCCTTTAAACCTGTCGACCAGGACGAGACCCCAAGTCCCATAGATGGTAGAACGGTCCACCTTTGGCGCCTGCTAGCCCGCTAATGCGAAAATGTCCGTTTAGGCACGCCTTTCGAGAAAGTTGACTTCTCAGGCATTAAGTCCCCTTTAGTAGCTTCCCGAGATCAGGCAGTCTCGGGAATGATTGCGAACCCTCAGAGTAGCAGAAATACTCACAAACATCACAACCGTTAGAGTAGCGGAAATACTCACAAGCAGGTCGATATAGGGAATTGCCAACAAACCGCCGTATCATGCGACCGCCATCAGAGTGGCGGAAACACTCAATACCCAGGTCAACACCAGTGTCTGCTAGCCCACTTCGGTGAAAAATGACCAAACTGCCCTTTGGGCGTTTTTCGGCACGTTTCTCGAGAACACATTTGAATCCTCATAACGGTAAGTCCAACCTTCCAAGATTGTCTTAAAGGCAATCCGACATGATTAGGTGTCTTCTAGTCAATTTCAGGCCAATTTCGAGACTTTCCGGTTAAGATGATCATTTTGCCCCTAGGCATTCGAATGCCCCGGGAACCACACCGGTTCTGGGTATCAAACCGGTAACCTCCTGAGAATACTTCTTATAGTATTCCCAACCTTCCTTTACCTTCCCAGATCATTCCGAGTCGGTACTGACAAACACGGTACAAAATGACCGTTTTGCCCCTAATGGGCCGGTCTCTTTTTTCGACCACACCGGCTCTGGGTATCTAACCGGTAATCCCCTGAGTTTGATTTTTATAGCATTCTCAACCTTCCTCCATCTTTTTGGATCATTTCGAGTCAGTTCCGGTAAAGCCGGTGCAAAATGACAGTTTTACCTCTGGTGGGCCGGTCACCTTTTCCGACCACACCGGCTCTGGGTATCAAACCGGCAGCCTTTGGGAACATTCTGAATAATGTTTCCAAATCTTGAGTCTTTTTTCAAGACAGTCCGGGTCCGTCCTGACAGATTTCCGATCCAGTTGACCGTTTTGCCCCTAAAGGCTCGGTCAACCCTTCCGACACATCCTATCCTCATTTTTCAAGTCAAATACCTCCAGGACACTGTTCTAAATGTTCCTGCCCTTTTCCAGCCTTCCGGGCCATTCCCGGTCCCTTAAATCATTCCCGAACTTTTCAGAGTCATTCTTAGTGAAGCCAAGCTAAAAATTGCATGGTAGTCACTAGTACAGGCGCTCAAATCTGTCAAAGATACGTAGCTTGCCGACCTTAATAGTTTCCTAATTGGTTGGCGCCACCAAGCCAATATTTGGCCTGGCGCCACTAGGATTGGCTTGGCGCCACTCCTAGTGGCGCCAAAAGGAATTTTGGCCTGGCGCCACTGCAACAGGCGCCAGGTCTATCCCATCTCTATAAATACAGAGCCTCTTCCAGTGTGAAAGAGGTCCACAAACTCAGTCTAAAAATCCTATATTTCGATTTACAGAGCTCGTGCACTCCCTAAACCCTAGCTTCTCTAAGTTTTCCAAACCCTAGCCACCATACACAAACCTTAGCCTCCTATACACTCCTATACACTCTCATACATTTATACACTAACTTTCAACCCTCCTTCGAAGACTTGAAGAGCTGCAATATGAAGTTTTGAAGATTGAAGACGACTCTTGAAGATTGAAGTGAAGACCAAAGCAAGAAAAGCAAGGCGCGCAAAGCAAGCAAAATAAACAAGACATACAGTAGGCTTTCTCTTTAAGTTTTTGTACTTCCCCCTCTCTCTTCTCTCTCCTAACACACTTGAGTTTATCTATTTTAATCCCCCATCTCTTTCCCCCCCCTTTCTTTGCATACTTGAAACAAGGGGATTCCCGGTCCATGTATAAGATTAGACTATTGGAGGGTCACCGTGCCGGGGGCTTTCTTTTAGTCTAACTGGAGACCACGTGGGTTCGGCTCCTTTGATTATGTGGTGAAGCCTTAACCTTGTATGTTCACGACCTAAATTTCCATTATGCATATCATAATCTTGCATCTTCCAAAAATCGTTTTCAAACTCGTTTTTAAAGCTTGCATTAAACTTGTTTTCAAAATTGCATCAAAATTTCCTTTTTCAAAACTTGTTTTCAAAATCACAATCCTAGGGTGATTCTAGCGTTTCCATGGTTAGGGTTACCTTAGAAAAGTGTTACATTTAAAGTGACTTTTATAGTTCATATTTTCAAATCTTATTATTCTCAAAACCACTTTCTTAAAGTAGTTCTAACCTTCTTATGGTTAGAATTGCTTTAGAAAAGTGAGACGTTTTTTTACTTTTCAAAAAATTCTCCTTTCAAAAGTCTCTCTTTCTAAAACTCTCTTTTTCAATATGATTTCTAAAAACTCTTCTTTCCAAAGTTGTTTTTTAAAAACACCCTCCAAAAATCTATTTTTCAAAACTCCCTTTTTCAACTCCTTTCCAAAATACTCTCCCCGAAATCCACTTTCTAAAAACATTTCCTAAAAATCTTTCCAAAAACTCTCTCAAAGTTTTATTTTTCAAAAACTTCCTTCCTAAAATTCTTTTCAAAATACGCTTTCTAAAAAATTCCTCTTTAGAATCTTCCTCCAAAATCTTCGTTTCCAAAAACACACTTTCCAAAAAAACTCTTTCCTTAGAGCCCAAGTCATGCCCTAGAACTCATGATTAGGAAACCCTAGTTTTCTTTCCAAAAACATGGTTTTCGAACTTGCCTTAAAACCTAAGTTTTCAAAATCTCCCTTTTCACATCCAAACTATACATATTTCCAAAACTTATTTTCTATGTCAAAACTATAGTTTTTCAAATCTAGGATTTCTAAAACTTCCTCTTCCAAATCCTTGTCAAATCAAATCTTCCCTTTAAGAAGCCAAATCCAATCTTCCTGTTTAGGAAACTAGATTCTATTGTCCGTTTTTGGAAACAAAATCAAACATTCTCTTGTAGAAACAAAATCTAATCCCTTGTTTTAGGAAATAGGAATCTTAACTCTTCCTAGTTTAAATCTTTCCTAATTCAACTCCTTCCTAATCTTCTACTTTCCTAAATCTTAAGTTTCCAAAACTTGAACATAAAAATCTTTCCTAAATTTTAAAACTCAACTTCCAAATCTTTCCTAATTCAACCCTTTCCTAATTCTACTCCTTTCCAAATCTTAACTTTTCAAATCTAAGCTTTCAAATTTTTCCTAAACTCAAACCATTTCTATTCTCAAGATTTTCTAAAACTTAAACTCTAAAAACTTTCTAAGTTCTAAACTTTCCTGGACTTCAAGTCTTCCCAAGTCTAAACCTTTCCTAATTCCAACCTTTCTTAATTTCAACTTTCGAATCTAGATTTCCAAATCTTTCTAAAACTCAAACTTTGAATCTTCCCAAAATCCTAAACTTCCTAAAGCTTTCTAAATTCAAATCTCTTCTAATTTAAAATCTTTCTAAAATTCTAAGCTTTTCAAATTCAAAACTTTCTTAAATTAAAATTTTTCAAATTCTAAACTTTTCTCAAACTAAATTTTTCCTAATTCAAAAAACATTTCTAAATTCAACACTTTTCTATTTCAAAACATTTCTTAACATGAAACTTCCTTAATTCAAAATTTTCCTAAGTTGAAACTTTCCTAAGTCGAAGCTTTCCTAATTCGAAACTTTCCTAAATCTAAGCTTTCCTAAGTTGAAACTTTCCTAAACCAAAACTTTCTTAAAATGACACTTTCCTACAATGAAACTTTCCTAAAATGGAACTTTCCAAATTCGAACCCTTCCTAAATCCAAGCTTTCCTAATCTTCTAAGTCCAATATTCAAGTCAATTATTTTCTAAAATCTTTCCAAGTCAAATCCAATATTTCTTTTCTAAGTCCTTAAGTCTAGGTTTCCTAAAACCAAGTTTTCCAAAGTCAAGTCTTTTCAAATCTTCCAATCAAAGTTCAATCTCTCAATCTTCCAATCCAATTTCCAATTCAATCTCTTTCTTCCAATCATATCTTCTATTTTCAATTGGACTCTTGTCCGAACTACAACTGACCTGATTCCTCCAAAAGGATACGTAGGCAACCCTTATGGGTGCGGTCTCCACATTTTTCAAATCTTAAATTCCACAATCTTTTCAAATCTCCAATCTGTTTTCAAACTTCCAATTCCAAATTTCTATTTCCAAATCTCTATTTTCAATTTCCAAAACTTTCTTTCCAAATTCAAACTTCTATCTCTTCCTTTTCAAATCAAACCAATTTCTTTCCAAATCTATTTTTCAATTCTCTTTTCTTGCACTTCCATATCATACATCATGTTAGTTTCTTTTTAAAAATTCCTTTCTAAAGTGGATAGGATTGGACAGTTTGTTAGCTAAAGACTCTCATAGGTGAATCTAGAGTAGATTGACATGTAGGTACCGAAAGGGCAGGGCAGGGTAGGGTGATAGCTTAGTGCGTCTTCCCTACACGTAACCAACCTCCGAACCTAGATCACTGTTTTTGAAAGACCAAAAGGAGTTATTTTTCAAAAAAAGGGCTAAATGTTTTCCAAAGGTTGCCAAACAACCTGTTTTCTTAAAAACCCTCTCCAGAGGTAGTATTTTCAAAAATCGTTTTCAAAAACCCTAAGTGTAGTCTTAGGATTATGCTTAGTTTTTAGGTGACTTAACTCACCTTAATCAAGTTAGGTGGCGACTCCAAACTTTTTCCAAAAGCCCTTTATTCAAATTAATTTTCAATTCAAACCTAGTCGCACTCATTCTTCTAAGAGGGTGAGTTCTAACGAGAGAGTACAGTATTTTTTTTGCTTGTGTGTGTATTCCTCGAGTGCGAAAAATCTGAGCGCGACAGCGGGGTAGGGTGATGATTTTGGGATATCTTCCTTACACGTAACCAACCCCTGAACCATAGATTTCTGTTTTCAAATGACCAAAATGGAGTTATTTTCCAAAAGGCTTAAATCTTTCCAAAGGTTGCCAAACAACCTATTTTCTTAAAAACCCTCTCTTGAGGGAGTTTTCAACACCTTTTTCAAAAACCCTAAGTTTAATCTTTGAATTAACACTTAGTTTTAGGTGCCCTAACTCACCTTAATTAAGTTAGGTGGCGACTCCTATTTTTCTGAAAAGCCCTTAGTCAAACCAATTTTCAAACCTAGTCGCACTTGTCCTTCTAGGAGGAGGAGTTCTAGTGACAGAGTTCTGTGCTTTTTGTCTCCAAGCCGAAAGGACCTTGGACACTGGCGTGACAGTTAACAACTCCACTAGGGACACTTAGAGGGTTAGGCCATTAACATGTCTCTTCACCCTTCACTTACCCAGAATCTCCAGTTACTTTGCCCAGTTTTATCCACTCTTCAAATTTTTCAAGTTTCCAAAGCAAATCCTATTTTTCAAAATAGTGTTATCACTCGCATTCATTGTTTACATTCATGCTCTTACATTAATCACCCATTTTACCTTGCATTTGTCTTTTTTAGGTGGACCTTTGTTCACTTTTTTATTTCATGTCTTATTTATTGCCATGTATGTGAATGAATGTACAAGATGTGATGTGTGTTGTTGGGTAATTACTCTTAGACATAGTAATCTCTAAGCTTAAATTGTTGGTTGATTAGTTAAATTTCAGTGTTAATTTAGTATTTTAACTCCCAAAATGCATTAAAAGTCTTTTTGTGCACTTTTTACAGGAATTGGAGCTTAAACCAAGGTAAACAGGCAAATATGAGGGTGATCGATCAATCGACCGATCGATTGCTCGATCGAACGATCCACAGAACGTTCGATCGGCTGATCGATCGCCAAACTCACCGATTGATTTGAGATCTCCGTTCGGATCTCTGTAGCAAACTTCAGAGAGGGAGCTTTTCCGATCGATCGACTGTTCGATCAGTGACGTTGGAACTCCCTCAACAGACGACACAAATGCAAACTTCAGAGAGGTCGGTTTTCCATTCGATCGGGCGATCGATTGCCATTATTCGTTCGATCAGCCGTTCGATCGGACGCCACCACCGATCAATCGGTCTGTACAGACTCTGTTTTTCTGCAAAGTGAGAAAAGGTCGAAAATCTGCAGATCTGGACAGTAAGAGTAGCTTCCAAAGGAGAACTTTTGATATTTTGTAAGGGTTTTTTAGTTAGTTTTACCTTAATGCTTTGTAATGTTGTCATTTATTGCTTTTGGATCATTGTAAATGAATGTTTGATATATGAAGTGAATATTTCTCTACTCTTTCTAGCCATTTTCTCTCATTTTCTTGCCATTTTTCCTCATTTTCTTGGCAACTAAACACTAGTTCTACATAGTTTAATGGTAGATTTGTCTTCTTTTATGTTCTTTGACATAGATTTTAGCAGCTAAATATCCCTTGGATGTGGTTGTGAAGATCCACCAAAGATCTTCAAAGGGTTGAAAATGAGTTGTATGAACTTTAAAGTCATATCCTTAAAATTTCATGGTTCCATTTGATTTAGCATGAGATTCATTAGAAAAACTTAGATTCATAACCCCTTGGCAATATTTATGCACAAATCAACGTTTGGTATAGGTATTGCACATATCTAAGGTTTGATTCTAGGGTGTCAATCATAGATTTTGTCTTTATGCTCAGTCAAACAAAAACCCACATTTTTATAGTCGACATTTTCCGAATCAAGAATCCAAGGTGCGATTCTTGATTTGAGTTATAAACCTCTCATTGGAAACCCTTGTTGTGAATTGGTGGATCGAAACAACCATGTTCAAGCTTTTTCCTAATTACATAAAACTATATTTTATTGCCTTCATTAGTTATTAAGCTATTGCATTAAGCATTGAATCACCATCATCTCAAAATCAACATATTTTCGGTCTCTTTTATGTTAGGAAAAGAAAAGAATTTTCATTTGCAATCCATCAAGATAAGTGCTCGTGCTAATTGAACTTTATTGCTATATTTGCAGAATTCCCTTGGGAGTGAACGACACCGAAACCTCCGGTTTTTACTACATGCGCGACCTCCGTATTATTGCGAAGTGACTCCGGTTGTGAAGCACATCTGGAGGCGTACCATTGGGTCCTTTCCTCCATTTTGAAAAATTCCACACACACTTGATTACCCTTAGAAATAGTAATCTTTTGGCTTAAATTGTTAGTTGAATAGTTAAATTTGGTGTTAATTTAGTATTCTAACCCCTAAAACGCGTTAAAACTCTTTTTGTACACTTTTTGCAGGATTTGGAGCTCAAACTAAGGCAAATGGGCAATCTTGAGAATGACCGATCGATCGCCCGATCGATCGCCCGATCGAACGGTCCACAGAACGTTCGATCGGCCGATCGATCGGTGATCCTACGATCGATCGGTGATGCTCTGTTCACCTTTTGCAGCAAACTTCAGAGAGGGCGTTTTTTCGATCGATCGGGCGTTCGATCGGTGACGTCGGAATCCTCACAACAGACGATACAGAAGCAAACTTGAGAGGGGTCGGTTTTGCGATCGATCGGTCGTACACCGATCGATCGGTGTGTACAGACTCTGTTTTTCTGCAGAGTATAAAAGCTTTTGTTCGAGACAAAAAGTGATATAGGGTATTTTCTGCAGCAGTTTGGACGGGAAGAAGGCTCCAAAAGTGGATTTTTGTTATCTTGTAAGGTTTTTGGTTAGATCTACTCTTAATGATTTGTATTTAATGTCATTTATTGCTTTTGGATCATTGTAAGTGAATGTTTGTTATATATATGAAGTGAATGATTTTCTACATTTTCTAGCAACTTTCCATCATTTTCTTGGCACTTTCTCTCATTTTCTTGGCAACCAAACACTAGCTTTTTATAGTTTAATGGTAGATTTGTCGCTTTTTATGTTAGTTAACATGGATTCTAGTAGCTAAACACCCCTTGGATGTGATTGTGAAGATCCACCAAGGATCTTCAAAGGGTTGAAAATGGGTTGTATGGACTTCAAAGTCATATCCTCAAAATTATATGGTTTCATTTGATTTAGTATGAGATTCATTAGAAAAACCTAGATTCATAACCCTTTGGTAATATTTATGCACAAATCAACATTTGGTATAGGTATTGCACATGTTTAAGGTTTGATTCTAGGGTACCAATTATATATTCTCTCTCTAGGCTCAATCAAACAAAACCCACATTTTTATAGCCGACATTTTCCGAATCAAGAATCCAAGGTGTGATTCTTGATTTGAGTTATAAAACCTCTCATTGGAAACCCTTGTTGTGAATTGGTGGATCAAAACAACCATGTCCAAGCTTTTCTCCTTAATCACATAAAACTAGCTTTTGTTGTTTTTTCATAGTCACTAAATTATTGCATGAAGCATATAACCATCATCATCTCAAAACCAACATATTTTCGGTCTCTTTTATGTTAAGAATTTTCATTTGCAATCCATTAAGATAAGTACCCGTGCTAGTTGAGCTTTGTTGCTATATTTGCAGAATTCCCTTGGGAGAGAACGACACCGGATCCTCCGGTTTTACTACAAGCGCGACCTCCGTGCCCTTGCGGAGTGGCTCCAGTTGAAGCACAACTGGAGGCGTGTCAACACTTGATGCATTCACTTGCATTTGTATCTTGCATATATTACCTAGTTACTACCCTTCTAGATAGAAGGGGGAACAGTATATTGACTGTGGGCGGATGCTGTGTCAGTTTCTTAGCCTACGGTCTCTTGATAGTTCCCCCGCTCGAACCACCAACCAAATATGGAGTTCACCCTTTCGGGGGTAAATGCCGGAGGTTTGAAGGTTCGGGAACCGAGCTTTTTAGGAAGCATTAGTAAAACCCTAACCTCATGCTTATGTAGCACCTCATGCATAGTTGAACATCTGCCGAATTTAGGACACACGCGCCAATTTCAAAATCAAGGAGGAAAGGGTGACCGCTTTATTTTCCCTTATACATTTTGTTTAATCCATGCCGTTATGCTAATTAATTCTTGTTGTTCCCATGTACATGCATCATAACTGCCCATGCATCGAAATTCACTTCAAGACAAGAGTTCTCAAAGTAACTCAAGTCATTGCACCTTCATGCATCCAAATCAACCCCTAGAGAAAGGCTTAAAGACCTTCTCGTCTAAATCAAGCCAACCCAAAACTCCTAAGGGTACCACGAGACCCTAAGGATTCATGACATGTATAAAAGTCATCTCATACATAGGGACCCCAATCCCTCTTCGCTCATGGAGATAGGGCTGCCAAGAAGACAAGGGGCAATCTCTCACCGACCTCTATCCAAGAAGGCGAATCCGAAGACTCAAGAGTTGTTTAGGATCCCATGATGTAAATATAAAATAGGCGAAGGTCCCAAGAAAAATGTTCCCCTTCTCTTTCAAATGTACTTTCAATTTCATGTAAAAACAAATCAAATGCAATAGAACTATCCTTTCTACTTTCATCGAATGAATGTATGAATGAATGAATAGGCTCGCACAGGTATAGTATTGCATGTAGGGGCAACCTCCTATCTCCAAAAGCGAGCCAACAGATCATGCTTAGTACCCATATCAAAGTAGGGGCACCCCTAAGGCATGCATTGCATAAAAATCTTCAATCTAAAGGCACTGATTTCTCCTTTTTTTTGTTTTTCTTTATTTTTTTAGATTCTCATTGTCTTCTCCCTAGCCTATAAAGGCCAAGAGAGCCAGAGGATGAAGCAAGAATGAAAAGGGGGTCTTCTAAACTGCCTATTCATTGCCATTATGTTGTCCATATAATTACTATTAGGCTTATGCATTAATATCCATCCTAGGACAAGAGTTCCAAGAAACTCAAGTTATTATATTCTCATGAATTCAATCAACCGTAGAGAGAAAGGGATGATCCAATCTCATGTTAATCAAACCTACCCAAACCCCTAAGGGTTTCTCCAACCTTAAAGATTCATGGCATGCATAGGACCATATCTCAAGAGAGGCCTAAATCTCTCTCGGTCCATGGAGGCGGGATTCCTTAAACAAAAAAGTATCAACCGGTCCATGCTGAAGAGGTATTGTATTGCACAAAAGGACAAAATCCCACCTCCAAAATGGACTCAACATCATGCCTAGATTCCCTCAAAGAAGGGACCTCCATAGGATATGCATTGCATAAAACCTTCAACTCCACATGCTAACTGCATTTTGTTTTTTTTTTTTTCAGGTCCAAGAGCACAGTCAAACCGATAGAATCCCTCCGGTATCCCGCCTAATTCATAATTCTTGCAAAGCCATGACCCCAACATAATGTTGCCACTCCACCATAACTCAAACTCTTGAAGTCGTTCTTGTGAAATCAGATGGCACACACGGCAAATGGAGTTTGAAGGACGTCGGCGTGATTCCAAAACCAGTCTGAGGGATTTATTCCAAAAAAGGGGGAATTTCTTTCAAACTCGTCTTTCAAGTTTCAATTCGAATTTGAGCATGAAAATAACATCATCTAAATAAAAATGATCCAGAGTTTTCATATTTATATCATTGTCTCATGGAACTTCACGAATGATGTCTTCTTCTTTAAGAATTTTTCCTTTGAAATGTTTTACCCTGACTTGGAGGATGGGATAGTGCAAGCACTGCTTTTAGCATAAACAATCTTTACTCCAAAAAGAGGAGTGAGAAAAAGAAGAGGTGAAGAGAGAGGGGAAATACAGAGGGGTGAGAGATGAGGATCAATCACATATCTCATTGAAGTCCAAAGAGTGACCCCCGAAGGATGTCCTAGCAAAGCAGTAAGCAGCTAAACCCTCAAAATGAAGGGGAGGCATCATTTCATTCTCCCAAATATAAAGCAATCAGTTGCTCAGCCCACTAGAGCCGCAGGTGATTTCTATTCAAAAGCCCAAACCATGAGTCACCCCCCACACTGGGGCAAGTGCATGCAAGGAATGAATTCACGAACTAACATTTACCATTTTTAAGGCGTTGCTAAAATTTTGAAAGAGCTTTATAGACTAAGCAATTCAACTTGAAATGAAAAGAGGCCATCTTTTCTTCTACCATATAGTTAAATATAACCCTTATAAAGCCCACTTGAGCTGGTCGCATTCTGATCATTTAGCCGACCTAATGATCAACGCCCACATTGGGTCAAGGCAAAACCATCAACACATGATAATTTCCAAGAACACCTGTAGCAAACAGTACCCTTCAAGAGAATAAACAATGAACAGATGTTGATCTCTAATAGAGCGCGCGATGAATGAATGGCGATTCCTAAGAAAGCACGCAATAAATAAATGATGATCTCCAAGATGATGTAGTATTTATGACATCTGTAGGAACCAACATAATAGTAAGTTTTTCAAAAAAAAAAAAAAAAAGAATGACGATGATTTCCAAACACAATGATGACTTCCAAGAGAAGATAGAGCCATCCAAGACGACACTAGAAGAACAAAACAGAAGTGAGCTTCCCGACAAAGAGAAAAGTCCATAAGAACGACAAAAGTAAGAGCCACTTGCCAAAGGTGATCACAGGTCTTCAGCAGCCTAGCAAATATAATAGGTTTTGGGCCTTTATCCTTCCTTTCAAATACCCCATCTCCTAGCCCATATTACGGTCCAAATTAAAGTCCTCTTAGATCAAGAAAAATTGCTTGGTCTAAATAAGCTTGAACAAAGAAACAACAACGTCTAAAAAGAATGGTAAATACAAGGACAAAATTCATTCCTTGCAAAAGGTGGTTCTGGTTCATACAACCCCCACTGAATTTAAAGATTTGGGCATATGTATCACTTCATTTCTTACAACCCTTAAACTTAGACTACATTACGGTCCTAAGTAAAGTCTTCTCTGATTAGGGAACGAAGATACAAGTTGCTTTGCCAAAGGGCAATGTCGATTGTTGCTCGAGAGGTCCACTTAGAGAAGTTTTTCTTTTCAACAAAAGAGAGAGAGGGAAAACGAGCCAATGGATTGAATATCTGAGAAGGTGCAAGTGTTATCACATCCTGACAAGAAAAGGGCAGAATTAGAAAGGGGAATTTCTAGAAAAAGAACAGAAGTTCAAAAGACTACCTAATTCTGAGACATAGCTCCTACAGATGAACGCAAATCCTGGGGCATACATCCTTGGATAAACATATGCATTCAATTTCATCCATGTATATAACTTGAGCATTCATCTCAAAGTATGACATGCATTCAATTTCATCCATGTATAAATGAGTGCATTCATCAAAGTATGACATGCATCCAATTCCATTCTTGTGCATGCATTCATAAAAAAGTATAATATGCATTCATGTATGTGCATTTATAAAAAAGTATGACATACATTCAAAATCCATCTCTATACGTTCATCAAAAAGCATGACATGCATTTAATTCCATCCCTGCGTAAGCATTCATCAAAAAACATAGCATACGTTTAATTCTATCTTTACGCTTTCATAAAAAAGTATGACATGCACTCATTTCCTCATATATCAGCTTGTGCATTCATTCAAAAGTATGATGTTCATTCATTTTAACCTATGGTAGACTTATACAGTATATACCAAACAACATGTCTAACAAAATACACTGACAAATGTTCAGGCGATTACAAAAGAAAAGGTGTTCCAAAGCAGAAGTACTACATTCCTAAAAGTCTGTCATCCAGAATTCAAACACTCTGCAAAAGAAATGGCATACACCCTAGAAAACCCGAATTATCATCCATAGACAATAAGAAACAGAGAATAGGGCACTAAATCACCCTCAACCTCCCCAATCAACCATGAATAACCTAATCCAACCTTTTTCAAAACCACAGAGAATAGGGCAACGACCCACCTTCAACCACCCCAATTAATGTCAGCCTAACTCAACCCCTTCAAATCATAAAAACTAGGGCAACGACCCACCCTACACCTCCCATTCAATTGCAAACCAGTTGATCCACTCAAGGAAAACTTACCTATAGATGTTCGACCTTCTAAATACCCCAAACCTTTCAAAAGGAGGCCTCACCCCCTCCAAAACCAAATTCAAGAACCCGAGGAAGCACCTTACCTAGAATGCCGCTATGCCAGCCAGAGGCAAAAGTCAACAATCAGCACATCAAAGGAACAATACTTTCCAAAAATCTCAATCCAAGAAGCAGGAAATGTCATCTTCTCCAACATTCAAGACAAAAGAACTATAAGAAAATCCCTTATATCAGCAAAGATTAGGTTTCAGAGCTTCCTCTGAAAAAGCAGATTAGGTTTCAGAGCTTTCTCTGGAAAAGCAGATTGGGTTTTGAGCTTCCTCCGAAAAAACAGATTGGGTTTCGAGCTTCCTCTGAAAAAGCAGATTGGGTTTTAGAGCTTCCTCCGAAAAAAGCAGATTGGGTTTTAGAGTTTCCTCCGAAAAAGCAGATTTGGGTTTTAGAGCTTCCTCCGAAAAAGCAGATTTAGGTTTCAAAGCTTCCTCCAAAAAAGCATATTGGGTTTCAGAGCTTCCTCCGAAAAAGCAAATTTGGTTTCAGATCTTTTCTCGAAAAAGCAGATTGGGTTTCAGAGCTACCCCTGAAAAAGGAGATTAGGTTTCGATCTTCCTCCGAAAAAGCAAATTGGATTTCAAAACTTTCTCAAAAAAAGCAGATTGGGTTTCAGAGCTTCCTCCGAAAAAGCTGATTAGGTTTTAAAGCTTCCTCAGAAAAAGCAAATTGGGTTTCAGAGCCTCCCCCAAAAAAGCAGATTGGGTTTCAAGTTTCCTCCGAAAAAGCAAATTGGGTTTCAAAGCTTCCTCCAAAAAAGAAGATTGGGTTTACGAGCTTCCTTTGAAAAAACAGATAGGGTTTCAGAGCTTCCCCTGAAAAAGCAAATTGGGTTTCGAGCTTCCTCCGAAAAAATAGTTTGAGTTTCAGAGCTTCCTCCAAAAAAGCAGATTGGGTCTTCAAGTTTCCTCCAAAAAAGCCGATTGAGTTTTAGAACTTTCTCCGAAAAAGCATATTACGTTTTCAAGCTTTCCTCTTTAAAAGCAGATATCAACCTTGAACCTCCCCAGAGAAGTAGCATTCCGTTAGACGGAGTGTCTGTTCAAGAAGACTCGGTTTCAAGATATCAACCTTGAACCACCCCTCAGAAGCTACGTCGGCAAAAATCATGTTATGCGCATAAAAGCAAAACTCGACAGTCAAGCAAACACCGAGTATTCCAATCTCAAGAAATCTCAATTCAGGAAGGCACAAATATCCTCCCTTCAAGCTCCGAGACAGAAGAATTACAAGCACTGAGCAATCTCTGATGATTCCGCAAGCTCAACCATCTCCAAAACTTCAAGGCAAAGCCTAGGTGTAATTCTAACCGAATTGTCTCAAAATCAACTAAAAAAAAAAACAAAACAAAAGCCCTTGCTTTCTTTCAAATCCAAAATTCAAGTTCCAAAATTCCAAAAAAAAAAAAAAAAAACTTTGCAAGGCTTTGTTTATAAAAACTTTCAAATTCCAGAGTCAGTTTCAAAAGCTTCCAAAACTAGTTCTACAAAAAGTTTCAAACTCAAAAGATCAAAGCTCTTGCTTTCTTTCAAAAATCAAAATCAATTTTCATATAAAAAAAAATTCATAGTTTTTTCGTTAAAAGTTTCAAGTTTCAACTCAATTTCAAAAAGGAAAAATCTTGCTGCCTTCCAAAAACACTATTAAGTTTAAAAACTTTCAAAGGATCAAGCTTCAAATCAAGATGAATTTTCTAAACATTTTGTCTTCAAAAAATTCAAGCTTCAAGTCAAAACGAATTTCCTATACGTTTTGCTTTCAAAAATCGAAAGGGTCGAGTCAAAATGAATTTTCTATACATTTTGACTTCAAAAGATCAAATTTCTAGTCAAAATGAATTCTCTACACATTTTCTTTTTAAAAGTTCAAGTTTTGTGCCAAAATGAATTTTCTATACATTTTTTCTTCAAGAGTTTCATAGTTTCGAGTCAAAACAAGTTTTCTAACCCTCATAAAAAAATATATATAGTAGTTTCGAAATTTCGAGTTCAAATGAATCCCCTTCAAATGGTTTTCACCTTTCTAGGTTTTCTAACTTTTCTCTTCAAAAAGCTTGATTTTAAAAGTACCCTTTAGGTTTTCTAACTTTTTCCTTTAAAAAGTGTGACTTCAAATCATTTCTTGGGTTTTCCAAAAACTTTTTCCTTCAAAAAGTTCAATCTTAAAAAAATATATATATATATTTCGGGTTTCTTGAGCTTCTCCTTCAAAAGCTCTGTTTTTCAAAAAATTTCGGGTTTTCAAGTTTTGCCTCAAAAAGCCTAGCTTTCCAACATTTTTTTGGAGTTTCCTGAGCTTTCTCCTTCAAAAGCTCCATTTTCAAAATATTCTTCAGGTTTGCCGAGCTTTCTCCTTCAAAAGCTTAACTTTCAAAATTTTGAGTTTTCTAACTTTCGCCTCAAAAATCTTGACTTTCAAAAGTCTGGGATTTCTAGCTTTTGCCTAAAAAAACTTAACTTTCAAAATTTTGGGTTTTCTAGCTTTCACCTTAAAAAGATAAACTTTCAAAATTTTAAATTTTTTAGCTTTCGCCTCAAAAAGCTTAACTCTCAAAATTTTAAATTTTCTAGCTTTTGCCTCAAAAAGCTCAACTTTCAAAATTTCAAGTTTTCTAGCTTTCATCTCAAAAAGCTTAACTTTCACAAGTCTTGGTTTTCTAGCTTTCGCCTCAAAAAGCTTAACTTTCAAAAGTCTGAGTTTTCTAGCTTTCGCCTTAAAAAGCTAAACTTTCAAAATTTTGAGTTTTCTAGCTTTTACCTCAAAAAGCTTAACTTTTAAAATTTTGGGTTTTCTAGCTTTCGCCTCAAAAAACTTAACTTTCAAAATTTTGGATTTTCTAGCTTTTGTCTCAAAAAGCTCAACTTTCAAAATTCCGGATTTTCTAGCTTTCGCCTCAAAAAGCTTAACTTTCAAAATTTTAGGTTTTTTGGCTTTCGCCTCAAAAAGCTTAACTTTCAAAAGTCTTGGTTTTCTAGCTTTTGCCTAAAAAAGCTTAATTTTCAAAATTTCAAGTTTTCCAGCTTTCGCCTCAAAAAGCTTAACTTTCAAAATTTCAGATTTTCTAGCTTTTGCCTAAAAAAGCTCAACTTTTAAAATTTCGGGTTTTCTAGCTTTCGCCTCAAAAAGCTTAACTTTCAAAAGTCTTGGTTTTCTAGCTTTCGCCTCAAAAAGCTTAACTTCCCAAATCTCGGGTTTTCAAACTTTCACCTCAAAAAGCGTACTATCAAAAAAAATTTCGGGTTTTCAAAACTTTCTCCACAAAAAGTTTAATTCCAAAATTGAATTCTAGGTTTTCAAACCTTTTTCCTCAAAAGTTTCATTCCAAGTTTTAAAAGTTTTCCAAACATTTTCCAATTCAAATCCAAATCCCTCCATTACAAAAGGCCATTTCAAAATCATTTGAAACAAAAAAAATCCTTTTCAAAATTCAAAAATCCTGAATCTCCCTAAAGGAGTGTCATTCCATTGGTCGGAATGTCGGTTCAGGAAAAATTTCAAAATCATTTCAAAATTTCAAAATTCAAACAATCCAATTTTAAAAACATAAAATTTCAAATTCTAACCACTCCGGTCCCTCCGATTGCCTCGTAGTCAACATGGGATCCTTCCTTATTATTTTTCTGTCTTCGACAAGCAAAGACAAAAAAAGAGGAGCAGCTGTAAGCACCCTATTTTTGCCTGCTCAGCAATTTCTGGCCCGACGGATGTAGTCTTCAAACACCACACCACGTGCAAGCTCAAGATGAGCCTTTCCATCTCCAATCCAGTCAACTGGTCGCTTCTCAGGCCCACAATGGCCCGTTGGAGCCATAAGCATAATCATTCCAAGCAGCTTTCTAGACCGGTCGGTCTTGGAAACCAATGCCATTCAGGTAGCTTCCCAAGATCGGGTGGTCTCGAGGACCAATTCCTCATCGAGTTCCAAACGGTTCATTTTTGGCGCCTGCTAGCCTACTGTCATGCCCAGATTTTTTGCACTCGAGGAATACTCACCCAAGCGGGAAAAATGTTGTACTCTCTCGTTAGAACTCACCCTCCTAAAAGAATGAGTGCGACTAGGTTTGAATTGAAAATTGGTTTGAATAAAAGGCTTTTGAAAAAGATTCGGAGTCGCCACCTAACTTGATTAAGGTGAGTTAGGTCACCTAAAAACTAAGAATAATCCGAAGACTACACTTAGGGTTTTTGGAAAACAATTTTGAAAATATCTCCTCAAGAGAGGATTTTTTAGGAAAACAGGTTGGTTGGCAACCTTTGGAAAACATTTAGCCCTTTTTTAGAAAAATAACTCCTTTTGGTCTTTGAAATCAGTGATTCTAGGTTCGGAGGTTGGTTACGTGTAGGGAAGACGCACTAAGCTATCACCCTACCCCGCCCTTTCAGTACCTACATGTCAATTTACCCTAAATTCACCTATGAGAGTCTTTAACTAACTATGGTTCAACCCTATTCACTTTGAAAAACAATGTTTGAAATAAATATGATGCACAAGGCATGATATGCAAGCAATAGAAAAGAATTGAAAAATAGATTTAAAAAAGAAATTGCTTTGATTTGAAAATAGATTTGAAGAGATGGAATTGAATTTGAAAAAAAGTTGAAAATTTGGAAATAGGAATTTGAAAATAGAAATTTTGAAATTGGAATTTTGAAAATAGATTGGAATTTGAGATTTGGAAAGAATTTTGAAACCACACCCATGAGGGTGGAATTGAAAGTTTGAAAAATATTGTGACCGCACCTATGAAGGTAGCCTACGTATCCCTTTGGGGGAATCAGGTCAGTCGTAGTTCGGACCAGAGTCCGATTGAAAAGGGATTGATTTGAAGAGAGAGATTGGATTGGAAGATTGAGAGATTGAATTGAAAATTGAATTTGATTTGAAATTGGAAGAGGAGATTGAAAATTGAAATTGAGAAGATTGGATTTTGATTTGAAAAGATAGATTTGGACTTGTTTTAGAAAGATGAAGGTTTAGGAAACCTAGACTTAGGAAAGAGAAGAGATTTAGGAAAGATTTAACTTGACTTGGAAGGTTTAGGAGATTAGGAAAGATTGGATTTAGGAAATGTTTGAATTAGGAAATGTTCGATTTAGGAAAGTTTTGAAATTAGGAAAGTTTCAACTTAGGAAAGCTTTTGAATTAGGAAAGTTTCATTTTTGGAAAGTTTTTGAATTAGGAAAGTTTTGAATTTAGGGAAGTTAGGAGAATTTTTGAAATTAGGAAAGTTTTAAATTAAGAAAGTTTCGAATTTAGAAATGTTTGAAAAAGGAAAGTTTTGAAAACAAGGAAGTTTTGAAAATAAGAAAGTTTCATTTTGGGAAAGGTTTGAAAAAGGAAAGTTTTTAGTTTAGGAAATGTTTGAATTAAGAAAGTTTCAACTTAAAAAAGTCTTAAATTAAGAAAGTTTTGAGTTTAGAAAAGCCTTAGATTTGGAAAGATTTGAAGTTTTGGAAAGTTTAGAATTTAGAAAGTTTTTAGGTTTAGAAAGATTTAACTTAAGAAGGTTTCAAATTTAGAAAGTTTTGAATTTGGAAAGATTTGAAATTTAGAAAGTTTAAGATTTAGAAAGTTTTAGAGTTTTAGAAAATCTTGAGATTAGGAAAGGTTTGAGTTTAGGAAGAGTTTGAAAACTTAGGTTTGAAAAGTTAAGATTTGAAAAGAGGGTAGATTTAAGAAAGAGTTGAATTAGGAAAGATTTGAGAGTTGAGTTTTAAAAACTTAGGAAAGATTCTTATGTTCAAGTTTTGGAAACTTAAGGTTTAGGAAAGTGGGAGTTTAGGAAGGATGTGAATTAGGAAAGATTTGAATTTTAAAATTTAAGGAAAGATTTAAAGTTTAGGTTTAGGAAACTTATGGTTTAGGAAGGAATTGAATTAAAAAAGGTTTGGATTAGGAAGGGATTGGATTTGGTTTCTAAAAGCAAAGGTTTGATTTTGTTTCCAAAAACGAAGGATTGGATTTGGTTTCCTAAACGGGGAGATTTGATTTGGTTTCTAGAAGGGATGATAGGATTTGGAAAGGGAGATTCTAGAAACCCTAGATTTGGAAAATTCTAGTTTCGACGTAGAAAATAGGTTTTTGAAAATAAAGATAGTTTTGGTGTAGAAAACAAAAGATTTTGGAAACCTAGGTTTAGGGCAAAGTTTGAAAATCATGTTTTTTTTTTAAAGAAAAATTAGGGTTTCTTAATTGTGGGTTCTAAGGCTTGACTTGGTTTCTAAGGAAAGAGTTTTTGGAAAACGTGTTTTTGGAAACGAAGGTTTTCTAGAAGGGAATCCTAGGGAGGAATTTTTGGAAAGATTTTTGGGAAGAAGGAGTTTTTGGAAAAAGATTTTAAAGAGAAAGAGTTTTGGGAAGCGTGTTTTTGGAAACGTAGATTTTAGAACGAAAATCCTAGAGGGGAATTTCTAGAAGGGAGATTTTGGAAAAGAGAGTTTTTGGAAAGATTTTTAGGGAGTGTTTTTAGAAAGTGAATTTTGAGGAAAAGATTTTGGAGAGGGGTTGAAAAAAGAGAGTTTTGAAAAATAGATTTTGGAAGGGAGTTTTTGAAAACAATTTTGAAGAGGAGGGTTTTAGGAAAGTATGTTGAAAAAGAGACTTTTAGGAAGAGACTTTTGAAGAGAGAGAGTTTTTGGAAAGTATAAAAACATCTCACTTTCCTAAAGTAATTCTAGCCATAAGAGGGCTAGAACCACTTTAAGAAAGTGGTTCTGAAAACAAAGTTTGAAGATATAGACCAAAAGGCCACTTTTAATATAACACTTTCCTAAAGCAACCCTAGCCATGGAAAAGCTAGAATCACCCTAGAATTGTGGTTTCGAAAACAAGTTTGAAAATGTTTTGAAAAACAACTTTTTTAAAAACGAATTTTGGAAGATGCAAGACTATGACGTGCACAATGCAATTTGGGGTCGTGAACATACAAGGTTAAGGCTTCACCACATAATCAAGGGGGCCGAACCCACGTGGTCTTTGGTTAGACTAGAAGAAAGCCCCCGACACGGTGACTCTCCAACAGTCTAATCCTACACATGGACCGGGAGTCCCCTTGTTTCAAGCATGTAAAGAAAGGGGGGAAAGAGATGGGGGATTAAAATAGAGAAAACCCAAGTGGGTTGGAGAGAGAAGAGAGGGGGGAAGTACGGAAAATTAAAGAGGGAGCCTACCTTGTATCTTGTTTATTTTGCGCGCCGTGCAGTCTTCAGTCTTCGGTCTTCGGTCTACTTCTTCAACCTTCAAGGATTGTCTTCAAGCTTTAGATGGCAGCTCTTCAAGTCTTCAAAGAATGGTTGAAGGCTAGTGTATGAGTGTATGGAGGAGTATATGAGTGTATAAGAGGCTAGGGTTTGGAAAACCTAAGGAAACTAGAGTTTTTGGAGGTGCTCGAGCTCTGTATATCGAATTGTGTGATTTCTAGGTTAATTTTGCAGACCCCTTTCACGTTGATCGAGGCTCTGTATTTATAGAAGTTGGACAAGCCTGGCGCCTGTTGCAGTGGCGCCAGGGCAAAATTTATACTGGCGCCACTAGGAGTGGCGCCAGGCCATTTTTTGGCTTGGTGCCACTGCTAGTGGCGCCAGCCATTTAGGAAACAATTAAGGTCGGCAAGCAACGTATCTTTGACTAGATTTGGGCGCCTGTGCTAGTGACTACCATGTAAACTTTAGCCTGGCTTCACTAGGAGTGACTCCGAAAAGTCCGGGAATGATTTAAAGGAGCCGGGAGTGACCCGGAAAGCCGGAAAGCAGCAGGAACACTTGAAATAGTTTCCTGGAGATATTTGACTTAAAAAGTGAGGACAACATGTGTCGGAAAGGTTGACCGGGCCTTTAGGGGCAAAACGGTCAATCGGACTGCGAAACTGTCGGGACAGACTCGGACTGTCCCGGAAAAAGACTTGGGATCTGAAAACATTATTCAGAATGTTCCCAGAGGTTGCCGGTTTGATTCCCAAAGCCGGCGTGGTCGGAAAAGGAGACCGGCCCACCAGGGGCAAAACGGTTATTTTGTACCGGATTTGTCGGAACTGACTCGAAATGGTCCAGAAAGGTAAATGAAGGTCGAGAACACTATAAAAAGTATTCTTGGGACATTACCGGTTTGATACCCAGAGCCGGTGTGGTCGGAAAAGGAGACCGGCACACCAGGGGCAAAACGGTCATTTTGTACCGGGTTGGCCGGAACTGACTCGGAATGATCCGGAAAGGTAAAGGAAGGTTGATAATACTATAAAAAGTATTCTCGGGACATTACCGGTTTGATACCCAGAGCCAGTGTGCTTCCTGGGGCGTTCGGATGCCTAGGGGCAAAATGGTCATCTTGACCGAAAAGTCTCGGAAAAGGTCCTAAGGGTAGTCTAGTCATTTTTCACTGAAGTGAGCTAACAGACACGGGTGTTGACCTAGGTTTTGAGTGTTTTCGCCACTCTAACGGTGTGAGTATTTCCGCTACTCGGACGGGGTTTATGATTTGGGAGTATTTTCGCTACTCAGACGGGATTGATGATTTGTGAGTATTTCCGCTACTTAGAAGGGGTTAATGATTTGTGAATATTTTCGCTACTCGGACGGCTCTGTGAGTATTTTCGCTACTCTAACGGTTGAGTATTTCCGCTACTCTAACGGCTCTGTGAGTATTTCCGCTACCCTAACGGTTCTGTGAGTATTTCCGCTACCCTAACGGTTCTGTGAGTATTTTCGCTACTTTAACGGTTCTGTGAGTATTTCCGCTACTCTAATGGTTCTGTGAGTATTTTCGTTACTCTAACGGTTCTGTGAGTATTTCCGCTACTCTAACGGTTGAGTATTTCCGCTACTCTAACGGTTCTGTGAGTATTCCCGCTACTCTAATGGTTTTATGAGTATTTTCGCTACTCTAACGGTTGAGTATTTCCACTACTCTAACGGTTCTGTGAGTATTTCCGTTACTCAAACGGTTTTGTGAGTAGTTTTGCTACTCTAACGGTTTTGTTAGTAGTTTTGCTACTCGGACCGTCTCGAGGAATAAACTGTCTCGAGAGAGGGATTGGAAAGGGGTCTTACCGTCTCCGAAGAGACGTGCCTGGATTGGAACCGTCTCGAGGAATAAACTGTCTCGAGAGAGGGATTAGAAAGGGGTCTTACCGCCTCCGAAGAGACGTGCCTGGGTTTTGAGTGTTTCCGCCACTCTGACGGTGTGAGTATTTCCGCTACTCTAACGGTTTGGTGAGTACTTCCGCTACTCTAACGGTTTGGCGAGTACTTCCGCTACTCTGACGGTTTGGTGAGTACTTCCATTACTCTAACGGTTTGGTGAGTACTTCCGCTACTCTAACGGTTTGGTGAGTACTTCCGCTACTCTAACGGTTTTGTGAGTAGTTTCGCTACTCAAACTGTCTCGAAGAATAAACTTTCTCGAGAGAGGGATTGGAATTGGAATAAGAAAGGACAATGCCCCAAAGGGCATTTTGGTCATTTTGCCTCTATTTGGGCCTGACAGGCCCGCGAAGCGATGGAAAGACGGAATTTGGACTAGAAGATTGGTTTCGATTGGAATATGTCCATAATGACTTGAAAACAAGTCTGGACGGAGTGTAGACTGCCAAGCGGTCAAAAATAGGGTGCTTACACCTACCAATGTAGAATGTCCGTCATTTAGTAGTTCTCTGAGACCAGGCGTTCTGAGAGACCAACACCACCCTCACAGGTAGCTTTCTGGGACCAAGTGTTCTCAGGAACCAACATCACCCTACAGGTAGCTCTCTAAGACTAAGCGTTCTTAGGGACCAACACCGCATAGGTAGTTTTTCGAGACCGGGCGGTCTCGAGAACCAACACCTAGGTTAACACCGGCGCCTGTTAGCCTGATTTGGTGAAAAATGACCAAATCTGCCCCTTGGGCGTCCAAGCACGTTTTGAGAAAGTTCAAAATCCCTCAAAACGATAAGTCCACCCTTCCAAAGTGTCACTGAACTGTTAGGCGTACTCCACACGCCATCCGGTCCAATTCTGGCCCCGTTCCGACTAACTTCAATCAAAATGACCGTTTTACCCTTAAACGTCTTAGCACTGCACAAGCCCCACCGAACGATGAAGGGCTCACCCAAAACCATCCCTGAATGACCCGACATACTTAACACAACACACCAAATCGTTCCTGACCATTTTTAACCAAACCTGATCAAAATGACCATTTTACCCCTAACAATCCAAACGCGCCCGGAAACAACACCGGTCCTAGGATTTCGAACAAAAGGTCTCACCATACACCTTTGTCTAACCTAGGTAGGACCTTACGACACTAAACACCCATGACTCGACAAAAGTTCCTAGGAGCGTCTCGTAGACGCTCCGCCTAAATTGTCTCTTCTCCCAATTCCCTAGTTATAACGCACCATCAAATGACTAGAGAAATGCGTAAATCAGGGAATTCCCGAGAGCTCATTCATAGATCTTTCCATCGATACGGTTTGATCAAATAGATCGCCCCCCAAAGCCCTTCATCGTACGGCCCAAAAACTACAACTTCCAGCAACCCCTGGAGCGTTTTACAGACGCTCCGCCAAAGTTGACTTTTTCTTCGATTCCCTGATTGCAACGCACCGTCAAACGACTTGAAAAATGAATAAATCTAGGAATTCCCGAAAGTATTTTCAGAGTACTTTCCATCGGTACGGTCCAATCGAAAAGATCGCTTCCCGAAGGCCTCGATCACACGATATGAAAACAGCTACTTTCGAACACCCTCAGAGCGTATCACAGACGCTCTGGAAAGATGTCCTTTTATGCACACTTCCTGAGATGATATCCCACTCTTTCGAACACAATTCAAACTTTTCAAAAACATGAAAGTTCACGAGAAACCCTGGGAGAACACCGAGGGTGCAACCGATTCCCTCAAGACCTTCTTGATTGGCTTAATTATCAAGACAAAGTTTGGACAAACCTTCCCGATGATGGAGCGTATGTTACATGCGCTCAAATTTTGATCAAATCGACCAAATTTCGATCAATATTTGAGATTTAACTAGTACACAGGGTGCCGCGTGTCATTCTGGCAATGGAACAGTACCTACGTATGTCCTACATGCGCCAGATCAAATTTTGGCCAAGCACATGTAGCTCATGTGCTAGGCCTGTTCCAGATTGCCTATAAATACCAGAACACCCTTTTGCATATTCCATCTCCAAAATTGATGCGAAGCTCTGCTGAAATTGCCCCAGAACTTCGAATCTCTATACACATTCCTCTCCTCCAACACTTAGGCTAGATTCCACCTCCCTCACGCTTATACACTTCATCTACAAGGCCTTATACACCATTAAACACTCCCTTCCAGACCCTCGAGCCTTCTTGAAGTCATTCAAGCTCCAATCAAGACATCCATTGAAGACTATAAGTGTGTTGAAGGCAAAAGGTGGTATTCCTTTTACATTTGTGTCTTCCCCCACTCTTCTCTTCTTCCCCCTAGCCTACTTAGGCTATTCTCTATTTTAATCCCCATACACAACCCCCCATTCTTGCATGTTTGAGCCAAGAGGGCTCTTAGATCATGCCTAGAGGAAAGCAAGTGAGAGCCACCGTGTAAAGGGACCTCTCACTAGCCTACTTTGAGATGGTATGGCCTAAGAGCCCCTTGTTTATGTGGTGTAGCCTAAAAGCCTTGTATGTGATCATGACCCCTTGTATATTACTATTTTGATAAAGTCTTGTATGCTTGGCTTCATTTTTATGCTTATTGTCATGTTCTATAATGCTTACATTACTCTTAAGCTCCGCGTCATTTCCAAGTTCTATATTTCTTTCAAAAATTGTTCCAAGAGTTAGCTACTTGAAGCTTAGGATGGGACTTTAGAAATCATGCATTAGAAGATCCCCTACTAACCCCCTAATTCTCACTTTGGCATCATGACATTTTAACTTGCATAAGGGTTGCTTTCCAATTCTCTAATTTTCAAGGTTTCCATTCTTTTAAGTGTAGTGGTTGGAATAGCCCCATGGAACCCTCTTTTGAGCGGTTTTCCTTTTATTTGGCCATAAGAACCCTCTCTTGATGGAATGGCCTCCTACAAAAATGGTTTTCAAAAATGGTTATCAAAAACTCAATCCCTCCATCTTTGCATTAAAAATGGTGCCTTAAAAAGTTGTCATCACGATGTTGATTTTTAGACCCCTTTATACTCTTGTCAAGATTATGGTTATAATGACCCCAAGAAAACCTTCCTTGGAATAGTCTCCAAACACCAACCATGTAAACCATGTTCTTGGCTAGAGTCAAAATTTTCATGGAAATAATCTTCAAAAGATTGCCAACCCAAGTCCATTGAATAGCATATTTTGTTTTTCAAAACTCTTTCCAAAAGTGCATCAAACAACCTTCCAAAAATCATCTTTCAATTCAACCCTAGGTTAAGTTGACCCTAGTTGTCAACCCTAGGTTAACTCGACCCTAGTTGACTAACTCTAGGTTAACTTGACCCTAGTTGTCCAACCCTAGGTTAACTTGACCCTAGTTGTCCAACCCTAAGTTAATTTGACCCTAGTTGACCAACCCTAGGTTACCTTGACTCTAGTTGTCTCACCTTAGGTTAACCTAACCCTAAGTCATCCTAACCTTAGGTTAACCCTATCCTAGTTAGTTAACCCTAGGTCACCTTAATCTTAGGTTAACCCCACCTTAGTTAGTTAACCATAGGTCATCTTAACCCTAGGTTAACCTAACCCAAGTTAGTCAACCTTAGGTCACCCCTAACCCTAAGCCAACCCTACCTAGGTTAGTTACTTTGAGGTTCCAACTCTTGAACCCTTTTCTAAATGACCATTCAATTTTAAACCATTCTTATAACCCATTTTTCCAAAACCTCCCACTCTCTTGATTTCAAAAAAACCAACTCTATAAACTCTTCAAATGTTCTTACACTCCATCTTCAAGGCTTTCCCAAAATTTTTTCAAAATGTCACAAACTTAAGCTGCCCCAAGCCCTCTCATGGTTAGGGATTCCAAGGAAAAGTGATAAATCAAGAGCAACCTCCAAGGTTGTCCATATTAGGACTCCAAACCATTAGCCATTTTCAAAAGCCACTAACATTCTAAAATTATGCCTCCAAGGTTTTCAAAACAAGACTTTAAAAACACTTTCAAGTTCTCTTGAGACATGCCAAAGCATTTTTTCAAAACTCCCTCAAGTTGATCCGAAAATATTTTCAAAACACGCCACCATCCAATTTCAAGTCAAAACTTCCAAAGACCTCAAAGTGTCTTAAACTTTTTCAAAAACCCCAAAGTATCTTCAAACCTTCCAAAGGCCCTAATGCGCTTATTTTTCATTGGGCTCTTGCCCGAACTACGAATGACTTGATTCTCGCCAAATGAGATATGTAAGCAACCTAAAATGTGCGGTCATAACTTTTATTTCAACTCCAATCCCTTTTTCAAAAATTTTAATCAATTCAAAGTTTCTATTCCAAACCCTTTCAAAACCCCCATTATTTTCAAAATTCTTCCAAAAACTTGCATCATGCATCATCCATCCAAAAAGTGATGACTAAACCCTGATTTCAAAATTCTAAAGTGAATTTTAAGTGGACAAAGGTAACCGGTTATTCTAGTGAGTGAACCAAGGGTGATTAGACATATAGGTACCGAAAGGGCAGGGGTAGGGTGATGATCTTGGAATATCTTCCCTACACGTAACCAACCCTCGAACCATAGATTTCTGTTTTCAAATGACCAAAATGGAGTTATTTTTCAAAAGAGCTTAAATCTTTCCAAAGGTTGCCAAAAACCTATTTTCTTAAAAACTCTCTCTTGAGGGAGTTTTCAACACCATTTTCAAAAACCCTAAGTTTAATCTTCGGATTAACACTTAGTTTTAGGTGCTTTAACTCACCTTAATCAAGTTAGGTGGCGACTCCTATTTTTCTGAAAAATTCTTAGTCAAACCAATTTTCAAACCTAGTCGCACTTGTCCTTCTAGGAGGATGAGTTCTAGTGACAGAGTTCCGTGCTTTTTGTCTCCAAGCCGAAAGGACCTTGGACACCCAAAAACCGGAGCGCGACAGTTAGTATACGGAGTGGAAGCTGTTCTGCCCCTTGAACGCCAAATCCTATCATTGAGAATTGCTATTCAGGAAGGCCTGACTCATGAAGACAATGCTCGTCTACGTCTTGAGGAACTGGAAGCACTTGATGAGAATAAACTTGAAGCACAGCAACGTTTGGAATGTTACCAAGCTCGTCTGTCCAAAGCATTTAACAAGAAGGTTGGCATTCGATCTTTTCAAAAAGGAGACTCGGTGCTTGCTGTGAGAAGACCCATTATCACCGCTCATCGGACTGGAAACAAATTCACTTCCAAGTGGGACGACTTGTATGTGGTGCAAGAAATCTACAACAATGGTGCTTACAAACTGGTTGCTGAAGATGGCTTGAGAGTTGGAGCCATCAATGGAAAATTCTTGAACCAATACTATCCTTAAAAAAACAGAAGCGGCACTCTCTGACGCATGAGTCTAAACTACATGTTACTCATGGCCCACATGGGTTTAATTTGTAAATGGTAACAACAAAAAATTTTCTTTTTCAAAAAACAAATATTAAACTACGTTTGGCTTGATCCCCTTTTTGGGTACGTAGGCATCTTGAGATTTTATCTCAAGTTCAGTCATTCAAAAAAAAAAAAAAAAAAGTTACTTCAAAAAAAATATTGAACTATGTTTGGCTTAATCCCCTTTTGGGTACGTAGGCATCTTGGGATTTCATCTCAAGTTCAGTCATCCATATAAAAAAAAATGTTTTGCTATCTTAGAGTCTTATTCAATCAAGAAGAAAAAAAAAGAGAGAAAGAAAGAAAGAAAAGGACTAACTAAGAAGGGAGCTTGAAACCTATCAACTCGCTTCGATGTGCTTCCAACAGTTCTTTCATCTTCTCTATGTACTCAGCATCTTTAGCACTCAACACAGGAGTACTCTCGATGGTAGAAATTTCTACTTTATGACTAAGGACATCTGCATATAGTTTGGACAGCTGCTCTTCCTCCTTGAGAAGCAATGATTTCATTTCTTCTCTCCCGGCACTTATGTTCTCCAACTCTCTCTTCAGTTGAGCTTCCCTTGAGTCAATATCTGCAATCGTCACTTGAAGAGATTCAACATCCTTGATTTTCTTACCTTCTTGAGTTTCTGCATTGTTGAGATTACGACTTCTGTCTGCTAGCAACTGTGCTTGTGACTCCTCGGACATATTCTCTGCAGAAGAGGAAAGGGTGGAATTAAAAAACTAAAGGTTTTCAAAGAATGTTCCAAGAAGACCTTCAGAAGAGAAATGTCTGCAGCGTCAGTCTTTTCCATTTCTTTAAGAACCTTTATAGCTTCATCCTCAATCGTATGAAGGAACTCTATGCGAGATGTAGCAATATTTTTAGAAACTCCATCCCACAACATGAAAAAGTACCTACGTTGACACGTAGCAATGTGTTGATCTCCTTAAAATACGGAAGCAACTAAAGCATCAGGACATATTGGCATTATGGGACTCGTCCTCTAGACTATAGGGGCTCCCATGATCTCTCTATGAACAAGAGGTCTTTTATCTCTTGATTTGGTAAATTGAGAATCTGTAGAAGTCGTGCTTTCATGTTGCCTTGCAAGTAGAACAAAAGCATTTGGCCCTTCAATAAAGCCTGTACTTGCTTGGGAAACCATATCGGTATTATCAGTAGATTTCTCAGTATCCTTTAACTGCAATTAGAAGCACACTCGATCAAGAAAGGGAAAATAAGTTCTAAATAAGATGCAACATGATGGTTTTAAAAAAAATAAAAAGCTAATTCGAACAAAGTTGATGCTTACTTGATTTCCAAATTCTGTTAAAGGCGTTGAAGATTCAGCCATGGTATGAAAGTTATTTGTGCTAAGAACAATGTTGTCCAGATCAAAAATTTTGGTCACCTTCTTTGATCGCTTCCAATTCCGATCACCTTTGCTGAAACTACTCTTTCCGTCGTGGGTCGTGATGGTTCTTTTCTTATATCTGCTTGCAAATGGTGGAGTCTAGACAATCTTCAAAGCTGGAATCACCAAAGAAGTTTTATCACTAGCAGCTGATGATTTCTGTGGAGTAGATTGAACAATTGTTTTACCTTTGCTTTCTCTTGTTGAAATTCTTCCAACATCTTTCTGAGAAAGCAATACACATACTTTATTCTCCCTTATTTGCATTTCAACTGGAGGAGTCAATTTTGAATACTTTATAACCAACTTCGTGCTTCTTCTTGAAGAATTGCTTGAATGTTTTGTCCATTATTCACCATATTGTTTTGTGGCAAGACCTCTGAATGCAAGTGTTAGAATATCCAATGTGGCATTAGTGCCTAACTTTGTGCAAGATTTCCAAAGTAGAATAACTTCTTCTAAGGTGCTTGTGTAGAGTTCTCTCTTCAGCTTCCCTAGGATGTCTTGACAAAAATTAAATTTTCTGGCAAATCTATGAGGTCTATAAGATTCAATAATGTGCTCATTGCCACGACGAAGAGTCAAGTAGCTTGAACGATGACTGATAATATAGTCACTCCAAGAACCTAACAGGTCTCCATTATCAGTTAAAGATAGTTGTTTCTTCTCTTGACACATGGCTAAAGAAGGTAGGATGGATGGATCAATACTTTTAAAGAGATAGCGAGCCTCCAAATCATCAAAATGTTTCGCCATCGTTTCACCGGCAAATCTAGCCATTTGGCCACCACAGTAATGGCGAGCGGATGAAAAATAAGCATCCAAATAATGACTAAGCCATCCATAAACATAATGGATAGGAAATGTAGCCATGCATTTGCTTGGAGTTGGAGAAGAAGAAATCTCTCCAAGCCCATTGTAGATGCTTGCAAGCACTGGCACGGCTAAAGAAAATTTTTGCCCACGAGCCATCATACTAGCTACCTTGAAAACACTGGGACGAATGTGATCAATCTCCTTGTTGGGTAAAGCAAATTTGCATAACCAACAAGATAATAGAGCAGCCAGATAAGTCTCCTCTCTTGCATTCTCTTTAATGCCCAAGTCATAGAATGGTCCCTTCTCTTCTTCAGAACGTGGCAGTGGCTTGTCATCAATAACACCAGTGGGGTTATGAGATGTTCTTGGCTTGGTTGACCGCTTCATATTCACTCTTGTAGGAGGTTCAACGCACCTGGTCGGGCCCCTAAACCAAAATGCAACCCAATCATGAGCATGAACTTGACGAGTGTCATTTTCACAATAAAGTTTATGATAAGCTAAGAATAATTTGTGACAACTTGGTGGAAGAAGTAGATTCTTGTTTCTATCAAAATTTGTCAACTCTTTTGCAGTTGGAACAACTTCGTCATAAAACTTTTCATGAATTGACAGCCCACCAAGGACGCGTAGGTCCCACAGAAAGATAGACAATTCCCCTATTGAAGAGTGGAGAGTATATGTGGAGGGGCACCAAAGCTCACAAAAAGATTAAAGAAGATTCTCATCACGATCGTATGTGAATAAAGAAGCATAAACAGCGTCATACATCCTTGCATCATGAAGAGTTTTCTTATTTCGACTGAGTGCATCTTCAAGCCATTCCCAATATCCAGGAATGTAAGAGAACTCACCAAAGTTTGCAAGAGAAGTGTTCCAAGTAGGCTTTCCACAATGAACCCAATCACCAAGTAATAAAAACCGATCAGAGCCACTATCTTCAGAATGGAGTGAAGATAATAGAATTGTTGTAGTCGAGCAGCTCCCTTGTCAATACAACATACCATCGTTCCAAATGAGGTGGATCAATGGAAGAAGACCAACTTGGGAAAAGAGCGCCAATGACCGGGTCTAAGACAGGCAAGTCTAAGACTATCGTTAAAAGCTCTCTTTTTTCACTACCGATGGAGATAGTTTTTCTTGCTTGAATAGAGTAATCTTTGAAGTAAACCATGGTCTGAAATTGAGATTCAAATGAAATCCAAGTAAAAGCTTAAGGTCTGAAATCGAGACCCAATGCAAAGCCTAAGTAAAACTCAAGGTCTGAAATTGAGACCCAAAGTAAGGCCGAAGGTCTGAAATCGAGACCCAAAGCAAAGCCTAAGTGAAAACTCAAGGTCTAAAATTGAGACCCAAAGCAAGGCCGGAGGTCTGAAATCGAAACTCAAAAAAAGCCAAAATAAAGCTCAAGGTTTGAAATTGAGACCCAAAACAAAGTCAAAGGTCTGAAATGGAGACCCAAATAAAGCCCGGGTGAAAGCTCAAGGCCTGAGATGAAGACCAAGGCAAAGTCGGATGTCTGAAATCATGTCTGAAATCGAGACTCTAATAAACCCCAAGTAAAACTCAAGGTCTGAAATTGAGATCCAAAGCAAAGTCTAAGTTCTAAAATGGAGACTCAAAAAGAAGCCCAATTGAAGTGAAGTGTTTGAAATAGATACTCGAATTAAAGTCCAAGATCTGCAAAAAACAAATATTACTTCAGTAATCAAAGAGAATGAAAAGAAATGAAAAAAAATACAAAGTTAAACCTGAATCACTTGACTCTGTTAAAAACATATTCTGGTTTCAAGAAACACTCCTTTTGTAGTACAGTGATTGCATTGGCAGTCTTCGTAACCTCTATCAATGGCCATTGCAGTATGATACAACCCGAGTCGTGAGAATGGGCTCACTAACCTTGACTGTAGTTTAAGAACATGTGTCCCAAGATATTTTGTTGCTGAAAAAAAAAAAAAAAAGAGATGAACAATTGTCAGTTCTCTGAAATTCTCAAGCTATTAATAAATTGGTAACAAAAAAAAGGTCTGTTGACATCAACGAGGACCCAAGGATTGGATTAAGAAACACTGTATTATTTTTATGGTCTCTCTCTGGACTGATGAAATCATGATTTTCTGTGTTCTCATGCGTTGAGTACCAAGTAAAAGACCCAAGAATTTAGTGGCCCAATTCTTATGCGCCTCTATTAAAAGGACAGAAGCAGGAGTTCTTTTCCTTCTCATAGAATTGATCACTGGTCAGTACATTTTGAGATATTAAAAAAATTGCAATACTCATGACAACGCACGACCCATAAAGTGTAAACAATGAAAGGGTGTGATATAAAGAAAGAAATCACAACGCGTGAACATGGTTTAACACCTAATTCTTTGATGTGTGATGGGATGGCATTCGAAAACAGTGCATGGAAGTGCCCTTGTATGTGCAACGCCTGCATGCATAAGCCATAGGAGAAAGCTATGCAAAGAAAAAATAATAATATACAACATACCTGATCAAGTCTTCAGACTAGTTGTCCTCTGGATTGCTGCACGTAATGATGTGAAAAGTCTACTGCAATGGTTCTTTATTTATAGAGCAATATTTTACATTCCTACGAGGACTCTCAATTAGCAAAGTCTTTTCTCTATCTTCCGACGATGAGGGGACTATCCTACATTCCTGGAAGGACTACCTCTATCCCTTGGCAGATATAAATCCCCTTGCTTAAGAGATTGACGTTTGGAGTCCTATCTGATTTTGGATAAAGACCCAAATTCTTTATCTTATCAAAGTTAAGAGTACGAGCTCACGAAGATTACCAGAGTGCAACGTTGTCTCTCTACATTAAATTGACGTGAAAAAACTAGTTCTCAAATTCCAGTTGGCCAAACAATGGTGCATACATCAAGCAGTCAATTTTCGAGACATGCTCACTTTTGATACTTTTATAATATGTAGCTGAACAAGTATCGAGCGGCATTTGTAGATTAGTAAATTTTGATCAATCAAAAATTGACACTTGTCAAAGGAAAGTACAAATAAATACACAAGTTGGCCAATTAAATAGTACCGTGTATCTTGTGGATTTTAAAATTACATTGATTGGCAAATCAAATATCATCATTTGTCAAATTGATGCAATTAAGTCTTTGACTAATTAAATTATGCCATTTGTTATGTGGTGCCCACAAGAAAAAAAAAGACAAACATGTGTTCCAATTAAAATTAGACATGTGTCATTGATTATCTTTCAAATAAAGTATTAATTATCTTTATTTATCAATAAATGGAGATAATTATCTCAAACTATTGATTATCTTTATTTATTTTGGAGATAAATAGAGATAATTATCTTAAAAGATTAATTATATTTATTTATTATTAACTCTAGATTAAATAGTGATAATTGTTTTAAAGAGATACAAAGCTAGCAGGAAACTTTTCATCCTCTCCTATAAATAAAAATGACCACCCAGAGAAAAAGAAAACAAGTTTGAAGACACCAGAGCTCTGACGGATTGAAACTTCTGAAGCTCGAAAAACTTTCTCATTCAAACATTTTCTTCGTTCAAGATTGAAGAAGGCCTTACTATCCAGATTCGAAATCAAGCTGCAAGCCTTCAAATCTACCATTGAGGATAATTTCTTTCATTAGACATTGTAACAGAAATTTGTAACAGAGATTGTACTCCGCTCTTTCACATATATATAAAAATTCATTTGTTGCTACATCTTTTCATCTTGAATTTCAAACTCGAAATTTGTGTGTTACACCTCCTCATAAGCATGGGAGTGCCAAAGCTTCTGTTCCTCTGGTGACGGGGTGTCAAAAACCCAGTCCGATACAATATATTCCACACCTGCAACAAAACCATTTATCTGTATCTGCATTTATGCATACAAATGTATGTACAAAGGCAATATCAAAAAAAAAAAAAAAAAAGTATGTACAGAGGGGAGGGAGCCCCGTCCTTCAAATTTTGAAAATTTTTTTTATACTCCATAAGTTTTTAAATATTTAAAATACATCTAAATTTTACTTTTACTTTAATAAATTTTTAAATATTTATTGGCTCTCAAAAAATTTCTAAATTTTACTTTTACCTTATAAATTTTTAGATATATAAAATACTATATAGTGTATTAATCCTTTTAAAATCACAAAATTTTCTTTAACCCTCTATTGTATGTATGTATGTATAGAGAGAGAGAGAGAGAGAGAGAGAGAGAGAGGAAGCGAGAGACGAGCAGTTATACCAATGAGACGGGCATTGGAGTGGTCGGAATCGTAGACGGCGCACTAGAGGAAGTCCTGGTTGAGACGAGTGACGTAGTGGTGAGTCTCGATCTGGCGAGTCAGGTCGTGGCTGTAAATGGCGAAGGCGCAAGCGTGTTGGCTCATCTTCTTCACCGGCTTCAGGGACCGAATCATCTGAGCTCCTTTGTCCAGGATATGCTGCCCCGTCGTCATCGCCTTCCCCGGCGGCACCGACCCGTCGCGGGGCGGCATCGGACCCGGCGATCTGTCACTCGAAGCCATCAAAACCAGCGTTCAAATAATTCCGATCCTTGTTCTTTTAGCTGTTTTCTTTGAGGGAAATTACTGTGCTGTTTATCTGAGAAGTCGTTTTAAGGAGAGACCGAGAAGAGAGAGAGGGGCTAATAGTAGAAGTCGTGGATAGTGGACGTGACGTGGGGAGTCCATGATGTCCCACGTGTACATGCATGGTGTTGAGGTGGTCGAGATTGCTGGACAATTGTCGCCAAATGGTTAGAGGTTGGGGACAATTGGGCCTCCGCGCGAGGGCGTGTATATCATTTTAGTCCTGTCCAGAATTTTAAAATTGTCAAGAAAAAAATAAAAGAAAGTAACCTAACCATACATGTCCTCGATTATATATTTCAAATCATCTACACTAACAATTCATCCTTCTCCTCTAAAGGGAGATTTTAGTAAATAAATAAATATAACACTTTGAATTAAAAGTCAAGTTAATAATTTTTCTTACATCTTCTGAAGATCTTATCAAGATAATCATATTTGTTTCGATAAATATGCTCCTTAAGCACTTGAACCTGCTTAGATTACATCTAGACAAATAGAAGCAGGACGACGACAATGACACAAAATGCATGTCGTTGTGGAAAAATATGAGTACATATATTTTCAGGCAAATCAATTACAGTAAGACCTACAAAAACACATATGGGTTCGAAAAAAGGATCTCTTGAATATTGGGTAGCTTTTGTTAAATCAAGTCGAATACTTTATGAAATGGGTGGAGTGGCAAAAAAATATAACGAGAAAAGCTATTTCAATAGCGGCTTCATGTATCTTTATTTTTTTGAGTAATTAAAAAAATTGAGCTTTTATAAATATTTATTTATTTATTCGCATTTTGTCAACACGATCAAACAAAATAAAGAATTTAGCTTCTTTAATTTTATTTTGTTTTCCTGTCTTTTCTTTTTCTTTTTTCTTCTCTTTCACAAATATTCAAACAAATAGAACCACTAAAATCTATGATAATTAATAAATTTCATTAAATTTTTTTGTGATACACATAATTTATGATTATTGATACGTTCTTAATTTGTGAATAAGAGGTCTGAAATTTAGCAAATACTCCAGTTTTTATTTGTTTGAACGAACCCCTAAAATACTCTAAATATCCCTAGAGAGTTACAAAGGTGCCTTCTTTTAGTGGGAATTAATATTTACCATTTGATGACAACAACACAACAAAGGAGCCAGACCCTTCAGTGTTCATGCATTTGTGTAGCATACATTTGGTAGTTCAAGCTATTCATGATAAACACAGCAAATTTCTGTAAAGAACTAGGGATGGCAATTAGACACGAAAAATTCGACCCCCGCTTCACTTCTCCTAATAAAACGGGGTTTAATGTATGAATAGATGAATAAGGGCAGGGTATTAATAAAAGCATGATTATTAATAAAAGCCTTAATCTTGTTAGAGGTTTAAGTTTTGATTTTGAAATAATATATTTCATTCAAATAAAACATGACTTTTGGAAGTGGATAGGTTAAGAACCCCTAGCCATTCATGACTATTTTGAGAATTTGAGGATGTGGACTCTCTCCAAGCATTGAGTATTATATAAACTCCAAACCTTGTGATGCTCTCCTACTAATAAAGGTTAAAATCACATGGAAAATCTGGCTGGCTAAAGCTCATCATTTTCACAGCCTTTGTATGACCATTGGCCTTCATTTTCTATAGTCTATATTCCCACATGAAATGACTATGCTTAAAACACATAAATCAGTGGATCATACGCGCCTAATCTTGCAAATTTTTGGGCTTAAAAGTCAAATTCAGATATGATTTATAGAGGCTTATGTCAAACTTTGATATATCGTTAACAAATAAGTGTGAAAATCTTAGTCATCAATTCCTACTAGTTAGCATTCCATGTACTGTTTTAGCTGTTGAAACGCTACTAGTACCGTGCATTCTAGTCTATAGTTTTCATTGTTGGAACGCTACTAGTAACTTTCATTATTTCATTGGCATAACCAATCACTAGTCTCTAGAAAATAAGGTGACGTATGAGATATAACTAAGAACGGTATTGTGTTTAGAAAGTAGGGGCCATGACCCCCTACTTTATGAAATTCTGTTTAGTCTTTATAGATTCAGAGTATTTATAACAAGAAATTATGTATTTCCCTCAAAATCTTAAAAATTTTTACCTTAACACTTTAAAATCCAAGAATTTTTACCTTGACCCCCTAACAAAATTACTGGTTTGGTCTCTAGATATAATTTACATTAATAAAATGCACATAGTAAAATATGGTGAGAAATGAAATTATGTCTTTTGTATTTTATTTTTTGGTGATATAATTCAACTAATGACCTCAGCTCAATTGAACATTTTTATCATTATGCTCTATCAAATGCCATAAGATGCCTAACTAATGAACTGCTTAAGAACATGAATAAAATAAGCTAATGAACTATCTGGGCTATGTGTTGGGCTTAGCTGAGTTTTTTTCAACTTTCAAGTTTTGTTATGGGCTTGAAGAATGTTCTCCTGGTTAAACAATCTTTGCTTGTTTGGTGATCAGTTCTTTTGTAGGTCAATGAAAGACAGTAAAAACCAAATGGGGCAGATTTAATTCTCATGATTTTCACAAGGTCTGTTAAGTTTCAACCTTTGAAACTTTCCCAAATTGCAATGTCCAAATTTGACTGACTTTTGGATGTTTAACAAAGGGAGGACTTGAAAACTTCTTCCATGTACCAAGAGACAGTAGGAGCTCTTTAGGATGTTTAATTTTGATTAGTTCAAGCAGAAAGAAAATCAAAGTCGATTCTTATTTCTAGATTATTAGAGAGACATCATTACATACTCTGTGGAGGGATTTTTGAGACTTGAATGTGCTAATTAATGGACCAGATTTGAGATTTCTGCGTTCCAACCTACTATAGGCCTTTATCTTGTTAGTGGCATAAGTTTTTGATTTTGAAATAATATATATATATATATATAATATATCCCAATAGAAAGTGACTCTTGGAAGTGGATTGGTTAAGAACCCCTAGCCATTCATGACTACTTTTGAGAATTTAGGACGTTGACTATCTCCGAACGTTGAGTATTATGTAGCATTCAAATCTTGTGATGCTATCCTACCAACAAAGATTTAAATATTGAAAAATTCTTAAGTGCTCTTATAGCGTTACTTGACCTTACTTTTTTATTCACCGAATTTTGCTAGCCACCACCACGCCTGTTGGTCAGGCGCCAGTGGATGGCTGACACCTTATAGGAGGTCTACTATTGTTGGTGAGCCCCTATGAGGTGTTAGCCATCCACCGGCACCTGACCAGCCGCGGTGATGGCTAGCACTCCTCTTATTCACCCCACCTACTAGGTGAGTATTATAAATAATAAATTAATGATGAGATCGTGCTCTAATAGCACTGAATAATTTTTGTCAAACATCACATAGAAATTTTCAAAGGTTTGATCATCTAGCTGGATAAAGCTCAACATGATCACAGCCTTCGTATAAAACCATTGAGCCTATGCCCATATGAAATGAGAATAAAAAAAAACACACATGGCTCAGTGGATCATACACGCCTAATCCTGCAAAATTTCGAGCCTAAGTCAAATTTACATGATTAGTAGAGGCTTATGTCAAACTTCGATAGTTAACAAATAAGTTTAAGAATTGATAACTGGTCAGCATTCGTGTACCGTTTTTGCATTGAAACACCACGAAACACTACTGGTACCTGTGCATCCCGTCCCATTGTTTCGGGTTTTTCCAATTTGCAATATACACCTATATTCTTCATGCTAAACAGCAATATGCAACATAATTGCTAAGACTAATTACACTTTATCATTTATAATTCTTCTATAATTTAAAAGTAAACACATATCACATAATTCCTTTATTATTTGAATTTATCTAAAAAATAGATAAAATTATGATAAATTTGCTAAAATAACAAAATTACCCTTATATAAAAAAAATCTTTTGTTTTAACATAAAAGAATACAATCGTCTTTTTAATGTTTCAATTTAAAATAAAAAAACTACCCTTTTCACTTAATTGGGTTAATTTTAACTACTTCTATCCATTTTACAATTATGTACACACAACAATTATTTGTTTTACTTTTAAACTACATAGAAATAAAGTAATTTTTGTTCAAACTACAAAAACATAAAGTGTAAATCACCCATAATTGCTAACTGATTCCCAAAAATGTGAGATAAAACAAACCTCACTAGCATCTAATCAAGAATTTGGATGACATAGTACACAAGTTTCGTATCAGAAGAAGATCACATCTTCGAGGGAAAAAAGCTAATGGTTAGGTAGATAGAAATCTGTATTAAATGGTTACACGGAGTGTGTAAATACATAAACGATCTAAATTTATAATATAATAGAGAAACTTTTAAAAAAAAATACATGCCAAAATTTGGTAGGTTGTTTTCTTGAAAATCTCTCTACTTTCAAATTGTTGATATATTAACATACAACACATTACAATTTAATAGAGATTACTACCGAACACTCAATATTATTTAACCATTGAACTTTTTTCCCAATCTAATAGAGATTACTCCTAAACACTCAATACTATCAAACCTCTTTGTTCCCAATCTTCGCACAGACGTACTATCTTCAACCTCTGAATTGAAGCCATGAGTTAACATAACAGGAAGCAAATACATATAAGGACTGCTACTAGTTGATTAATACAAATCAGTAGTTTACAAAGTGAGAGGGCTCGGCAAATTGCCATTATATTCGGTGGCTTGTGCAGAAGAGCAAACAGCAAGTCTTATTACAAATATGGAAGCATTTACATTACCTAATTAGCGTCGAGGTTGCACTCGGCAACCATCTTCCAGGATTTGAGAGTTTTGTCTTCTGTTTCTGTTTCGTACAAAGCAAGGCGAGTTATCTGGAAGCTCAGACTGCCGATGCTCTCATCAAGGATGTTAGCTTTCTCTTGAGCTTTCTTTTTCTCCTCATCAGTTAAATCCCCATAAAGCAGACTCAGATGTGGCATATAAGCTGCAAGATTTATATGCAAGTTATTAATCAGCAAAACTCAATTTGCCATCACTCCAAGAAGCCATATTGAGGGATTCTTTGTTTTCTAGATGAGGAACATCGGGAGGCAGTGAAAAATAGATGATGGGAACAAATTCTAGTTCTTACTTTTCGTTGAATCTTGAACTCTTCCATAATTCATTTTTCAATAAGTTCATAAGTAGCTTTACCAACAAAAGTTCGTCAGAATGTTACAAGGATCTTAACCAAGGATTTTACCTTGTCGCTCACAGATGTAAAGACACCAGCAACTTAAGCTTCAACGTAATACACACATATTTAACTAAAACTTGCCTTTATTGAAAGATTTACCAGACAGATTCTTAGAAGTTACGAGGATTCTGAATGAAATCATAACATACCATACTACCAATGCAAGCGTAGAAACTGTTATTATCATGTATCCAAATGGTATATCAATTGTCAGAATTAGATCCTAGCTTCATAGCAATATCAAACGAATAGAAAATGCTTCTTCCTTTTCATTTAATTGATTACATAAGAAGCATTTGTTAAAATTAAATCATTTTAATTGAGTGTCAAAGTTTTGCACGGCCTGATGTTGACTTACGGGTAGAGTCCTTGTAGCCAAAATGACCCTTGCAGTGTGAACTAGTCTCCATTACCTGACATAAGAAATTCATATTCCCCAACTATATTCAGCATGTAAGGATATAAGCTTAGCTGTATTGATAATGATGCCAATGAAGAACAAATCAGAGCAAAAGTATCCCCCCCCCCCCCCCCCCCCCCCCCCCCCCCCCCCCCCCCCCCCCCCCCCCCCCCCCCCCCCCCCCCCCCCCCCCCCCCCCCCCCCCCCATTCTGAAATGAAGTTTATTTATGCTCCATTAGGTTATGGGAAAAGTGCAACAGCACAAAATATGACATTTTTTTTAGAGAGGTATATCGAACTACTTTCATAAGAAAATTTTAACATATGAAGCATACTGACACTTACAACCATACTATCTCATTTTTGGGATACTTACGATGTGTTTGGAACTTAAATTTGTCAAGGGAAAAGCAAGTCCTTGATCCAAACACAGCGTTAAGAAATTGGAAACCCCAAGTAACTAAAATGATCTGACAGTCTTTAAAACTATGTAAGAGTAGATCCATTCCAAACAGTAGTGTTGGACACACACAAGTATCCTTGCTCAATAGAATGAGAAATCTGTGAATCTCAAAAGTGAAAAAATAGAATATACTACACCTACTTGTTTTCTCGTACTATAGTCCGACCGTTACTGAGGCTTTTGCTTCTATTCAAATCCTAATGATGAAGCTAACTTTGGTTGGTTAATCAGATCAGTTCATTGATGTTCGGCCAGTATGATGGTTCTAATGATGATCCTGCATGTATTTAGTGTGTATCTCTTGGGTGGATTTAAAAATCCTCGCAAATTGACTTGGGTTACATATGCGGTTCTAGCTCTATTTACAGCAACTATTTTCCTTATTTTGTTTTTGGATTGACAGAAAACATTATTGACCGCAAGTATATCTCCATCAAAACTAAATGTTTCCCAGAATGAGGCTTAATGTTGATTCACATTTAAAGACAACTACCAAATTACCAATACAACTAGCAAAATTTAACCCACCCAACAAAGCCACTCAAACCCAAGCTATTTCCAGCAGTAGAAAGTATGTAACGTTATCCAATTTACAATATAAGCTACTTTCATTTTTTTGTTATCTAAATCGTACTTTGCTAAGTGCTCTTTTCAATTTTGAGAAACAACCTTCTTCAATCCTCTTTCCCTCGAAGTTGGGAGAAGTGATAGCAGATCCAAGGCACCAATGCAGCTTTATATTTTCCACTTACAACTATCCAAGGCACCAATGGCCATTGTTCAACCAAATTATCATGATTTTCACTCCTTGCACCAAATAATTCATGGATTTAAATGCATATACAAGTAGCAATATGAAAAATGACCTAAACAAATATGTAAGACCTTAAGCTGTGTTTCTAGCATCAATCTCGACATGCTTGAAACTCAATATGAGTCAAAATTCTAAACCTATTTGATGGGAAAATAGTCCAGGTCAGGTAGTATCAAGTAATCAGTGGTAATCTCTATTAAATTATAACACGTGATGTGTGAATGCATCAGCAACCTGAGTTTAAAAAATAGTTAAGAAATTTTTAAAAAAATATCTTATTAGATTTTGCCAAGATGTATTCTTTTCACTACTCTACTAACTTAAGTCGCCGATGTATTCGTACACCATGTGTCCTAATTTAATAAGAATTATCACCAAGTGGTATTTTTTTCTTCTTAAAAGTCACTTCACTACTCCACTAACTTTAAGTTGCTGATTTATCATACACCATGTATTTTTATTCAATAGAAATTATCACTGATTACTCACTGACCACTAGACTTTTTTCTACATTTGATGATTCTACTCATTATACCAAGTAGACACTCCTTCAATCAATTTTTCAGGGGAAAAAAAAAACTACAGTTCTGATGCCATCAAATATTAAGAGAAAAAAAAAACCCATTTCAATACTGATCCCTACACTTCTATCAATTTTCACTTTACCAAAAAGCAAACAAAAAAATTCTATCAATTTTCATGTAAAACTATCAGACTCGACCACAACCCAAAATATATGGGCGTGTATGTATACATATATACTGTGTATCGACAGTGGAATTCAAAATTACCTCAGGCGTTGGATGGAGAAGAAGGAAAACGCACTGATAGAAGAAGGCACCAGTGGCCACCTTCTCTACGGTGGCGGCGTACGCTTTCAGGCCCTGACAGGCGGCTCGGAACTTGTCCAGCGCATCGTCCTCCGTCAGGCTGATGGCGCCGACGACCGTGACGTGGGGTTCGAATTCGGGCCCACCAAACTCCGATCGGAGCCCCGTCATCAGCTTCTTCAACCGCTCCCTCACGTCCTCCGGCGGAACCACCCACACCGAATACGAGTGCTTCATGGGTGGCTGGGATTCGCCGACTCGTAACTCCTGACCCTCCATGAAAATCGACAAGATCAACAGGGAGAAACCGTCGAGAATTAAAAATCGTAACGGCCGTTACGTAACGGTAACAATAGGTGGTGTTCCCGTTACACACCTTTTGTAGCGGGTAACGATGGGACACACCTGTACCGGCCGATACGTCGCTGTAGCGCTTTCGTGACGGCCGTCACGCCGTTACAGTGACTGTACTGGCCATTACATACCTTTACGCCACTCTGAAACTCACCCCACAACCTTGCTGATTCATGAACTCAATCTGCTGTTGGCCCTGATCTGAAGCTGCTCTCTGTGATTGATGATATTGATGGGTTCGATCTATGGGAAGAAGAGGGGAACCAGATCGATGGTGAAAGTAAAGAGAGGAGGGTTTTTGGAGCAAAAGAGAAAAGGGAAGGATAGAGCAGAGATCCATCCGACGGAAAAGAGGTAAGGGAGGATAGAGGAGAGAAAGGAGCGAGAGGAAAGAGATCTGATGGAGTAAAGTTAGGGAGACCAGATAAGGGTAACTAAGTGCCCTTTCGGTTGATAAGGCTCAACACTGATATGTGTCTTTTCGACTTTCAATAAATATAGTGTAAATACAATTAAAAAAATCGAGTGTTTTGAAAATTTTGGACATCAATAAACATACTATAAATACAATTAAAAAGAATAAAAGACCTTTGAAATTATTTGAAAAGTGGTCATTTATTTTTTTACTATCTATAATAAATATAGTAAATTAAATGTACTTTTAAATTTATTAAAATGTATTATAAGTTATGTTGTAGGTAAAAAAATATATAATAATAAATTTTATAAAAATTTGTTCATCTAAAATAAAATTCATGATTACGATATTCGCGACTCTGAATCTGTTACACCGTAATTGTGTTCGCGTGTTGATCCGTAACCGTGATTTAGTTTTATAAAATTAAAAATTCCTAAAAAGGCTATGAATCTAACGAAGAAGAGTTGAAGGGACATGAATTAAAGCAAAGAGCAGGGGCTGAGAAGAACCCATTTTTGAAGTGTTTGATTTTTGAAGAAATGCTTTTTTATATTGGTTTTTTATTTTATTTTATGAGATATGATGATCGCGGCTGTTCTTCCGAGAAGAAACCCAGAGAATCACAGTGTCAGTGTTGTATGAGCTGTGATTTGGAATTGGAAAAATAAGAAAATCGATATGGAATGGTATACGCTGAGGGAGGAGGGTGGGATTGGGTGTAAGTGAGGTGCACTTTTCTCTTGTGGCCCTGGCATTGATCGTTATATGATCAAGGGACCACATGATAAATAACGAATTTCTACTTTTTTGTTTGGTACATGGTGGTGGAGCAGAGCCAGATCGGTCTAAGTTAAAAAACTTAAAAAGTTTCAAAATATTATACTATCTTAAAGTATAATTAAATGAGTTTAAGTCAACTTTAGAAAATGAATGAAACTTAAAATAAGTTTAAATTTAACTTGTCTATATAACGAGTTAATTTCAAATGCGGTTTTAACAAAATGAACACGAATCAAATTTAAATAGTTTAAGTCATATTACACCCCATACAAAAAAATTCTTCTTACCCAACTTAGAAGTAAAAGATCAAGTGTTTCTTTTTTTTTTTTTTTGGTCGAAAAGATTAACAGGACAAAAACCTACCAGCGCATCAAAGGGGCTTCTCTTCTGTCAGCCTCTAAAAGAGGATAGAACTCCAAAAGAGGAGAAATAAGCTCTTCTGTAGTAGAGATATTGGAGGCTTCATGAGCAAGCCAATCAGCACTTATTTTTCTCTCTGAAAGTATGACTACGCGTCCGTTGTCAGGGCGATGCAATAGCACTCGACAGGTATTCTAGATTGTGTTCAGGTGTTCTAGATTATGCATCCACCATGTTGCATTAAAAAATGAAGGACAAGAAAAATTTAGCGTCCACTACCTGTTAATCTCAAATAATTATTAGATTAGAACTGTAATCATCTCTACTAATATTAGTGTGTGTTAAGTCTCACATTAAAAGTCTTTGCTTAGATATCTTTAGTATATAAAAAAAGTAATAAACTCAAATATTTTTTTAACGTGAGTCATCGTAATTGTTAGTTACAGACTTATAGTACTAGAGAGGATTCGTGCATACGACCATGTGAGCTCAGAAATGTATTAGCGCGACATTAGTGGTTGGTTCTAGAATGTACAAGGCGGTGGTGGTATTAATGATTAATTGTGGGCCCTCACGAGGACTCAAAAGCTAGGGATGAAACTATGTTTTGACCATGGAGGATCATGACCCTTTCTACTTTCACAAAATTTTATTTAGATTTTATGAATTTTGAGTATTTATAATAAAAAAATGTACATTGACCCCTTAAAATTTTAAAAAAATTTATTTGATCTTCTGAAATTTTAGAATTTTTACTTTTAACTCTCAATGAAATTTAAAAATTTTACTTTGACCAACAAAATTTAAGAGAATTTTTATCTTAGCCCTCTAACAAAATTTAAAATATTCTACCTTCACCTTACAAAATTTAATAAATTTTTTATCTTAATTCCTCAATGAAATTAAATTTTTTTTACCCTGGCTTCGTCCGAGATGAAAACATGGTAAAGATGATAATAATCTCGACCGATATTAACGTGTACTGAGTGGCACATTGAAAGTCTACATATGAACATAACGGTGTACTGCTCACTAGCAAAACTCAACCCTCAGACAAATAATTATGTATAAAAAAAAGACAAATAATTAAAAAGTCAAAATTGTTTTCTCATAATTTATTTCTGTTGCTTTAGCAGACTATTTGAGTGTCGCGTTCTCAACGCCATAAAAAGTGGACACTTGCATTTTAAAAAAACTTCATCCAGATTTTTAGTCAACCTCGGAATCTATTATTCTAATGCTATTTGTGGGCGACTTGAGATTTTTGTAAGCTCTGTTTTCATCTCTGTCATCCACATCTATTTTTTTTTAGATTAAGAACTAAATATGCAGCTCATTTAAGTAAATAAGAACACACTTGCAAAGACTCATGCTTATCAGAAAAATTTCTTCAAAAATTTGAAAACTCACCTCCATAACAAAATCAAAACTCTTAAAATTTTAAAAAAATTTCTAAAAAATATTTTCAAAACTTTAATATAGTTTTAAAAAACTTGTTAAAAACTCTTAAAAAACTTAATTCTTCTTAAAACTTAATTCTCCTCATTTTTAATACTTTTCTTACTCTTAAATTTTATTTTTAACAATAATTTATAATTCTATAAATATTGTGTAACATTAATATTTTACTTGATCTAAAAGTATTACGATAATTTATGTCACTATTTTTAGAATTTTTAATAAAATTTTCTATTGCCCAGTGTTTTCTGCTTCTCATAATTTAACTGATGCACTACTATTAGACGAAAGGTAAAGTTCAAAAAACAAAAAACTACTGACATTGAACTTATCAAATGAATGAAGAGAAATACTATATAAACAAAACGTCCATCGTAATGAAGATTGACTCTTAATTACAAATATTATTGTAATGACTCTTAATTACAAAACTATCATTAAAACATTATTCTGATGCAAAATTTTATATAAAATTTTTGAAAAAATAGTATTTTTCATAAACAAAGGGTGAAAATTAATCATTAAAAAAGTAATGCATAGTTTTTCCCCTGATGAGTCTGATGTTTCCTCCAAATGATGGATTTTAGAGGATGGATCACAAGGCCATAACCCCGCAACTGAATCCCAAATCTTGAGTGTAAATAGAAAGAGACTTTATTCCTTTATTATAAATAGCAAGGAATTTTTAAAAGAAACCAAAAAACAATAGCAGTAAGCATCCAATTAATTTTACAAGAGAGAGAGAGAGAGAGAGAGAGAGTTGATAGGTTTATTGCCATATACATATTATATGTGTTTTTGTATCTACATGACTCAGTATTAGTCATATACACCTTAGAGAGAGAGACTCAAACCTAGAACAAACTAAACACATGTACATTATATATATGTACTGCATTTCTTCAACCTACACCTGAGTATTACCAACTTTGGTTCTGTGTTTTGACCCTATTTTCATGGAAAGGGAGCTCTCTTCTTCATCTCAGTAGGCTCAACGTCGATAGCAAAGCACTTCCCATGCTGTTTCCAGTAGTCTGCCTGCGGATTAATCCGTTCCGGCCCCGGAATCTCCGCCCTTGAAGTCTTAAGAGAATCAGTCGATATATTGTACTTTAAATCCCTTTTCTCAATTAGGTTTGGCTTCACCATGCCCAAGTTTACTGGTTGTGGAGACATCATCAGTGCAGGTGGACCTACAGGAAGCCTGTCACCTACACACACCCACATCAAGTCTACAGTTGAATCATGAGAGAGAGAGAGAGAGAGAGAGCTTGCTTAGTAGCACAACATGGACCATAGGAGTGTTTGTTCGCAAGGGGTATACCTAATTATACTTTAATGATCACTGTGCTTAAAACATAAACAAACTCTTTATAGTTTGTAGTTAATAGTAAAATAGATGAAAATAGTTAGAATTAACAGTAATTCAGTTACAATAATAATTTTGTCATTTTATGAAAAATAAAATGAAAAAAAACAAAAGGGCAATTTTATTTTTTTTATATCATAAAAAAACAAAAAGACAATTTTATTTTTTTATATCAAAATAAAAGTTTACCTTTCGTAGAGACACATTTTTTTTTATGTTAACAAATCTATTATATTTTAATTATTTTGTAGATAAATTTAAATTTTAAAAATTATGTGTTCAATTTTGAATCCAACCATATAATTTTTGCTCTACCCAAGAGAATAAAATGTAATTACTTTGTTCAAATTGTTGGGATACATTTTCTGATCCTTCGATCATCTGGTGCACATTTTGTTGGAGAGAGAGAGAGAGAGAGAGAGTATCCAATTGTTTATGTACTTACCCCTATCAGTCTGCCACGTGCACCAAAATTTGCCATAGGTTTTGACAAGGTTTTCAAGTTCGGGCTTCACAACTACCTCGGGGACCCGGGGATTCACCCATAGTCCAGATTTGATCTGAACCATCATATATTTCATATTATAATTTTATAATTAATTGTTAGTTTATTGAAAGAGGTTCACATTAGGAATAAAAGAATTTCATAAGAAAAGGATATGGAGAGAAATTAGAAATGGTGTAGAACCTCATACGCATAGGAGTGCCAAAGCTTCTGTTCATCAGGTGTCAATGATTCAAAGATACGTTCCGATATAATATATTCAACCCCTGCACAGAAAAATGCTATATTGTTTCAGAAGTTTTTTTTATAAAACATTATATTAGAATAATGTGATAGTACCAGTTTTATAATTAAATAGCGTTTTAATAGATTTTTTTTTTGTTTTAAAGTGATTGCGGCATCATTATCTCTACAATTTTTTTGTATGTATATTGCTACCCTCCTTAAACATCAAGATTCAAGACGACACATTTTATCCCAAATTCTGAAGGGCCCGTAGCCAAGCATGCATTGATTACATCTAACTCAGACTCAGGGGCTGAGCTATAACTTTGTAAAAAATGCTATTCTTAAAAAAAAAAAAATTATACAAAATTTAAATACAAAATGATGTAACAGTGACAATTTTATAATTTAAAAGTCATTATGTTGGGTGTGTAATTTAAAGTAAAATGCTCTCATTAAGATATATTATTTTGTATAAAAATTTTATATGAATTTTTTTGTTTATATAACATTTCATTTTATCCCAAATTCTTAAGGGCCCGCAGCCAAGCATGCATTGATTACATCTAATTCCAACACAGGGGTTGAACCATAATTTTGTAAAAAAATGCTATTCTTAAAAAAAAAAATCATACAAAATTTGAATACAAAATGATATAACAGTGACAATTTTATAATTTAATAGCCTATAATTTAAAAGCTATTATGGTGGATGTGCATTTTAAAGTGAAAGACTCTCATTAAGAAATATTATTTTGTATAGAAATTTTATATGAAATTTTTTGTTTGTATAACATTTTGTATTGAGGGATGTCAAAACTTGAAATCTAATTTTTTATCTATTGATATAATTATTATATTTTAAAATTGATTTTACATATATTTTTTAAATTTAAGATGAGAAATATATTAGGATGCAATATAAAATTGGTACATGAAAATTAAAACCAATTTCTATTCAAAACCAGTGAACTATTGAAAGAAAGAACAGATCAATTTTTTATAAGACGAAAACATAAGTAGGACTCATAATCTAATATACAAAAATTTCAATAATTTTTTCCAATCAAGAGCTCAAGGAAGGTATCAAATTTCGGTGGCGCCAATAAATAAAATTTATACATATATATATACTTTACAGCAAAGTTTTGAAAATCGGACAGTTAAACGAATCGAAAAAGAGGCCGGTCAAGGGTCACTAGTTTAACCGTCGGATCAACCGTTATTGACCTATGATGTCATAATTATGTCATTAATTTATTTATTAATAGTAAAAAAAATTATTTTATTTTTTTACACTAATTTTAATACTTAAAATTTAAAATTTTATCTTAAAAATTGAACTAGCCGGTTCAACTACCGGGTTTATTGACTGGGTCACGGTTTAACCGTGAATTTGACCGAATTTTGATCAAAACGAATTTTAAGAGTTAACCGGACCGGTACCTAGCCCGGTTCCCGGTTTTTCCGGTTCAACCGGCCGGTCCGGTCCGCTTTTCCAAACATTGCTTTACAGGTCATACAAAAAGTGGGGTGCATTTCACCGCCAACAGCAGGGTTTCGCCCCTCCTCCTACCTCACCCCAACGACACACTTACACAAAACATATATGAACACACACACACACACACACATATATATGTATAGAGAGAGAGAGGTGTACCGATAAGACGACCATGGGAGTCGTCGGTGTCATAAACGGCGCACTGGTTGATGCGGTGACGTAATGGTGAGTTTCAATCTGGCGAGTCAGCTCATGGCCATACAAAGCAAAGGTACAGACATGCTGGCTAATCTGCTTGATGGGCTTGAGAGACTGCAAAATCTCAGCCCCTTTCTCCAGCAACTTCTGCTCCGTCGACATCGGCTTTCCCGGCGGCATCGGCTCACCTCTCTCCGGCACCAATCCCGGTATCTCACCCCTGAGGCCATTTGGAAACCAAGGTGTTTTGATACTGATCCTTGAGATCCTTTGAGGTCTTGTGACCACTGTTAGGAGCGAGTTTTGATTTGAGCGCATAGATACATTCATATATATATATATATATATATGTATACACGCACGTTGAGATGAGTGTGGTATTCGCATGACGTGGGTGATTGTGGCAGTGCCAAGTATACATGCAGGAGCGTTCAGGTGGCAGAGATTGTTGGGGCCGATTGTTACATGTTGAATATCAAGGACTTATGTGTCTTCTTCTTCCCACTTCCTTGTTTTCCATTTTTTTTGATTTGCATGAATCAAGCTATACGAACACAATTTGTACTTTCCTCAGTCAAAATTCATTTGATATTAAATTGTTATGTAAAAACATAAAAGTTTTACATATTTTAAAACTCATTAATTTTATGAGATTGACTTAATAAGTTTATATGCATTAAAAAAAAAAAGATAAGCGCTCGAATTGTAATTAACACAATTAAAATTTGTTTTAAATTAATTTGAAAGTTAAAAAAATAAAATTGAATACATTTTAAAATTTATCAATCAAATTTAAACAAGTCACTATTTGATTTGTCATGACTTGTCCTAACTTATTTATAGCCCTAGCTAGCGGGAGACAGGAAAAATTAAAAATAAGTTAGTATTTTTTCTTCTTTGGTTGAAAAAATAAAAAAAAAAGAGAGAGTGGATGGAAAAATTTAAGTAGACGCTTTTCCTCTAAATTTTCTTATATGCAACTAAGTTTTATTAAGAGGAGAAATTTTTTATTATTTTTTTTACAATTTTATTTCTTAGATTATTTTATTTTCTCTTCTACTTGGTCAACCAAATAAGAAAATTTTAAAAATAAAATGAATTTTTTTTTTGTCACTATGGAAAGAAAAACAAATAGCAGCTTACAGCTAGGCATTTTATTTTTTTATTGAAAGGTGGAAAGGGACAAGTAGTGTAGTAACTCTTAATTGGTTTTGACCATATGAGTTCTTATCCGCAATAAAAATGTTCGATTTAATTCATAAATACGAATCCGAAAAAGGCGAGTTTGTCACTGCAGTTTTGCCGAAATGCAAGCAATATTAAGTCCTTTCTCAACAATACACACAATGAGTAATGATATACAAACAGAAAAATTTATACAAAATTTATTATCAAAATGATGTGGTTGAATAAAAGTTAATCACTTAAAAACAAAACACTTATCATAATGATTCATAATTACAATAATACCATTGTCATATCATTTTGAAATATTTTTTGTATAAATTTTTTTTAAAAGAATAGCATTTTTTTACACGCAATTACTGTCGCAAACGAGTTCGAACACACGACTGTTGAAAGAGAAATGAGATTTTAAACTTAACTGCTCAAGTCAATTCAAATACAAAAATAAAACACCAATCGTAATAACTCATAATTATAATAATGTCACTGTCACATCATTTTAATAAATTTTTTATATAAATTTTTTAAAAAGAATAGCATTTTTTTATACACAACTATCACTATAAACGAGTTCGAACACATAGTCATTAAAAAAATAATAAAATTTTAAATTTAACTGTTAATTGATGTGAGCTTACAGCTAAGCTAGTCTTTCAAAAGCGACACGCACCATATTGGCTGGTCCCATCTCCTTCGCCGCTTGAACTCCCTAGAACGAGATTTCAATGCCATCTCCCGCATTTATTTCATTCATTTTTTTCCAAAATATCTTCGGATTTTACTGTTTTATATCCACTAAACATAGGAGGCTTTTCTCTTTGTAGGGCAAGTTTTAATATTATGGTTTTGTAAGTAATTTTTTGATTACGGTTTTAGTTTTAATTTTTATTTTTTAAAATTCGACAGAATCATATTTACTATATTAGTTCCGAAAACTATTTCTGTTAAAATCGCGTTTAGTAAGCTGATTCCTGAACTTGTTTTCGAAAATTTCTTCAAAAAATACCTCAATTTTGAGAATCATTAAAAATGTATTTTTTGAGTTTTCGAAACCATTTTCATATGAAAATGAAAACGATATGAAAACGATGGTATTTTCCATGGTCTATTTTTTTGTTTCTAAAAACAAGAAAAACTAGCAATTCCCAGATTTTTTGATTTTTTGATTTCAAAAACATGAAAAACGGAACCGAAACTGAAACCAAGATTGATACCAAACAAATTATTTTCTTTAGTTATTTTTCAACCCAATTTGGACATAAAAAATGCTGTTCTTTTATAATTTTTGTATATCTTGCAACATAATGATAATACAATAATAATTTTATAATTAAATAGCATCTTAGTGAATACTTTGTTATAGGGTGACAAACTCGTAACCTAATCGCAACATTCTATACACATTTTTTGTATGTTTTTTCCCCCTTTAGGTATAGCATTAGCTAGCCTTTGGAGGAGAGTTCCTATTTAGTTTGTCAAATTTGTCACACTCATGTGGGTCTATTAGCAAAGTGATAGATGTAACAATCACCACAAAGTAGTTGGTTCAAGGGGCAAGAACACAAATTTTTTTGCTGAACAATTGAGTTTGAGTCTCCATAATCATTTGGTGAGACTAAATATACTCTTCAACACTTAGAGTACACGGTGAGACCTAAGCTTAGACTCCAAGGTAGCTGTGATAGAGTCTCTTGCAGATGGCTCTGCAGTACTGAAGAGTAATACTCCCTAATGAATATATAAAGTATACCTATCTGTATATTACTTTATAGCATAAAAAAAAAAAAAAAAAAGATAGATGTAACAACCATCAAATTAAAAGTGTCGTGGAATAATTTTAGATTGTTTAGACATTCGTTAGTGAATAAGAAATTTTTCAAATGATATTACTACACTCAAATAACCATCCAACCAATTAAATGATCAATCGTTCGTGAATAAGAAAAGCTCTAGCTCTGTTTCAGTTGACAAAAAAGCTAACGTACCTGGAAATTCTCACTTGTAACTGGTAGATTGCGAAAAACAAAAAAATGCTCCAACTCTTCCCACACATAACCCACCCGTGTGTAGATCGAACTCTCATTTCATGACTCAACAATGTCCTTCGAAAATTTTAGCACCCTAAAATCTCAAAACGCCAAGTGTTGGGCTCGCTTGCAGTTGGTTCTAACACCAATACTACACACCATATAACACAAATTGAATCTAAACCCAGCAAACAGCAGCATTTCACAGCACAAATTGAAAGCATATAACATCTCAGAAATGAACTGCGTGTATAGTTTTGTCTACACCCAATACAAAAACTTATATACGTCCCAAGAAACAGAAGAAAAGAAGAGGCCAGGTTCAAGGAAAAGGTGCCCTCCCTTTCATTTCGGTCTGCTCTACGTCAATAGGAAAACCCTTCCCAGTCTTTTTCCAGTAGTCTGCATATGAATTCATCTTATCCGGCACAGAAATAGTCGCCCTCAAATTCTTCAGATTATGGGTCAATATTTTGTACTCGTTATCTCTCTTCTTCACCAGCTCAGGCTTCACAATGCCCATGTTCACCTCTTGTGGAGAAATCATCAGTGCCGGCGGCCCAAGAGGAAGCCTATCACCTTCACAAACACAACATCAAACCTACACATCAATTTCCAGGCTGTTTATGCATGAATTCATATACACCAATCTTTGGATGATCTACTCCATGAACAGACAAACTATCTTATATTTCTTTGGGATGGTTCAAACCTTTTTTTTGTTATTACCCAAAGTGATTGTTAATGTACACATAAATGTCAAATGTAGTTAGGCATAAGTTAGGTGTGTCTTCTCTATTGTCAAATGTAGTTAGGCATAAGTTAGGCTTGTCTTCTTCATAGTCAAATATTAAGTGAGCTCTTCTCCTATATATAGGCATCACTTCTTCATTGTATTGTATCTCATCTTGTACAAGCATTCTCTCTTCAAGGTCTCTCTTCACTTACTACTTCTCTCTTGTAATTTTTATTTGCTTTATAATGCATTGTGATTACATTTGAGCCTTATCTTTTCTAACATAGTATCAGAGCATCTCATGCTGTCTTCCTCTTATCTTTTCTAACAGTGATTATAAGATTTTAGTGAATAAACACGAAAAAACCAGTGTGTGCGTAGACAAAAGCCGTAGTTACCGTAGTTGTATTAGAATCACAGACAGAGGGAGGGGGTTCAGAGGGGCAATTGCGCTTTGAAATTTTGTACTTTTTTTAAAAAAAAAATTATAGTTCCTACATCTTCTAACAATCGCCTAAGTTTAGTAGCTAACAAAGATGATCTTGTATAGTAGATCAAGGGGATTCAAACTCTAACTTTCCTAGATGAGATTTAGCAACTCATTTAGATGCTCCATCAATGAAAATTCCTCATAAGGGCGACATTGTTCAAAAGTTTTGGTAAAAGATAAATGACTCAAATCATTCTTATGAAGCTATTCTATTGATTAAAATTCATTGGTCGTCTGATGATCATCCTTTCCTTGACCTACGTATGGTGAAATTCGAATGACTATTTTGTGTTTTTAGATCAAGAAAAAGAGTAAAGAAATAGAACTTGAAACTGCCAACTTTTTTATTTTGATAAATCACATCATTTTAGTGGGTTTTTGTACATTTTTTTTTTTAAAAGAATAACATTTTCCTTTCTATTTTTGTGAATGCATAGAATCATACTAAGATCGCCTTTTATTGAATAGCTTCAATTACCGTAAAATAAGATTGCAGGAAGCTTAGATGCTGGGCACAAAGTTTTTGAATCTCTAACCTTATTTGCTCTTTTATATATATATATATATATATATTTATATTGCTCGGTATATAGAAGCAAAATTCTCTCTGTTTTGGTTTTCCCTACGTAAATTTTAAGAAGCAAAAATTACAGTGCAAATGATGTTTTCCAAAGTTATAAATCATTTTTTTAATTAACTGAAAACAAATTTCATTTGAACTAAAATACAAAAACTATGAAAATTTCCTGAACATCATGTCTCATTAAAACTAGGGAGGTCAATGAAATGAGATCTACCATTATTGCCAATTGGATTAGACTAATTAATTACCTCTATCAACTTGCCAGGTGCACCAGAACTTGCCATAAGTTTTGGCAAGATCTACGAGTTCATACTTCTGAATCATCTCAGGAACACGTGGATTCACCGATACCCCTGATTTGATCTGGACCATCCATTATTTTCATGATAACAACTTTATTTAATTTAATAAAGTAGGAAATAATTAAAGGTAACAATAGAAGATAAAAGGTTGTCACCTCATAAGCATGGGAGTGCCAAAGCTTCTGTTCCTCTGGTGGTAGGGTGTCAAAAATCCGGTCCGATACAATATATTCCACACCTGTAACAAAACCATCTATCTGTATCTGCATTTATGCATACAAATGTATGTACAGAGGCGATACCAAAAAAAAAGTATGTACAGAGGCGGACAGAGGGGTGAGAGCCCCGGCCCTTTAAAATTTGGAATTTTTTTTTAAATTTCATAAAATTTTAAATATTTAAAATACATCTAAATTTTACTCTTACTTTAATAAATTTTTAAATATTTATTGGCTCCCGAAAAACTTTTAAATTTTACTTTTACCTTATAGATTTTTAGATATATAAAATACTATATAGTGTATTAATCTATTCTAATATATAAAGGGAGAACACTGGGTTAGTGTCCTCCCATATTGATGCTGGGTTAACTTTCACAATACCGTAAATATCAAGCAAAACACCTTAATTTACTGTACCTGTTATATTTACGACTGATAACTGTAAGGACAAAATAGAAATTTCTGCAATACCACAAAGCACTCCACATTTTATAACTGCTTTCTCTGTAGACCTCTGTAAATTGATGGCTCTATTGACGCTCTTTGCCAGTGCTTTTGGTTGTTCCGTTAGCCATTGCGTTTCTCTGTTCCAAGGATGAAGCTTCGTTAATCTCTATAAACTACGCTCCACAACGCTCCAAGACTCTCATCACGATTGATCCAGGTTAGTTGATATATTCTTGAACACTAAAAAACTCCTATGTTGGCAATAAACCAGCAATGGGAGTTAAAATCTTGATTCTTTATATTTTTACCAGTTCACCAATATGAAGGCTCCAATGGTAATCGAATTCTCAGTTGATATACATTTTTATTTTGGTTCTTTATATTTATGGTACCAACTCATTCGTGGAATGCTTTGCAGTGATGACCCAATTTGCTTATTAGGGATCTTCCTACGTACTTATACAATTTGTCTTTTCCGAAATGCTTTGCAGTGTTATTGTGCTGCATTCATGGTCATTCTTGCGTTCAGTACTCTCTCTCTCTCTCTCTCTCAATTATGCTTGAGGCTGCATTGATACACACACATAAAATAAAATAAAAACAGTTGCACACCCAAACATATTGATTAGCTTGGAATCAAAATTTCAAATTGTGAATTTATGCACTCCATGACTGAGACAAAAATTTCAACATGCAAAAAAAAAAAAAAAAAAAAAGATCGTCAACACATATAATTACTCTTATTTGAACATCAGAAATGGCATTTTCCACTTCAATTCTATAAGAAAAAGGCCCAAAAACAAAGTCCTGCTAGGACCCACTTGCTATTTTGGCTTCTCTTTCACCAAGGCATGAGGACTTGGTATAATCTGGCCTAAATGATGCAGTGGATTAGCTGACACTGGTACAATATGCTATAAACAGTCATATGTTTAGATTAATTGTGTTTATTTGTGTATATGTTTATTTAGATTAATGGTAGAGGGATATGGTTACCGTGAATGTTGGCATTGGGTTGGTATAATGTTCTAGGCTGTACTACAAGCTACATCTTTTTATAGCCTTGCTTTATTTTCAATTTCTACTACCCTAATAATGTGATAGGCAACGTTTAGCATAAATCATTGATCTCTAATTTACAGGTTTTACAGTGTGAAGACCTCAACCCTCATGTATTACTATTTTTACCGTTCTCCCTCCATGCAATTTGTGGTTGTGCAACTGCTACAACCAAAACATTTGGTCAAACAACTTCCATCTAGATCATTTCATTTGGGTCTAACCCTTACATTTGTGCTCTAACAATGAAAAAGGAAAAACAATCTTGCTCTAACAAAATACAAGGAACTCTAAGATTATTCATTTTATGAGTTTCAGTTTCTCCATATGAAGAAGATGATATTTTAATTAGAAAAAGATAAGAATTACCTGTTGGTTTGAAGGGGTTTCACACTTTCAGAGACCCTTAAAGTTGGTGTGTGTCTCATAAACTCTGTTCAATTAGCAAGCTATTTTATTTATTTTTTATTTTTTATTTTTTATTTTTTCCTATCAATGAAAACATGAGGTTTCTTCTTTCCACACTCATTTTTTCAAGTTCATTTAGCACCTCAATTTTACTTTGTTTGTTGAGTTTTGTATTGTTGCTTCATGTACATTTTTACTGTATTACACAACTAAAGAAAATGAATTAAAATGAAATTGCAATTTGCAAGTGCCTCTAATTGTTTGGAAGAAATATTTGTTGTTGTTCGAGTAATTACTATTAGTAGGTTTATTTGGAAAGTAAAATTTGATAAATAGTTGAATTTTCTCATAGTATTTGGTGTGTCTCATAAACTCTGTTCAATTAGCAAGCTATTTTATTTTTTTATTTTTTATTCTTTTGTAATTTCTGATTGATTTGTATTATAGGAGAAAGTTGTGAAACCCCTATTTGAGAAGCGTCCAAAGCAGTTTAGGATAGCAGGGGTAATATCATAGGTTTTAGGTTTGTGAAACCCAAACCTATGATATTTCAACTCAAAAGTAGCAACAAACTATTTAGTACGACACTATTAAGTACAACAGTTACAATTTCCACCAGTGCTTCATATATTTTAGGTCGTTGCCTGATTTTCATGTTTTTATGCCTCTTTGGACATTGCCTGCCTTTTTAGGTGCTTGATTGGTATATTTTGATGACTGTTAGGAACATGTATATTCAAGTCTAATGCAATTTGTCAATTAAATTTATGTACAAAATAAAATAGCCAACATAATAGATTCAATACAAGATTATGTCCACGATAGACCGCAATCATCAACTGGTAATCAGTCAGCAAAGTAGCAACGTGTTTGGCAAAGACAATACCGTCAACGTCTTACATCAGAAGTAATTGCACAACAAAGACGCAGAAATAGACAAGCAGAGCAAATGCAAGTCCAAAACATGACTCCTAAACAACTTGCACAAAGATCAGAACGGCGTCGTCTCACACAACGAATGAGAAGGTCACAAAATCAATCTGAACAAACAGTAGTTCAATCTATTTCAGAAAGTGATAGACAAAAAGAAAGGTGGCGGAATAATGCTAGACGAAGAAGGGCTTCACTAAGTGAAGAACAACGAGAAAAACAACTAGCAAGACAAAGATCAAATTATAGGCAGCAACGTGTGACAAGTGAAAATCAATTTATTGCAATTTTTAATTTCTAATATCATCGATCACATTCAACCCATCTTATTTTCTTTTTACAAAAATGATGTTAGCAGGTACAACGAGGGACTTTCTCAATACAGTCCCACGACGTAGTCGATCTACATGTTTACGGTGACGGGTACAATTACCACATTTGCCTATTTTTAACGAACGAGTTACTTCAACTGTGGTGGACACATGCCCAATACCTACTGAAGGTATGAGTTAATAAGTTATCATGATATTTTTGCAACCCATCCTTTTTATTTTTAACAACAATTATTCCAGCAGGAACAACAATGTACTTCCTCAATAAAGTTCCAAGGCGTAGTCGATCTACATGGTCACGACATTGGGCACGATCGTCACTTTTGCCTAGTTTTTACGGTATTTCAATGGTGGGGAACGACACATGGCCAGTACCTATTCAAGGTATGACTCAATATATCTATATGATTACTTAACATTATCTTCATAAATTGAACTATAATAAGGCCAACGTATAAATGCACGAATCAAGATTGATGGTTACTCTAGCACATTCATTGTCTATATTTACAGCTAACACTTCTCAAGCTGCATCAACGAGACACCTCACACATATAAGGCCTTCATGTTCAACTTTGCATAGCATTCCAGAAGAAGATACTACAAATGTGATTAAGCCGACTCATGCAATTCCACTTCAAGGTACATAAAATATTCATACAATCATGGATGCAATTTCAGCAACATACACTATTTCATATCTAATTCCAACTAATGGTCTTTGTCTCATGCATATACAATAGGAATACAAGAAACATTTGACATAAGTGGTTTACCTCGATATGCACCTACACATTCAACATATGAGCATGGTAGTACAAGTAGCTGTACAGAAGAAGCGCGTTACCCAGTGCAGATGGAAGGTAAGTGCATAAATAATTTACTATCATTAACTTGAGTCACTTTGTTGCTTTTCTAAGCTTTATACTTTTTACAAAACCCCTATCAAATATTAATATTCTATAAACTGGTGTATGTCTATAGGTAGTTCCTATCAATAGTTAAATATTAACGAAAATAAATAATTCTTTATTGCTTATATTTATGTAGAAGATGAAAATGAAACTGATAACGCGGGTCAACAACCAACAGACATACAAGTAATCAATGACACTCAGTCGTATGCCAATAAAAGGAACTATAATTGTGCTAGACAGTTTGATGAGCGCCAGGCAATACCAAGATTGGAACTACCGATACTTAAGACATGTCCACATTGCCAAGCACGACTATTCCTTCATGAATCATACGACATGTGTTGTAGAACTGGAAGAACTCGATTGCCTTTAATACCAGCTCCAACTGAGATGGTTAAACTTCTCTCAAAGCAAACTACACAAGGCCAACATTTCAAACAAAATATTCAAGCCTACAATCATGTGTTCTCCTTCACTTCAATAGGAGTCCATGTTGAAGAACATCTGGCTGGAAGAACAAGGGGTGTGTACACTTTTCATGCACATGGTGCGATCTACCATAAGATTGGTAGTTTGTTACCGAACGCAAGTGAAAGACCTCGATATTTGCAGCTTTACATATATGACACTGATCATGAAGTTGAAAATCGAATGCTAGAAAATGACGGACTACATCGACAGTTGATTGAGAAGATAAAGCATATATTGGATGGCAATAACCCATTTGTGAATATGTTTCGTCAAATATTGCAACGTTCAGATGTTCAAAATTATAATTTGATCATTAGAGAACAACCATCTGATCGGCGACAATATACTCTACCTACTGCTTCTCAAGTTGCTGCAATTGTAGTTGGTAGGGATGAAGCAACAAATATAAAAGGAATAGATATTATTGTTCAATCTACTAGCGGGCGGCTTCTCAATGTACAAGATGTTGCTGGCTTCTATAATACATTGCAATATCCTTTATTGTTACCTTATGGTACTTATGGATGGGATATAAATAGCTGCAATGATAATGGCACCAAGGTGACATGTCGTGACTTCTATGCGTATATGCTACAGGTGAATCATATTACATTTAATAATATAGAAATTCTCAAATCTTAACAATTTCATATTGAATTTACTTGCTATTAACTTACATATATTTTAGATTCGACAAAATCATCAATCAACTCTTTTTCGTGGGGGACGCCTTCTGCAACAATATGTGGTTGATAATTTTGTGAAGATTGAGTCTCACAAACTTAGATGGTTACGAGATCACCAGAATGACATTCGAGCAGAATTATATGTTGGTCTCCAAGATTCCTTAAATACTGGCACAAATTTTGCAGGTATGAATTTTTAACTATTTTTCTTTAAACTTTGTATAATAACTCTTTTTTTATTTACCCATAGTACTAATATTATAGCCAACAATCGAATAGGTGACGTGGGACGAAGAACTATATTGCCATCATCATTCGTTAGTAGTCCACGTGATATGTATCAAAGATATCAGGATGCAATGACTTTAGTGCAGAAGTATGGTAAACCTGATCTTTTTCTCACTATGACATGCAATCCTAATTGGAAAGAAATTCAGAATGAGCTACTACTCGGTCAAGTTTCTCATGATCGTCCTGATCTGCTTGCTAGAGTTTTTCGATCCAAATTTGAAGAATTTAAAAAAGACATTTTTGTCAAACATGTTTTGGGCAGAGTTATTGCATATGTGTATGTAATTGAGTATCAAAAGAGAGGTTTGCCACATATGCACATGGTATTAATTTTGGATGAGAATGATAAACTACGCACTCCAGATGATTATGATCACGTGGTAAGAGCAAAAATTCCAAAAAAGGAAGAAGAGCCTGAACTTTACAATGATGTTTTGAAACATATGATTCATGGTCCGTGCAGTATGTATAATGAGCGGTGCCCCTGTATGAAAAATGAAAAATGTAAAAGAAATTATCCTAAACCATTTTCTACTGTCACCACATTGGGAAATGATTCGTATCCAATTTATAGAAGACGAGAAGGGGGGTCAGTTTCTTCACACAATAATGCAGAAACCTTTGTTGATAATAGTTGGGTGATTCCATACAACCCATGGCTCCTGCTGAAGTATGATTGCCATATCAATTTGGAAATATGTAGTAGTATTACAAGTGTGAAGTATTTGTATAAATATGTTTACAAGGGCCCGGATCGAGTATCACTTGAAGTTCATCCAGTTCCTAATTATGATGAAATACATCAATTCATCGATGCAAGATGGGTCTGTGCTCCTGAGGTATTATGAAAGATATTCAAATTTCCAATGAGCCGAATGTATCCATCAGTAAAGCGTCTATAGATCCACCTGCCAAATAGGCAACAAATTAGATTCTACCATCACCAAAATATCTCAGACATTTTATCTAACGAGCGGTGCACAAGGACAATGTTAACTGAATTTTTCGAAACGAATGTTGTGAATGCTAGAGCAAATCGCTATTTATATCGCGAGTTCCCACAACATTTCAAATGGCGAAGGGATGCAAAAATCTGGGAAGAAAGGGTCAGTCATCATAAAGTTATAGGCAGAATTTACACAGTTTCACCATATGAAGGAGATAGATTTTACTTGAGAGTCCTACTAAATCATGTTAGGGGCCTTAAATCTTTCGAAGAACTCTTAACTGTTGATGGAATTGAATACTCAACATTCAAGCAATCAGCTAAGAAACGTAGTTTATTAGAGTTTGATAATAGCATTCGACAATGTCTAGCTGAGGCATCAACAACTCACATGCCATCTGCTCTCAGACGAATGTTTGCTACTATATTGCTTCATTGTGAGCCAATGGGTATGCGAAATTTATGGGATGAATTTTTTCAGTTCATGGTTGAAGATTATTCTACATCTTCTTCTACAAATAATGTATATCTTATGAATAAATTGTTAAAAGATTTGAATGCTTTGTTGATCCAACATAATAAAACCATATCTGAGTTTGATCTTCCAAGTTCCATTGTATGTCTCGATGAAAACTCTGGAATTCCGAAACTAATACAAGATGAGCTCTCTGTCACCATTTCTCCAGAAGATTTAAATTCGATTACCGCATTGAATACTGACCAATCATTCGCATTCAATGAAATTATGGGAACCATTGAACGTAATGAAAGTGCAACTTTTTTTATCGATGGCCCTGGAGGTACAAGGAAAACTTATTTGTATCGGGCTGTATTAGCATCACTAAGAAGTCAAGGTCATATCGCCATAGCTACAGCAACATCAGGTATAACAGCTACCCTTTTACCTGGCGGACGAACTGCACATTCAAGATTCAAGATTCCCCTGAATCCAGATGCATCTTCAATTTGTGCAATTAGCAAGCAATCTCATTTGGCATAATTAATACGGCGAACAACAGTGATTTTATGGGATGAAGCAACAATGACTCATCGTTATGCCTTTGAAGCAGTGGATCGGACTTTACGAGACATCATGGGTCTAGAATTACCATTTGGAGGAAAAGTTATGGTTTTTGGTGGTGATTTTCGACAAGTACTTCATGTTGTACTAAAGGCCACGAAAGCAGAAACAATTGATGCATGTATTGCTAAGTCACCTGTGTGAAGAAACGTTCGAGTTCTACGATTGAAACAAAATATGAGGTCTAGAAATGATCGAGAATTTTTCAATTTTCTGCTTCGTGTTGGTGATGGAAATGAACCTACCATTTTTGATGATATGATGTGGATTCCGGTGTTAATGGTTATACCATGGGAAGACCACAACTCAATTGATAAATTAATTGATGAAATATATCCTAACATGGTGAGGCATTCCACTGATAGTGCATACATGGTTCATAAAGGTTTAATAACTCCTCGAAATGAAGATGTTGACTGCCTTAACAGCAGGATAATTCAAAGATTTGAAGGACAAGAAAGAATTTACTACTCATTTGATAAGGTGGAAAATGACAGTCATAATTTGTATCAACAAGAATTCTTGAATTCTATTGCACCTGGGGGAGTACCGCCACGTGAATTGAGATTGAAGGTAGGTGCACCGATTATGCTTCTAAGAAATCTTGATCCAAGCAATGGTTTGTGTAACGGTACGAGGCTACTTTGTCGTGGTTTGGGAGACAACTTCATAGATGCTGAGATATTAACAGGCCATTTCAAGGGTACCAGAACTTTCTTCCATCGAATCCCCTTAAAGACCCCAGAGAATATAAAACTACCGTTCGAGATAACTCGGAGGCAGTTTCCAGTTCGCCTAAGTTTTGCCTTAACAATCAACAAGGCCCAAGGACAAACTATTCCAAATGTTAGTATTTTCCTTCCAGAACATGTTTTCAGTCATGGACAACTGTAAGTGACATTATCGAGAGGAACATCACAACATACAACAAAAGTTCTGGTCAAGAAGGGATTAGTTGACGGACAAAAGGGAGTGTACACAAAAAATGTTGTATACAGGGACGTGTTGTTGCCTACCACTTGATATGACTTCATGTATTTAAATTGGATTCATATATTAAGAAAAATATTTAGCGCTTAGTTTAATCAGCATTATTACAATTTTTTATCTCCAGATTTTATTTTGTATTTACTTTTTTTGTGTCTATTTTGAAGTAAAACAATGTATGTTTAATAATTATGAAGTTAAAGGATTTCAAAAAAATTTGGACATATCCTGTGAAAATATAACATTATAATGGTGAGTTTGTTTATTTATATATTTTAATTTACATTTTGTCAATGATACAATGTACTAATATATGTTTTTTTTTTCATTAATACAGCTATACTTGAAAAGTGAAAACAACTGGATGCTTTAGATACATTTAAAGATGAGCAAGATTGCCCCAGTGATCCCAAAGTCAAAAAACAAGTAAGTATCTCAATTATTCATTGACTTTTAAATATTGTAACAATGCATGCATATATTCTAAATATTGAAGTATGATTGTTTTAATAATTAATACAGGTAAAACAGTTTTCTGTTTACAGTCCCGGTTGGGGGTCCTCGGTTAGAGTTAATAAAACTTGGTTGCGATAACTAATATTACGAGAGTTCAAAGCACAGAAAAAGCACAAGGATCCCATTATTTTCAAAATTAAGTATGATTTGACAGAGGTATACATTATATCTTTGTAACATTTTCTTAAATATCAATATGAAAAAACGGCATTTCGGTAACAAGATGTTGCATTTTGAACTTTTGTAGGTGGGAATGAATTTTCGACAGCATGAATGGGATGAAGAAACGGCATTTCGGTATGATGTTTAAAATTTTAAATTTGAGATGACTTATGTTTTTATGTTCATTTGATTGTAATTATTTTATTTCAATTTTAATAACAGTGGAAACTTACGATATCAAGACAATGAAGACATAAAAGTGGTAATTAAAAATTCATGTAACTTTGCTTCTTAAGCTTATGTAGAATCCTAATTCTTTAAATCATATTCTTACTTTGTGATTTATTGAAACAATATCTACTTTGTTACTAAAATTATTACACAGTTCTACAACCAATGAAAAAGAGAAAAGTTAAAAGCTTACAAAGATATGTGCAACATTGTTACAAGGTAAATAATTCATAGAGGTAAATAAATTTATTATAGAAAATATGAATTATCATACATTACACATAATTTGATGTTTTTTCAGGAAGATTGCTACAAAACAATTTCAATAGATTCTCAATGTTGAGCTCTTAAATGGGAGCATGTGAAATCCTTTTGATATGTAAGTTTTTTAACTTTGTTGGTTGCTAGATGGATTACTTTTTTACAATTTCTGTTAGTCTTATTATTTGTAGTCTTTGGATAGTATTTGTTCACTTTCTCTTTTGTTTTTGTGAAACCCATACGATTATGGGTGCTCTAGTAATTTACAGACTTTCAGAAAATAAAATGATACATAGCGTGAAGAATTAAACAAACATAAACAAAAAAAAAAAGTGAAAAAATCAAGTATCTCCCTCAATTTTTTAATATACATACCTTAATCGGTTTAGTTTTTCAACATAGATTGGCTCTTGCAATTTGAATGGTTTACATCAAAATTATTATCTATACACTGTAATTAACCTTACACTATGTAAAAAAAACATCAAGTACCTCATCTGATTTTTTAATATGTATGCCTTAATTGAATTGCACACATATCGTGTGTGTGCCCCGCCACTAGTCCTCTTAAAATTACAAAATTTTCTTTAACCCTCCGTTGTATGTATGTATGTATAGAGAGAGAGAGAGAGAGCAGATATACCGATGAGACGGGCATTGGAGTGGTCGGAATCGTAGACGGCGCACTGGAGGAAGTCGTGGTTGAGGTGAGTGACGTAGTGGTGAGTCTCGATCTGGCGAGTCAGGTCGTGGCTGTACATGGCGAAGGTGCAGGCGTGTTGGCTCATCTTCTTCACCGGCTACAGGGACTCAATCATCTGAGCTCCTTTGTCCAGGATATGCTGCCCCGTCGTCATCGCCTTCCCCGGCGGCACCGACCCGTCGCCGGGTGGCATCGGACCCGGCGATCTGTCACTCGAAGCCATCAAAACCAGCGTTCAAATAATTCCGATCCTTGTTCTTTTAGCTGTTTTCTTTGAGAGAAATTGCTGTGCCGTTTGTCTGGGTAGTGGGTTTCAAGAGAGAGGGGCTAATGGTAGCAGTCCTGGATAGTGGGACGTGACGTGGGGAGTCCATGATGTCCCACGTGTACATGCATGGTGTTGAGGTGGCCGAGATTGCTGGACAATTGTTGCCAAATGGTTAGAGGTTAGAGACACTTGGGCCTCCGAGGGCTTATATTTCATTTTAGTCCTGTCCAGAATTTTAAAATTGTCAAGAAAAAAAAAAAGAAAATAACCTAACCATACATGCCCTCGATTATATTTTTCAAATCATCTACACTAACAATTCATCCTTCCCCTCTGAAGGGCGATTTTAGTAAATAAATAAATATAATACTTTGAATTAAAAATTAAATTGGTAATTTTTCTTACATCTTTTGAAGATCTTATTGAAGTAATCATATTTGTTTCGGTGAATATGCTTAACCAGCTTAGATCACATCTAGACAAATAGAAGCAAGACGATGACAATGACACAAAATGCACGTCATTGTGAAAAAATACGGGTACGTAGATTTTCAGACAAACCAATTACAGTGAGATTCACAAAAACATGTATGGGTTCGGAAAAAGGATCTCCTGAATATTGGGTAGCTTTTGTTAAATCAAGTCGAATACTTTATGAAATGGGTGGAATGACAGAAAATTTAACAAGAAAAGCTATTTCAATAGCGGTTTTATGTATCTTTATTTTTTTGAGTAATTAAAAAAATTGAGCTTTTATAAATATTTATTTATTTTTTCTCATTTTGTTAACACGATCAAAGAAAATAAAGAATTTAGCTTCTTTAATTTTATTTTATTTTCCTATCTTTTCTTTTTCTTTTTTCTTCTCTTTCACAAATATTCAAACAAATAGAACCACTAAAATCTATGATAATTAATAAATTTTATTAATTCTTTTTGTGATACACATAATTTATGATTATTGATACGTTCTTAATTTGTGAATAAGAGGTCTGAAATTTTGCAAATGCTCCAGTTTTTATTTGTTTGCACGAACCCCTAAAATACTCTAAATATCCCTAGAGAGTTACAAGGGTGCCTTCTTTTACTGGGAGTTAAAATTTACCATTTGATGACAACAACATAACAAAGGAGCCAGGCACTTCAGTGTTCATGCATTTGTATAGCATACATTTGGTAGTTCAAACTATTCATGATAAACACACCAAATTTCTGTAAAGAACTAGGAATGTCAATTAGACACGATAAATTTGAACCTTGCTTCACTTCGCCCCTAATAAAAATAGTTTAATGTATGAATAAATGAATAAGGGCAGGGGATGAAAAATAAAACATAACCCGTTATGGGTTTGGGACAGAGTAGATTTAAGTCGTCCTACTCCAAACCGGTCTCGATTATATTATGATATCTCTAACTACATATATTATATTTCCGGTTCACTCCACCCCTAATAAAAAGGGTTTGATGTATGAATATATGGTAAGAGCGGGATATGAAAAAATATATATTTAATCCATTGTAGGTTTGGGATATGGTAGGATTTAAGTCACCCTCTTCTGAACCTATTCCAATTATATTATGAAATCTCTAAATACTTATATTATATTTATTTATATAAAATATTCTTAGTATATAAGTACAGATTAGAGTTTTAGTGTTACTTCTTATCCTAGGTTTTAGTGTTAGTTTTTATCTTTTATTTTTATTTTTATTTTAAAATTTTATACTAGTTAACCCTATTTCAATCCAAATCCTGATGAACTTAAATGGGATATGGGTTGGGTGAGAAAGTTCAATCTATCAACGGTTTGAGATGGAATATGAAAAATAATTTTTCTATTAAATGTGGGGTAGAGTTTAAGCCCGATCAGTTGCCATCATAAACGGGTGTCCATACTTTAAATTGCACCATTTTTTTCTTCGTTCAAGGACCAGGGATTATGGTGTTAACTCTACATTTGCACTACCATTTTTCTTGTAAAATATAAGAAATAGGCTAGTGCACTTGATTCTCTTTGTAGTCTCCAATGGTGGAGTCAGAAAATTTATTTAAAAAGTGCAACCACTAATCACAACTTTAAAAAAAAAAAATTCCCTAGGGAGCGTATTATTGGGACACATCCAGCAAGGATCAGGGGGATCTCGTTGTTGCATAGCTCAGTCAAAGCCAAGTGGCATCAGACATGGGGTAATGTCACAGGCTGGCAGGCCAGGCACCACACGGTGACAGTAATGCGACCAGCCATGATCATACGCAGCGGAATATACCCGTGAGGCGACTATGCACCAAGCAATAGTCCCACCAAACTCAAACACCAAGGCATAAGATTATGTGCTCGTCTAGGATCCATTCATAATGCCCTGCATATCTCTTTAAGCTTGGACCTCCGATGCTCAAGCCGTAAGGCTACCCAAGCTATAGGCGATAGCAACGCCATACTCAAATGCGCGCACACACGACAAGTAATGTGCTTAGCGCTAGTCCCTCCTGAAACACAAGCAAGATAGCCATGTGCAACTAGACATACGCGTCAGCCAAGCATCACCCGTTAGACACGACGCCACCATCCATGAAGCTCTTAGCACCCCGCGTCAAGGTTGCCCGCAAGGATAGGCACCACCGAATAGTAACTGTTAAGCCCACAACATTGTACCCCACAACACCAATGCTAGCCAAATCAAGCGGTTGTGTGCACAAGTGTGAACCCAATGCGCAAGTGCACACGAGATACACGGCATGCAAGTGTGCACACCGAGGTCTAATCCATCATGAACATAAGCCCCGAAACGATATGAATGCGGCATAGCGGGTGCGTATGTCACAACCCCATCCTCGACGCTAGTGCCCAACATTTGCCCCACCGGGCACAATGCCGCCCATGTAGCCCATTGACGAGCATGAGGACTGTAGCCACGTGCCACAGCCGACCCCCAAGTCTCGCCCACTCCCTTGGGGGACTCACTTAAGTGCTGTCCCTTTCGGTAGTACCAGGAGGTGGTAGAGTCAACACTATACCCCCCTTATAATAGCATTCTGAGCCATCTCCAAACTGATAGGAAGAAACATCCTACCCCCTCGAGGAGTCATAATCCATATATCCAATAAATATGAAAAATACAAATTATGAGATTGTCATGCCACCAGCCAATCATGCTTAGACATGCCTCACGCCAAGGTCCCTCGCGACCCCAGACGTGCCACGGGTGGCAACCCGTGACATTCTCCACCACTTCAACCATCATCGTCCTCGATGATGCCAAAGCCCAGTGCAACTCTTGGCACTCGACACAACTGGTGCCAACTTCTGACACTCTCCACCACTCGAACAATCAACGCCCTCGTTGATGCCAAGCATAACGCTGAATGCGGTAGTGCTTATATGCCCACACGATGAGTTGCCACCACTCCTCGCAGACCAACACCTCCGTGTTGATAGCCTACAAATCCGGTCTCCCCCAAATTTGCCCCCACAGCTACTCGAAGTAAAGGTTCGCCCAGACTCCCATGCTAAACTCGGCAAAGCAAAACAAGACATCTTTTCCACCACATAAAGCAAGCACAAACTCCTCTGAGCAAATGCCTCGTACCATATTGCTCCATCCGTCGGCAACATGTACCTGAATAGGCATTGTCCGTCGCGCACTAAAGAAAGGCGTACATTGACCGTCATGCACCCTCCACCACTTCAAGGGGTCGATGCCCTCATCGATGAGCACTACGCGTGCACCCTCTACAAAACTCTGCAGCTGAACCCATAAAAGCTTACTTGACATCAGAATTCACCCTGTGCACGACCCAAAGATGCCCTCGCGACAACCTATGGTTCTATCCCACACTAGTTCCCAACTGACCGACACTCCCACCGGATGCAAATCTATCTGCACTGTCGAAGCAAACCCTACCCACTGACAAACGGTTCCAACTGTTGAAGTTTCCACAATGTTGCTCCAGTACCTCAGTCCTTGGACCTTCACCCGAAAACAACCCATGCTGTTCTAGTACCTCAGTTCTTCAGCCTTCACCCGAAATCAGCCCACACTGTTCCAGTACCTCGACTCTCCAGCCTTCACCCGAAATCAGTTTGCAAAGCTCCAGTGCCTGATCCTCTGATCTTCACCCGAAGTTTGCCCACAATGCCTCCCTCTGCCGGAGGACTTGATGCCTTGATAAACCCTTGCTACACGGTGCTCTTAAGCAACGATGAACTCTTCTGAGTCATCTGGCATCCACTAGCCAACATGTATCACAACGAGGCAAGACCACCCAAAGTGTTGAATTAAAACACGCTCTTCACAAAGCCAATAGCCAAGTGCAGAAATGAGCACAATTCACTAAGCAAGCACGAAGCCAACAAAGTAACCATGCAATAATACGAGCAAAGTTGCCAACGGTTTTGGCCAACTCAAGGGTCAAATAAAGGCAAGCAAATCCCCATAACACGAAGCAAGTTGCACAAGCTCAGATACTGCAGAAACAACCCACCAATCCAACAAAGCAGCACTACTAGCTATGCACCAAAATCATTTGATCTGACACACAGAAGCGTTTATGCACTACAAAGTCGGTCCCATGCACATCCTTAAGAAGGCCTGCTGCACTGTGCACCACGACCACAATCAAAGGACCGAGAGCGCGTCCAAAGCTTGTTGAAGCGGCCACTTTAAAGAAGGTACTAAAGGGGTTCAAACAGCAACCAATTCCACTGATACCATAAGATTTCAACCCACATAGACTAGTAACTGCTAGCTCGGGCCACAAATCCATTCGTCACAAGATGGAATGAAACTCGCTCCACCGATAAACCGACAACCAACAATCTGAAGCAAACAACCCACTGGGAAAAGTCCACCACAACTGAAGAGAATGCCCACACGGATAAGAGAAGCAACACCCAATTGATGCACACCACGGATGATTAGTGCTCTGATACTAACTGTCACGGGCTGGCAGGCCGGGCACCACACGGTGACAGTAATGCGACCTGCCATGATCATACGCAGCGGAATATACCCGTGAGGCGACTATGCACCAAGTAATAGTCCCGCCAAACTCAAACACCGAGGCATAAGATTATGCGCTCGTCCAGGATCCATCCGTAATGCCCCGCATATCTCTTTAAGCTTGGACCTCCGATGATCAAGCCGTAAGGCTACCCAAGCTATAGGCGATAGCAACGCCATACTCAAATGCGTGCACACACGACAAGTAATGTGTTTAGCGCTAGTCCCTCCTGAAACACAAGCAAGATAGCCATGTGCAACTAGACATGCGCGTCAGCCAAGCATCACCCGTTAGGCACGGCGCCTCCATCCATGAAGCTCTTAGCGCCCCGCGTCAAGGTTGCTCGCAAGGATAGGCACCACCGAATAGCAACTGTTAAGCCCACAACATTGTGCCCCACGACACCAATGCTAGCCAAATCAAGCGGCCGTGTGCACAAGTGTGAACCCAATGCGCAAGTGCACACGAGATACACGACATGTGTACACACCGAGGTCCAATCCGTCATGAACATAAGCCCCGAAACGATATGAATGCGACATAGCGGGTGCGTATCTCACAACCCTATCCTCGACGCTAATGCCCAACATTTGCCCCACCGAGCACAATGCCGCCCATGTAGCCCCTTGACTAGCATGAGGACTGTAGCCACGTGCCACAGCCGGCCCCCAAGTCTCGCTCACTCCCTTAGTGGACTCACTTGAGTGCTGTCCCTTTCGGTAGTACCGGGAGATGGTAGAATCAACACCATACCCCCCCTTATAATAGCATTCTGAGCCATCTCCAAACTGATAGGAAGAAACATCCTACCCCCTCGAGGAATTATAATCCATATATCCAATAAATATGAAAAATACAAATTACGAGATTGCCATGCCACCGGCCAATCATGCTTAGACATGCCCCACATCAAGGTCTCTCGCGGCCTCAAACGTGCCACGAGTGGCAACCCTTGACAGGTACGAAGGGACACGGGCGAGATCTATCAGCAGCGAATTCTCCATACAACTAGAGGTGCCTATAAAAAAGATACTTCAAATGCTTTGGGATCGAGGTCTTATTAGCCGAAGAAGACCCTACCCAATCCACATGGCCTGCTTGACGAAGGTCAGCCACGGAGACATCGTAAATTGGTCCGCGTGTAGTGCGATAACGCCGATAAGTCCTGTCCTACTACAACTGTCGCGACAACCTTTACCAAGTCCGAACGATTATCGACCACCAGATCCGCTGGTCTACAATATTCACCCCGGCCCACAAGGAGATGGGTCGATTGTGGATAGAGAGAGGATGCTACTAAAACCTTCCCTTCTTTTGACTCGGTTTTAGACCCTGGAGTAGTGGTAGTGGTAGGTAAAACAAAATAACCAGCTCGTTAAACGAGCTTCTCTTTACTTTTTGAATTTGCGGAGACCAGCTCTTAACCTCTACTTAAAACTATCCAATAGGATCAATTTAATATTTTGATGATGCAAATGCCGATACGACACTTGATTTGCATATATAAAAATGTTTTTTTAAAAAAAAATTGAACAAAAACTTGATCAAAATAATGTGATGGTGATATTTTTATAATTTAAAACTATCATTATGGTATTTATTTTAAATTAAAAAGCTTAAATTGTACCACATCACTCCTATAAGAATTTTATATAAATTTTATATTTGTATAGCATTATTCATAATATACATAAGCATCTACATATATATATATATATTATGTTGGGAATTTTAAAGAAAATTGACTATTTAAGTGCTGTATTTAAAAAATTTCAAGGGATAAATTGAGCAACATTTTTAAAACTCTATGTAAAAATATAATTTTTAACTATTTAATGTTGCATTTACAAATTTTTAGGGGTAAATTAAGAAAATTTTCTAAAATTGTAGGTCAAAATACAATTTTTAAAATTTAAAAGGGGTAGCTGGTCTCTCTAGATTAGAGGTTCAATCCTTGGAGAAGAAGATATATGTGCATATTTACATATACTCGCTTATACTATGTGAAATATCAATTGCACCCTCACCTGAGCTTTCACAGAAAATTTCAAAGCATGTTTAAAGAGCTTCTGGTATACTGCAAGTAACAATGTTAATGAAAATGCACTTCATGGCCACAGAAGCATCCCGGTTTCGTTGCGCAAATAAAATCATTTTATTTCAAATTAACTAATTCAAAATTCATCCATTCATCCCTGTCCAACTGACAATACCTCCATTAAATAAAGAGAGGAAAACAAATCATAGAAGCTAACAAAAATAATTTAACACTAAAAAACATAGTTAATGTACAGAAGAACAAAGAACATAGCTGTGCAAAAAGAATGAGACAATTAACACAGAAATGGTGTATCAGTAGTTCAATAAGGAATACTTCACCCGCAAAACAATCTTTCCCTTGTCTACCCCAAGTTTCGCCCCCGCAACGAGCCAGTGACCCGGAACATCTTGCGGCCCCTTTGACATTTCTGTCATGTCCACAATCTTGGCCAGTTTGCTATTTTGGCTTGAACCGTCTCCTCTTTTCTCATCCGAGCTTCTCTCATTTAGAGATGACGTCGAAGCACTGGTGGAAGCATTGGAGGGGCTGTGGTCCCATACAGATCGTCTTATTGTGCATCCCGGGACCTTGGAGAAGAGAAGTTTGAGGTGTAATACACTTTTTGCACTGAAATCCCATACACCAAGCTGAGCCCCGGTGACAATGTGGACCCCCGAGAGATCTCCAATGCAGGTCTCGGTGTGCTCAATGGGTGCAGTGCTAACGTGGGAGAAGTTCTTCCACTTGATCGGCTCAAACCAACGGCTGTCCTGCTCCTCGGGACCTTGCCACTTGGGTGCACCTATGGCCATGTGTGAGTCCCAGTGAGGTTGAAGGATTTTTGGAAGAGACACTAGGTGCTGCAAATGGATTGCTAGTCGGTTCTGCTTGCAGCCTTCTAGGCTGAGTTTGAGTCCAGTGACTGGCTTACGCCCAACTGTTACCTGCAATATCACAAGAATTTTTTATACAGATAAAAGAAACAGATTTTATGTATGCATAGGTTGGGAAAGACCTTGGCCAAGAAGAAGAAAATTGTGTAAACCTAAGAACATAAATCATGGTTTTAAAGTGACGTAAAAGGCTTCCTGTCGGACCTCAACTTTGATTCTTACATGTAAATCATCATCAGATGTTTACAACTCCCACTATAATTGAATAGAGTAAGCAACGAGTTTCCAGGAATCAAATCACATATGATGAACCATAGTTATCTTATACAATTGTTCAGCTATCATGCATCCTTTTTTTTTTTGTCTTCTATTTTCTATCAGCACCGGATAAAATGACTATAGAAGAAAAAGATACAGGGCATCCCATTTTGAATTTACCCTGTTTGGTTACAGTTCCGTTTTCATTTTTTGTGTTCTCAAAAACCGAAAAATGGGAACTTCGCGCTTTGCGGGTTCTGAGAAACAAAAAAAGATCATAGAAAACATCATCGTTTTCATATTGTTCTCATTTTCTTATGAAAACAGTTCCGAAAACTCATTAAACACCTTTTAATGGTTCCTAAAACTGGAGTGTTTCTTAAAAAATTTCCCAAAAACAAATTCTGAAACCAGTTTACCAAACGTGGTTACGAAAATAGTTTTCGAAACCAGTTTGCCAAACACGGTTTCAGCTAATTTCAAAAAATGAAAACAGAAAACTGGAACCGGAACTGTAACCTCATAATTCGAAATCAGAAGCAAAAAAGCGGCACAGGGAAACATAAGAATACCTGTTCTGGACTAATATAAAGCTTGGGACCCATCAAACTGAACTGGAGGGAAGGACAAACAGGCTCCTTTCTTTGAAGGTTACTCTGCTCTGGAGCCCAACCTCGAGCAATTTGAAATTCCAAGAAATATTGCAAATCTTCAATTGGGGGCTTGTCTAATAAAGACAATAATAGACAATCAGATACAATTTATAAAGAAAGAAGAAAGCATGTTCAACACAGCCAGACATTTTCTAGGATAGCAGAACAAAAGGGGTTTTACATTATTGGGGGATGAATTTACTTTGGGGGCTATATACACTAATTTTTGGATTATAAGGTTTGTAAACTTGTCTTTGTTTGTTAGGTAGAATTGAGTTCTCAACTACTTGGGTTTGAAAAAAAAGGGGGAAAAAATGTTTTCTAGGAATCCTCAATTTCAATGTAAGCAAAATGAATGACGAAACGAGATCTAATAACAGAGGTAATTGTTAGGTGAGTATCTTACACTCCAAATACAACTCAATTGCACGAGCCAAATACTTTATTCCAGGCACCCCTTCTAGCAGAGAAACAATAGGAGTAAATGTCATGTTAATAACATCCGGTGATGTTGGTACGGTCTCTGCCCACTTGCTGTGGCTCTGCTCAAGATCGTCACCTCCTCTTCTTCTAAAAATGACTGTAACATCCTGCATCAATGAATTGAATTTTCAGACTTATACATATCTTTCCCCCAGCAGAGGAATTGTTGGGAGAAAATCTCTCCATAGAAGTAAGGCTATATTAGTAAAATAAGATTTTTGAAGAAAAATTGAACAGTACCAGCATACTGACCTTGTCTTTGTATTTTAAGGGGCCAGTGGACTGGCTTTTCAAGTCTGAAAACCTCTGATCTCCAATGTCTTTAACATAATTCTCAATGTCTGCTGCTGACAAAGGAGATGACTGATGCTGCCTGATATAAACTATATCTCTTCCACCAACCGTTGCAGAAGTAACTATATGGGTACCATAACTTTCAATAAAGCTGCAAACAAGAACCTATCATTCAGAAACCAGATGATTTACAATTGTTCAAGTGGAAACAGCTATTTTGGAGACATATCCTCTGGAATTACTACTTGAAGTATCGTAACTGACAACCAGAGCAAAATGGATCTCTGTGCATTAGAACTTTTAGGCCTTCTTCTTTGAGTGCTGGGGTGATTATGTATTTATGTTGGAGTAAAGCCCCGTTACTGGTATTGCAAGAATTTCTCAGACTGGCAGAGGATACAAGTGACATCCATCTTCAAAGGGTAGCGTGCTGGACTTTTAACTTGATTATTCCTAGAGTTTCAAACAAGCTTCCACATGTTGGTGAAGAAATAGAAGGGATCAAACCCCAGAATTTAAGCTTTGCACAGATCAAGATTAACCATAAAATTTGGTTAAGGATTAAATCACACTACCCAAAAGGCACTACCTAATTGGATTCTTTTATCCCCTAGAGATCTATCATATTGACACATCAAAGGCAATTGCGTTACATTTTAAACTGGGATAACTACTTCCAAAGCACAACATCAAAAGCTTCCTATCCAGAGTCAGAAATATCATAAAGCCAGAAAGTCATAGTGAAATATTCAAAGCAGAGTTGGTCTGGTGAATTGTTTACCTCGCCAAGGATGCAGGATCCCAAGAGTAAGGAACAGCACGCTTGAGTTCCTCATTCAATACTAAATCTGGTATTGCTAATGTAACCTTATATAGCGGGATCACATGTCCAATCATTGCAAGAGATTTTGTAACTCCCGCATCAAGTTGCCAGGAACCAGTGAAATTGAACATGGCATTAAAGCTTCCAAGTGGAATACATCCAGAAATACCTGACTTCTCATTGAAGTACTTTGCCATCTGAAATCTCATGTGTAAAAGGCGTTACAATAAAAATGCTGACTGGTCAGTGGATTGCATTTCAATTTCATAGGTAATTGTCTTTTCTTTAATCAGGAGAAAGTAAAGTAAAACATAGATGCAGAGTCATAGCTTCAAAGTACAAAAGATGGCCAATTGGCCATATCAACCAATCAAGAATCAGAAAATAGGGTTATTGATTGTGGATATAAAATAGGGGCAATTACACTTTACCTCATTGTGGTTTAAGCAAAAATCACATAACCTCGCTATAGTTGAAAAGTGAACACACAACCCTTTTGTAGTTTGGACTGATTTGCAAAATGGACAGAATCCGTTACATTTGACTGTCTTTGTGTTACACGCGCATTCAAGTGGTAGGAAAGAATTACTGCCAAATAAGGCTCTTAAAAAGACAAATTTGCCCTTTCTGTGGGAATAACCTAGCCTCTTCTTCAACAGAGCTTCTTCTTCAACACAAATGTAAACACTCACATAACGCACCAGAACTCTCTCTCTCTCTCTCTCTCTCTCTCTCTCCATGAACCTGTAGGTCACATACAGAAACCCAAACTCAGACACTAATTTTCTCGTTTAGGACCCTCTGATTTGATCCAGAAATGCAACTTTTTGTGCTCAAAACCAGACAAAAACAAGAAATTCTAACTGACAATTCCATTTCCACTTTATGTGATTCAATTCCTCTATCTGGGCATGTTTGATTTTTGCATGAATCCATCTTGATTTCCATTCTTTCACATGCCCATTTTTCTTTTTTCATTTCTAGTTTCAGCAATCTCTTAAATCAATTTTAAAATTTTCATTATGAACTTCTAGTGGTGGTACATGCATTTTTTGGGTTGATTTTGTTTCCTCGTGCTTTGAGTCATTAGTTCATTGATTATCCTCTATTTTTTGCATAGTTGAATTTGAGAAAGTATACTCTTATCAATGGAATACCATCACAAATCCATGTGATGGGCTACATGAGGTAAATCTCAATGGAATACCATCGGAGTGTATCAATTGAATACCGTCAGAGATAATATCCATGGAGTATCAATGTGGGATTTTTGTGTAAATGTTTTTGGAGTTGTAAGAATATTTGATGCAACTGTATGAGGATCATGAATTCCCTGATGGTCAAGAGAGAAACAGACCACGCGTCATGGACCAGTCAGCATATGACAATTCCTCTAATCAACCTTTGGGTTGTATAATTCAAGTATCAAACCCCAACTCTCCATTTTTTCTCTCTAAACTCTCATCTTCCTTCAGTGGGCTGTTCAGCGGTCACAATTGATGATTGGTTCAGCCCTGGGATGGTCAACAGATGATGAAAGATGTGGCTGATTTGTTAGTGGTAACGATGGAAGAGAAAGAAGGAAGATGAGGAGTGGATGGTCTCAGTTGCTCAGAGGATGTTGGAGAAAGCAGTTGGCCAATGGGTCTCCGGAGGAAGTGGGTTTGGCAATGATGGATTGTGAGTTTTTCAGTGATGAAGGAGAGAGCAGATGTTGATGTACATGGTTATGGTGACTGGTGATGGAGGAGTAGATGGCTGGTAGGTTGCAGCGCTGTTTGGAGGTGCTTAGCTATGGGGTCGAAGAGAGAGAAGAAGAAAAGAGCAATTGTTCGAAATCAAGGCTTTTGGGCACTTAAAGTTGTTGGGGGTATTTTTGTCTTTTTGCCAAAATCATTACAATCCATCTATTTTGCAGATTAATCCAAATCACACAGGAGTTATGCATTCACTTTTGAACAACTGGGAGGTTATGTGATTTTGATTGAAATCACAAGGAAGTAAAATGTAATTACTCCTATAAAATATCTGACTGACATTACAAGAGACTGTCCAACCAATGAAGCCAACACTAGAAGCTCGAAGAAATCAAATTGACCCTGAAATTCTCATTCACTTCTTATTGATCTGAGCTTGTCATGTGAGTTGATTCGAAGGATCACTTAACCAAAAAGGACCATAGATTCTCATTTATAGTGAGAATTCTCCCATGCTCCATCAAAGAACCCTTGGGATCATACAGCCATCATGCCAGCCCCATTCACAGGATTCTACAATTTATTCGTCTTTAGTCCATTTTACCAACCAAAACGTGACAGTTTCTTAAGCTTTATTTATAGTGTCTATTTGACTCAAGCTCAAGGCATTAACAGCCTTGAGATGGTGGATAACATAGCCAATCCTCCAAATGGAGTGTAGTCAAGAACCAGGGGCAATAAAACCTCCAAGGCAAGGTGTGGCTTAGGCTTAGCTGCTTAGCCAATGCCTCAGTAATATCTAATTGGCATGTAATTTTTAGATTAACGCCATTTAACAGTGTGTGAACATGAATAATAGTACAATTAAGGAGACTAGTACATTTTCACTTGTAGAACAATTGCAATGTGTATCAAGTTAATTGTTACATTAAAGGGACTTGATAAAAATATTACTCTATCACTCAAAAATACTATTCATTATACGTTAAATACTATTGATGTTCTCAACTTTTCCCCAAAACAAAAAAAAATCAATTTCATATACTTCTCCATTTTTCAACCACTGTAGGGTTGTTAAAAACCTATTACCCAATAGGGGTATTGTACAAGACAACTGAAAAGGCCAACTATGCTTTATGCAAAAGAATGAAAACCAATAAGAAACAAGTTCAGAAAATAAGCATAGCTGAAATGAGGATAAAAGATAGATAACTGGTATTAAAAAAATAACAGTGGATTAACAAATGGATGTATCTTGAGAGGTTGAGAGTATAAATTATGAAGATGACAAAACACCGAAGGTAATTCCTCATGTAAAAGGAAATCCAATCAGCGCACCACTAGGGAAGTGATTTTATTGGAGTTACTGGCTCCAGATTTTTTTCTAGTTAAGGCACCCAAAACAGAGGAGCAAAGTCAAACAGAAAGCACCTCAAAAGGTGAGAAAGGATGAGGTTCCCAAGGATTTGTCAAAGGATATGGCTCTTGATAGTTGAACAGCCAAAAAGAATAATGTAACTAGGGACATACCTAGGAATTTTGATGGGGGGACCAAGTTTAAAATTTTTGAATTTTCGGGAGGTAAGGTTAAATTTTTTGAATTTTCGGGGGTCAATAAACTATTTCTTATCATAAATACTCAAAAATTTATAGACCCTAAACATAATTTCCAAAACTCAAGTGGGGCCCAGGCCCCCTTGGTCTACATGTCATTCTGCCATTGAATGTAACCTACCCCAAAAAATTGTTGGAATTGAAGTTTTGTATGATTGAGCTGAGTACCTTGCACATTACAACTATTGGAAACATGTAAACAGGGACCCAAAACATTGACATGGTTAAAGTTGAAATAATCAAGAGTCTTGGGACTAAATTACTCTACTACATCCGACAACCTAAATTGTGTTGCAAGCTCTCGGAGAGATGATGAGGTTCCCAGGTCCAAGCCATCTTGTAACACCACATATTTATTGGTGATCTATGATAACATGGTGAAGAGCTAGGAAGCATGGACACTTCGTTTAAGGTGTCATTTGCGGGTTGGACAGATATACTCCTTGAACAAGCCGGGATATTATTATTTTTTCATAGAACACATCCCAGACACGTCGAGGCCACGCGTGTCCCTTAGTTTAACACGTTTTGGAACACGACAGGGTTGAAAAATCATTATTATAAGTATTAAATGGTGTTGAATTTATAAATTTCAAAACTTTAAAACACCAAACCATAAAGCACCCAAATCTAATTCTTCAAATCCTTCATTTGTTAGTCATTGTATCATAATTGTAAACTTGTTTAGTTGTTTTCATCTTATTTTTGGTGGTTTGTGGATACAACATATATATACATATTTAAAAAAATATATTTTATGTCGTATCCCCTCCATATCCATATACTTATTCCCATTTTTTTAAAATATCGTGTCCCGTGTTCGTATCTGTATTGTGTTTGTGTCCGTATCCATACCCGTGTTTGTATCGGTTAACCTAAGGATAACGGGGTTGCTAAAGTCTTTTATTGAGAGCTTTAGGGGTTTGAGGGAGGGCAACCCTCTCTTGGCGTTGCTCTTCATGATTGTATGACAGGAAAGGCAGTGGTTGATGGGAAATAAGCTAGTAGCAGGTTGGTGATCGAGGGGGTGAGCTAATTGCAGAGTTGGATCTATTGTTCGTTGATGATATAGTCATTTTTTTTGGGGCAGATGAGGAGGAGCTACCAGCTTTTGGATGCGTGTTGCTCTAGTTTGAGGTTGTATTAGAGCTGTGGATCAACCTAACCAAGAGTGAACTCATCCCAATAGGTGGAGGATGTGGAGCTTTCAGTGGCTAATTTGGGAGGTCGGGTTGGTTCTTTGCCTTTGGTTTACATAGGTTTCCTCTGAAGGCATACTTCAAAGCCAAGACAATTTGGGATGCAGTAGTAGAGAGATTCGAGAAGAGGCTAGTCTCTTGGAAAAGCTAATACCTTTTCAAGGGAGGCAGACTTATGCTGATCAAAAGCTCTCTAACTAGCATGCCAACGTATTTCCTTTCTCTTTTTATCATCCCTATTTTATAGCAAGGAGGCCTGAAATTTTGATCAGGGACTTCTATGAGGTGCACTAGGGGAGGAGTCTAGATATCATCTCGGGGAATGGGATGTGGTGTGTTGACTGATGAAAGGGGTTGAGTTAGAGATTCATAATTCAGATGTGTTCAATAGGGCTCTGTTAGAAATCTGCTTGAACTTTTTTTCCTGACATCTAGAGACTACCATATAATCAGAAACCAAGTTTTTACACCACTATCCAACAACCACCATCAATTTGCATAGTTATTCAGGGAGTACCACAATGACTTTTGCCTCTTCAGAAATCTCCAAACCATTTCTTCAGGATCCTATTCTAAGCTCTCAAATTGGACAAGCCCAATCAACTTATCCACTTGGTAAAGCAGAAAGGGTCCTAAAGGAGTAAATGATCCTTCCTCTTCTCACATCCAACCAGAACCAACCTTGAATGTCCTCAATTTCAATGATATTTACAGCAGGAACCAGAGTTTAAAAGGAGATAGTAGGTTAAGATGTTAGCAAAGGCTGATAATTGGGCAATTGATGACCTGGGGAAGCGAGGGAAGATGCTTCCGAATTGGTGCATAATGTGTCGTCAAGCAGAAGAATCGGTCAACCATCTCCTTATACATTGCAATGTGGCATGACAATTATAGAGTTCGGTGCTTTCCATCTTTGGATTCCACTGGGTTATGCCTCTCTCAGTTGCCTCTTTGTTTGACTGTGGCCTAAGGGACATGGTGATAGTTTTGTCAAGAAGGCATGGAAGGTCAATCCTTTATGAATTATGTGGTGCATATGGAAGGAATGTAATCTGAAGACTTTTGAGGAAGATGTGATGCCTGTTCATAGGCTCAAAGCCTGTTTTCTGCATACTTTACACTTTTTGGTTGAATGGAAATTTTTTGAATCTTCTTTAATTGTGCTAGACTTTATAGGAGATCTTAAATTTGGGGGAGGGTTGTAATTCTCTTATTTACACTCTTTGTACAGTGGTGGCGTCCCCCTTGGGGTCTTTTTTGTGATTAATATACTTTTATTTACCTATCAAAAAAATTGGGCAATTGTGCTTCTCAAAGATATGTCAGTCTCTGCTCACTGTGCTAACTGCTCTCAAAGAACGCAACTGAATGCTAATCCTATCTTTCTTACCCCATATAGATCACCCCAATATAATTTTTGGCCCAATTGAGATGATCACCAGAGAGCCCATCCGATTCAATTAAGGTTCATGATTGTTTGCATATTCATTACTCAATACCTAGATAATAGTACAATTGATAACCAAGACTCTGAGATCAAGACGAGGTGAATACGAATCCAAATCAGAAACCAATACAAAGATCAGGAGCAGAAAGCCAAATCATACTCAATAATTAGTCCCTAAACCTAATCACAAAAAGAATAGCAAATGATCAGCTGCAACATTATCTTTTAATTTCTAAAACATAATCGAAGTTTCATTTCACTGCCAGACCCTAATCAAATCAAGAAAACAAAAACCACCAATCCCAATAAACTATAAAATTGAAGAACTAAAACATACCCGGATAACTATATGAGCACCAGAACACAAATCAAACCAACCAGGGAAATAAAAATTCCCAGCAAGAAAACAAAAACCTATCAACCAAACAGATCAGAAACTCACCTCATGGAAGCTACAGACAGAGATGGCCTCAGTGGTCCTCTTCCCTCTAGAGCACTCAATATCAACCGAGACATTAGGAACAACAAGCTCATCAGAGACTACAAGATCCTTGGTGTACTGTTCATCAAGGTGAACCAAACGAGACCCAGGAGCTCCTTTGCAGTACAGAAGTCGGATATCAGAGGTGACATCAAAGCCTCTGCCCAGCGCTTGGATTGAGTTGCAGAGAGTGGTGAACAGAGCATCTGAGATTGAGCTCTTTCTTGTTGATGGGTCTTCCATGGAAGGATCCTTCATTGGCAAGAGAGAGAAGAATGATGGATTTGGTGGGCTGTGGGCTTCACTGTAATTGTATACATTGTACAAAGCTGGGATTTTGGAGTCGTTTTGATTTTATTTTGGGTTGGCGGTGGGTAGAGGTTGGACTTTGGACTCGTTTGGTTTTTCGTCGAAGGCAGGCTTTTGACTGGAATAATGGCTTTCAACGCCTTTCTCTCTCCCCTCTCTCTCTCTCTCTCTCTCTCTCTCTCTCTCTCTCTCTCTCTCTCCAAGTCCAATGTCCGGAGCCTCCAGACCAAGCAGTGCTTGGTTGACATTTTACATTTTGCTGGTGAGTTTAGTTAGATGTATTCAATTCTATTCGCTGACAAGATGAAACAGAAATCCAGTTTTCAATGAGAACTAATCTTTATAAAATTTATGGTCACCAACAAGAATTATACTTTGGACCTTTTCCAAAATACCCTTAGCATTGGCCTTTGATTTTATTGACAAACACTTGGAAAAAGAATCTAGACCGTGGAATGGATATTGAGATTTTTGACAAAGTTTAGAATCTTTTAAGTTTATGTCTTGCGGGAATCAAATTTAGATATGTCCTTTGTCTCTATTCATTGTGAGGGTTTTGAGGTTATGATTGAATTTTAGATTTGTGAAGATAACCGAAAATGAAAGATTAGTTGAACATATTTATTTTTCATAGATAATCAAACGAAAAATGATTTTTTTTAATAAACACCTATTCATTTTCTTAACTCAATTAAACAAAAGAAGGAATTTTGCATCTTTAACTTCATTCTTTTTTCCTATCTTTTTCTTTCCGTCCATAAATCCCATGTCTAAAGGTTTTTTTGGTAGAAAGTGGAGCTAACTTTTGCTATTATAATGATTGAATTTAAGGTCCCACTTTCACATGCTAATGTGATAGGAATTAATAATCCCCTCTTGGGTTCTAGGCATCTGAGAGGAAATTGTAGATGCAGTCAAGTGTTGGAAATAGGATTCATATTTTTAGGCTATTTGTGAAGCATTTTCTCAGCAAAAAATGGAATTTGCTCTTTACACTAAGTTTAGGTAGTAAATTTTATCAAGTGAATGGAGACATTTTTTTTTTATTTTTGTCAAAGAAATAAACAGTAAATTTAGTACAATTAATAGTTACTATATTATTACGTAGACCGATGGCACAAGCCAATAGACAAAAGCAAATGGCTCTACCTACTCAAGTAAAGTTGCTCCATTAGGACTTGAAAATACTAAATTGTACCATCTGGCATGGGTGGTAAGGCCTGACAGTTGACAAGTCCATGGCTTGGATTCGAGTCCCCTAGAGGCCAAGCCGTATTCATCTAAACTCCACTAACCTGATGATATCTATTCCTTCATATCCTCAAAAATAAAATAAAATAAAATAAAAAACTCAGAAACTACAGCTATGGTGCCATTCAATGGATGGTAGGTAATTGAGGGTTAAGAGTTCAGGCAACCTTATAACACTCTTGACTATAAGACAGAAGAAAATTACTGTAAAGACCTTTGTCAACTGTCCTCGTCACCATGTCCTGTAAGTATGGAAGAACTAACATGCATGACAGGAGAAAAAAATATATTAAGCTATAAGCATCTTGGAAGCATTTCTCATACATTTGAAAAGCAAAAGTCAATGTATATTATTGATTCTAGCAGTAAGAAAAATGCTGTTAAAGAAGGCAACCATGCAATGTCTTGCAGAATTATATATGGAACCACCAAGACACATCCTTGCGCAGGCTGCATTATCGAGAATCAAGATTAACTGAGTAGAGATCATGGGCAGATGTAGAGGAAGAGCCGTTTCGTGTTGTGCCCGTGGAGTCGATAAGGGTCTGAACTTCACTTGAACTCTGGTGTAGCAGATCATCATGTTTGTCTCTCAGGGCTTGGAACCTGAGTTCATCGCCATAGATACTTGGATCCATTGTCAATTCCTGAATGCTGACATGACCTTCAAGCATGCTTACTACAGCAGACATGGTAGGCCTAAGAGCCGGAGATGGATTAGTGCATAGTAATGCTACCTTGATCATTCTTATTGCCTCATCCTTGTTGAAACTGGAACCCAAATTTGGATCCACCAATTCCATTAAACATCCTTTTCGTTGTAAAACAAGGGCCTGAAATAAGCACAAGAAAGAGATTGAAATGAAAAGTGACAAACCAGTAAAAGAGTGTTAGATGTATAGTAGTTCACAGCCAACTATCCTAGCAGCCCCTTGTCCCCGAAAACCAGAAATGAAAGTTCAAGTGAGAAAAGAGAAAATTTATGGAAATGGAATTGGGTATAAAGTATAAACAATCATGGGTCATGCCCACTATGGACAAACAAGATTAAAAGTTTTATTGACTCATAAAAGCAATGTTGCATGTGGATGAAATTTCCAGGGTTAATGAGTATAGTAATCCTGAATATAAGTAATTCACTAACACTTCAATAAAGACAAAATATTCACAATAATCCTTCCAACTTTAAAGCAACTGGCAATCAGGTGAAATGCTCCTCAACACACAAACCAATTCAGGTAGTTCAATTTCGGCCAAGTTTATGTTAAGTCGAGTCAAAGCTGCCAGATTAATCCAAACAGATATGTCCCCAAAGAAAGAAACACTATTAAAATGTGTATTCAACAAAAGAAACCTTCATGAACCAAAAAAGTACCCAATCAAGTAGACAAACATAATCCTCACTAGGGCGATATTTCATATTGTTCTTTCCAGCGACAATTTCCAATGCAACAACCCCGAAACTATAAACATCTGCTTTGTAGGTTAAATAACCCCATAATGCATATTCCGGTGCCATGTACCCTCTGCACAACAAACATAATTTTGTTAATTCTACCTTAACAATATGAGCTTTTTAGCACAAATCCAACAGTAACAGTAGTTTTAAGTGGTAAATGCCAACAATACCTGACTTTATTTGGCAATTGGGCAAGCATCATGCAATTTTCAAGGTGATCAAAGTGTGATCAGAAGTTCATTAGTTCATGGACTCAAGAATATTCAGATAGATTATTTAAGAATATAGGGCATCTTAATGATGAAAAGTTGATTGAAATGTATAATAGCTAAACCATAACATTATAATTATTGAAAGCAAACAACACTCTATGGCTAAAACCAAGTCACTTTGCATGATCTTGTAACCAAGCACAGCATTTCCTGGTTCAGTTTTGATGTAGGCTTCCAGTATGATAGGCCCCACTGTTCCAAATTTCAAATTCTGCGCTCCAATTTGGCTTCCATTGTATGCATGTATTATGTAAATGCAATATGGTCTGAATACGAAACAGTTCCCTCCTCCTCCACAAACCATGAGTTGGCTAAGCATTTACTTGAGCAACTTTGCAAGTTGACTAACAAGATTCAGATGGCATTTTTTCTTTTACTGTTTTCTGAAGTGAGATACTCAGAATTCGGTCAATAAACATGGTTTCACACAGCTACCAACCTTTCCACAAGTGCTGCATTGCAAATGCAGGATCCTAATGAGACTCCTGTATCCGCAAAGACTGAGTTGCTGCCCTGTTTGGTTACTTTCAGGGCACCAATTCGACCTTCGTAATTTAGGCAACAGTATTTACATTATCACATATTAGTGATTTAGAGATGAAAGAAAAGGTAAAGGAAATATAGCCCGTTCTAAGTTGGCTCTCTAGATAAAATTACTTCTAAAAGCATGGAACAGTGTTAGTCATCGTTAAGGAGAAAATTGGGCAGCTTACATAGTTCCAGCAATCCTGGTGCTAATATGGGTGTTATCATCTTCAGAAAGCTTAGCCAAACCAAAGTCAGAGATCTTAGGGTTAAGATCCCCATCAAGTAGTACATTGGTACCCTTGATGTCCCTATGAACAATTTTCAGTCTTGATTCCTCATGCAGGAATGCCAAGCCTCTTGCTATGCCAATACAAATCCTTAGCCTGGTAGGCCAATCCAATTTCAATTGGCATTCCTCCGGACCTATAATTAACAAAAAACAGTGCAAATCAGGAAACAGGGGGCAAAGAAAGAAAAGCAAAAGGAAAAAGATCCAACTTATTAATGGTTGGTAATAGAAGTAATAATGTTTGCTTTTTAATCTTATTTGACTCACAAAATTCACACAATCAATTAAAAACATTACATTACCATACAAAGCTTGGGCAAGGCTATTGTTTTCCATGTATTCATACACCAATAGCAGTTGATTCCCTTCAATACAACATCCGTACAATCTTACTAGATTTGGATGCTGTAAACCAGAGATCATGCCAATCTCGTTAACAAATTCACGATTTCCTTGCTTTGATTGGGAAGAAAGTTGCTTAACTGCAATTACAGTACCATCTAATAGTATACCCTGCATTGAAATAACAGTATACATTTTCAGTAACCTGTAACATGGGGATTGATATCTCCACATGTCATAGAACAAACAAAAAACTAAAAGTTCATATGACAAGGTAAAATCTATAATTGATTGCGATATACCTTATAGACGGATCCAAAACCACCTTCCCCAATTTTGTTGTTGATGTCAAAATCATTCGTAGCGGCTCTAATTTGTCTAAAGGTAAATAAACCAGTTTGCAAATCTAATCCTCTTAGATCTGCAAAAGAACAAGTTGAGATATTTAGCATTGTCATCAAAGCACTAGCTGCTCTTTTTGGCCAAGTATTTAGGTGCCTATTCAAATATGGCACTTTAAAGAACAAGATCAAGAAACCAAAGGGAAAAACACTGATGCTTAGCTTGGTTGCAGAAAAGGCTGAACAAGCCAAAAGAGAAGTAATCTTTCAACAGCTACAAACAACCCCAACTTGTTATAAGGTTCAAAATTTTCTTTCGTTGACCTACAACTCCTCAGTAATTATTTGTCGCATGACTGATAGTTAGCAATCTCAACTTAAACAATTACTTTCAACTACTCATAGATGGCAATAAGGAAAATTTATGTAAAAGAAAAATAGAGAAATAAAAGGATCAAAGTTCTCTTTCTGAACCAATGTTACTCAGAAATGTATATGTTTGTTCCTATTATCCCTTATTTTAGGAAAGGATTTTTTGGTATTATAAAGATATTATTTATCAAACAAGCTCATGGCATTTAAACTAGAATTAATTTGAGAATATTGATCTCTATCCCATACTCTCCCCAACTTCTTCAGAAAAAGAAGAAGAAGACGAAGGAGACGAAGATCTAAAAATTTTATTTCTTTGTTGATAGATATTCATATTGTTGGTGTTGGGGTGTGTGTGTTGTTGGGGTGATTGGGGTTTGCTGAACGGAATAGATCACCAGTTTAATTTATAACACTGAAATGCTAACTGTAACAAGTGAGAGAATAGGCCTTTTGATTGATTGGGGTGTGCTGTAACAAGCTGATAACTGTAACAAGTTGAGAGAATATAATGCTAACTGAAATGCTAACTGCTAACTGTAACAAGTTGATAAACAACCAAAAGGCCTCTGTCGTCATATATTGTTTCTACATAGCTGGAATTTATTTCATTGTTGGCATTTAAAAAATAAACCGTGGAGAAGAAATAAGCCACCTTGTTCCCTTGAAGTAGTGCTTCTCGAAAAGCTTTTCCACCAAATGATAAAGAGAATTGTGAACAGGAGGCATAATGCGAAAGTTACAGTTCCAACTACAATGAATATCTTCTTTCTCTGATCAGAAGGAGGCTTGAAATCTACACAAAGCAAAATCAGATAAAGCTTAGATCATAAGCTTGCATACTCTAATCTACAACTTTTGTACATAGCCTCAACATTCCAATATTTAAAATTCCTACAACAAGAATCAATTGCCAAGTTGAAGGACAAATTAACTAGTAAGAGAAGAATCACGGCCTTTATCTAGCAGGCTGCAAAGTATATTTCTTCTAAATCTATAATTTTCAGATCTCAAAAGTCAGGGAATAACTTCACTACGTCATTGCATCAATCATCTACAAGCTTCGTAAAGAATCTGACACAAGCATGAGAGAGAGAGAGAGAGAGAGAGAGAGAGAGAGAGAGAGAGAGAGAGAGAGAGAGATGATGCTTCACCATTGAGAAACAAATGAGGAAAGCCTAAACAGAGCACAACTTACTAGATTCTACAGAAATAGCTGATATGAGAGGGCCGTAAGTTCCTCTTGAAGGAACAGCTCTAGTCCCTTTCCCTGCCCAGTAAAAGCGAATCTCTATATTGTTACTCTTCACAGCTACATTATTAAATTTTAGAACCACTGCCTTGTCAACCCCTTGTGCAAAAGTTTCCATATCAAAATCCTTCAAAACCAGTTCATCCTGTAAAAAACCAATTAAACCCAATATGTGTCCATTACATATTAATAGGTGCAATCAAACTGATATAACTACCTGGATGTAGACATCGAATATTCGTCTTCCAAGACTATGAAAGGATCGATTGTCTCTGAAAATTATCTCAGCAAAATGAAGGGTCACCGTATAATTCCCGTTTGCTAAGCAACGCCCATAATAAGTAAGAGACAAAGGAGAGAGGCGAGCTCTTGTGTACAATTGAGAGTAGTTCATTGTGTGAACAGACACATTTTTGGTTATGTAGTAGTCCCCAGTTCTGTTGACCCCCCCAAGTTGAAAGTAGTTCATTGTGAGGACAGATACATTTCTGGCTATATAGTGGGCTGCAGATATATTGACACCCCAGAAGTGTCCAGTGCTACTAAATCCCCAATTTGATGCTGCTGGCACAGATTTTGCTGCACCTCCTTGGTCTTCATCTGCTTCATATTTAGTGTTTCCAATGGTGGCTTCTCCTCCACCACAATTTATATGGAATGAATAACTATCTTCTGAAAGAAAGCCATCATATATGATCATATAAAAGGGCAAAAAAAATAGGGACAAAACTATGCATTTAAATGTGTGCGCAAGCACGTTTTCCTTTGATGACATGAAAGATCAACCAGTTGTAATTGCTGCAAAGTTCAATATCAACTTGAAGTTTTGGGTTTGTAAATAGATACATACCTTTTGGACAAGGATATTTCGTCAGGCACTCACCAAAGTCCCTGGATTTACCTCATAGAGAAATAAAATAGAATACAAAAGAAAAGTGAGAGAATATATGTGCGTGTGTTGTTGGGGTGTGTGTTGGTGAGGTGATTGGGGTTTGCTGAACGGAATAGATCACCAGTTTAATACAATATAACACTGAAATGCTAACTGTAACTTTTCAAATGTGAGTGAGAAGCTTACAAGTTGTTCCCACTGGAGAAGCTTCTGAACAAGTTACTGATTTGATAAAAATAAATAAATAAAGGAAAGGTACGGTAAGGAAGAAGAAAGAAATGCATGTAAGTTCAGGGAAGGGGCAGGAGAGAGGGAGAGATAGATATCAATCTTACAGGGTTTCTTTACAAGTAGGTGACTCTAAGCTCTGAGAAAAGTTGTTATACGAAAGATCTATTAGGCTGCATAAAATCATTTAACAGTTGAATAACTCTCGATGCCTCCACAAAATAATGAAAAAGAATAAAATGAAATTTTGATGGGGATTTATATATCCCGGACTCATCAAATATTGACACAACTGGAAGAAGAGATCTAACACCAAGTGACACAATGCAGTTTATGCCAATTTGAGTAGTATTTCTCAACCACAGACACAGGGTATGGTTATTTTACTGCAGTTTCTCGAGCAGGTAGCACACAGTCACAGCTGTATTTATTTTGAGGCATATTTATGTATTGGACGATTATCAGATAATTAAAAAGAAAAAAGATTAGAAGCTTAATACAAAATTGATATAGAATTGAGGGTGAACAACATACTAGTCATTAGTTCTGCTTTTGACCCATTCTGGAATAGGCCCAGTAAGCAAGTTCCTTGTCAGATACCTAATCAATAAGCAACATCGTCTCAGCATATTTATGCAGTTACTTAGATTGCTACTGGTTGACAAATTTAATTCAGAATGAAAAGTTAAAAGGACATAAGTTTCATAATTGGTAAGAAAATCCATATATGAAGTAACGGGAAGACTTGATTTTTCAGTGCACTACTCTGAAACAAAAATAGCCCCATTTCATTATAAACCTACATCCCTATTGTTGTGACTCGTCTGAAATTTCTATTTGGTTGTATTTCGTTTTATGGAGTTCTTGTATAGTAAGAATTCCATGTTCCCTTTGCAATAAAAATTTGGTCTAGGACTTCATAAAAAGCAGCAGCTGTTTGAAATTTGAGTGTGCTTGAAGCTATGTTACCTAGATTCGGGTATAAGTGTCCAGTGCCGGTATGTGTCCAAGCGTCATATTCATCTAATTATCATGTCCAAGGACACCAAGACAAGGGTAGATTTCATATTTTGTAAATCCTTCTTTTATATTTTAATGATAAAGTGGTGTTTACAAACGAAAATATAGCATTTCATGCATAGAGTGGAAGTCTTAAGCAGAATTTTATAATAAACTCAATTACTTATACATGTTGGATGTATATCTATCTAACCATATTAGATACATATCTCATACCTCTGTCCAAGTGTTGAGTATCTGACGACTCGGGTATTTCACAAATTTATAAGAGTCTAGGTAACATAAGCTTGAAGGTAAAAGGTCCTCCGTTTGGTGGGGAGCACGTTGCGACTGGATAGAATATAAGTTTAATTCTATGAAAATTATAGGGTTAACTACTTATTTACCTCTTGTTGGGATTTTCCAAGGTACTATATACAACTCTTTAAGAGTTTTGGTTTTGGGTTTCATATACTGTCTTTTCGGGTTTTGTTGTTGGAAAGTCTTTTTTATGGATATTTGCAACCAAAAAAAAAAAATCATGTTTTTGTAATCTCTATATTTTGGTGAAGCTGGTATATGTCTTTTTTTGTGGATGCAACTCGGTGGGTGAATCGCATTAAATTTTGTACTTTGTGTTTGTTATTCCTATTCAACTTTCTCATATTTTTCACAATCAATTGCATTACAAGTCGTATAAGAGTTTCAGCTGGCACAAGAAATTGTACTAAAAACGATGGCTTGATCTTGAAGCGTTTACAGCTAATTGTTTGATCCTAGAGCCTTTAGAGGTGATGGTGCAATCCAGGAGCAAAGTTGAAGGTTTGGGTTATGCAATGGTGGTGAAGAATCCTGTGTGCTTTATGATGGAGAAATTAAAAAATGAAGAACAATTTTGGCATATACAAGATTTGAAGAGAAGGCTATGATAGTTTTATGGAGATTTCAAGATTGAGGGAGAAAATGGTTTGCGGCTTTGCAAAATTTGATTCAAGGTAAATTGTTGTTAATTATCTCAAACTGCTATCTGGTTGTATTTCCTTTTCATGGAGTATTCTTGTGTTACAAGAATCCTTGTGCAACAAGGAATTTGGTCGAGGGCTTTAAAAGAGTCTAGTGTAAAGATTTAAGTGTGCCCAATGGGCTAAGGGTCCTCGCCTTGGACCCTCGTAGGGAGTGCATTGCAATGGGAGAGAGTTATAAGGTTTATTCCCCAAAAATTATATGATAAAGTCTCTAGTTACGTGTCTCTTGTTGGGATTGTGATGAGGTAAAGAGAGTTTTGGTTTTGGGTCTCATTTACTTTCTTTTTGGAAGATTTTGTTGCACACCTTTTTTTGTGGGTTTCTGGGGAAAAATCATGTTCTCATAATCTCCATGTTTTGGTGACGTTGGTATTCATCTTCATTCATGGACATGCCACTAGTTGGTGGGTGAAACATATTAAACCTTGTTTTTTTTTTAAAGTTTCATTATTATCTTTTAGTGTCAATTACACAACAAGTGGTATCAAAGGTGGTGATTTTATAAATTGTCTCAAATTCCTATTTGGCTGTATTTCCTTTTATGGATGATTCTTCTGTGCTAATAATTCAATGTTCCTTGTGAAATAAAGAACTTAGTCTAGGACTTTATCAAAAATGTCTAGTGTCAGGAAATTGAGTGTCCAAGTTTTTGGGTGTGCCCAAGGGAAGGGGAGCACATTCTTTTTTTTTTTTTTTGGGTTGGATTTGGGGTGGGTGGGGTGGGGGAGGGGAAGGAATTATAAAGTTAATTTTCTATGAAGTATAGGGTTAATTTTCTACATCTCTTCTTGTGGTTTTGTCTGGTTACCATGTCCAATCTGAATGGTTGTGGTTTGTGAATGTTTACTCTCTTTGGGTTTCAAATCGGGTACAGTTTTTGGAAGAAAAACAAATGTACTTGTCTCCTATTGTAGTGGATGTACTTAATCTTCACCCATGGACACGATTAGTCGGTCAACCACGTTACAAGTTTTTGCGTTTCATGTTTATTCCTTATGTTTTATTTTTCCACATTGTGTTTGACATTGATTGTACTACAAGTTGTATCAGAGCTTCCATTGGCACAACACCTATGGCGACAGTGCCTAGTAGTCATAATTTAGGAGTTTTAATTATATTCCTATGGGTGCAATTTCAACAATTTCAATATAGAAGAGGGATTCAATATGTGATAAATGTTGGACCAAGCCTGCATGGCTCAACATGTTAAGACATTTCCAATGACACAAAAATACAAATGTCCGAGGAAGTATTCCCATGCAGAAGAAATTAGGGCACTTGCCCGCCTAATTGTAATTGCTTACATGACTTTCAAAGATTTGGCTCTTTCAAGGTTCGATATATTTCCTTCCAACCTGTTGTAGCTTAGGTCCCTATCACAAAATAACAACACAATTTTCACAAATCACAAACTTTAAGAGGTTGATTATAAGAAAAATATAGTAGATGAAGTAATAGCAAAACTGGCATAATTCATTGATGAAATTATTGAGTACATAATTAACCAGCATCTACTTAAAATACAATCATACGTAATCTTAAATGGATATTTGATTATCCAAGATTGCCTAGCTAAAGTGGTGGATCGTGGTTTGTTTTTTTTTTTTTTTTCTGCATTCTTTTTTGTTTTTTTTTTTTTCCGAGTGGGGTTGGTTCAATTTTTTTATTCCTATATTATTATCAGTTTTCTCTCATTTTCAATTAATGAGTTCTAAAATATGATATACTTTCAATCAAATCATTCTGACTATAATTGTATTGACACTACTCAGGAAATCAAATGATATTTTTATGTGTCCCCACCACAAAATAAAGTTTTGCGTCTTTTGGAAAAGGACAAAAAAAAAAAGAAATTTGTACACAAGGGAAATCCTAGCAAACTTTGGTTGTATTTCCCAATAAAAAGACTGTTCACGTTTCCTTAAAAAGTTGAATTTTCAATAGTACCAAAAAAGAGAGTAATGAATTTATTGTAAAATTTAATAGTTCAAACAAATACCCATTGTGTTGACCTCAGGAATCGGTGGAATATATTTTTCAAATACCCATTGGTAACTATTTTTTGTAACCACTACCCACTAGCCAAGTAGTGGCAATAATTTCTAAAAAAAAAATGAAAAAAATTAAACACAAAAAAACTATTTGGTAAAGCTGTCAGTTTTCATTTTTCGTTGTGTGTTTTTGTTGTTAGTTTTTTGTGTTCTGTTTTTATTTTTTTCCTAGAAAAACAAAAATAAACAAAACATGCTTGGTAAACAACTTTCAACTTGTTTCTTGTTTTGTTTTCAAATTTTTGTAAACAACTAAAAACAAAAACATTATCAAACACTGTTTTATTTTTTTTTCAAAAATTTTGAAAACAAAAACACCCAAAAAAAAAAAACAAACAAAGATGTCAAGAGAACTATGGACCCACCAATTACTTATATCTATTATGTACTCAAGAATTCACTTAATAGATTTAGAATTGTTTATTTAAACAAGAAGAAATAATGTTACTTAAACAAAAAGGAAAATTAAAGTAACAACAGCTAGGCGCCCTTAAGTTTCTGAAATTACAGTGAGACCCCTTACTTACTCATAATATGCCAAACCTCCTCCCATTAACAGCCACCAAGAAGCTTGACAAAAAATGTTGTTCTCAATATACAATATTTCAAAATGTCAAATTTAGCCTTATTTGAGAGAATAGCTAATGATACATTTTCTATAACCTAAATATTCAATATTTAACAAAAAATGAACAATATAAGGCCACATTACCTCGTTTTATTAAAGAATAGTAGATCTGACAACACACAATCACCCCCACCCATAGTTATAATTGCAAACATCCATAACCAAACTTTCCAAATAAACGTTAAGAGAATCAAATCACCATTACGAGAAAGACAGTGAAAAACATACTATCATCGCGCAGTCAAATTTAACCAGAAACCCCCTATTTTGACCCTGCTAGCATATAAATACCGGTAATTTGATCATTTGAAATTTATTAAAAGGTATTGTGCTCATTGTACACCAAAAGGACAATTTGGTCTTTTGAAGCATATGAGGACACTAGGCACATTCTAGTTTCGGAAGAATATATGACAATTTATAAAAAAGAGTAGGCAAAAAGAATTAACAAAGCATTAAGTGGTATCTAAAGATGACGGGGCATGTAAAGTTTATACACCAAATACAAAAGCAAACCTAATTTTAGGAATTTCACGTATAACCATTACTGGGTTAGACAAGTCCATTGACCAAATTATACCCACGCAGATTGATTTGCTGTATATTTCATAGTCGTGAATTATGGTTGCAGTCTTCATATAGAGACTTTCCACATCGAACGGATAGCAGAAGCTATTTGTCCATATATAATACACTAAACAATAGACAATAATAACCCACGGAGCATTGATGGCTCTGCTTAAATTACTAATTTTTGAAGTATACAAAAACCTCCGGTCTTGGTCGGTTCAAGTTTCAGGTCGGTCGAACCCAGAACTGAACCATAGATTTTGGTTCTTGTAAAAATGGAACTGAAAACCGAACCAAGGCCCACTAAAACCGAACCAAATCAAACCGTGAGATCGGGTCTGGTTCAGTTCTCAGGTTGATTGGGTTATTTGTGCACCCCTACTTTCTTACACTTAAATGAATTTTCTTTGCCTATACACATCCTATCATCCTTATAATTTACACATACTCTCAAGATCAAGCCTTCTCTTCACTGAGTTCAAATCTCTTTCCAACCCTTAAATTTGAGGTCTTGGTTGTGATAAAACTTTGAGAATATTAAAGGTAAGTATTTCTTACCAAAGTTTTTTAATTTCAAGTAACTCTCCTTCTACTCCATTCTTCTTCCTCTGTCCCTATTTCTAGTGAGAATTCCCTCGCACAAAATTCCTCCAAAAGAGGGTGCGTGGGTGGTTAATGGAACTTTGCTTAAGGTCTCTACAATAATAGTAAAGGGATCTTGATAGTACTAGGTTACAATGGAATGGAAAATTTCCAAACCACTGAATAATGCAGGTATTTAAACCTTGGAACCAATTAGAGTACTCCAACCTCTTGCTTTAATTTTGTATGCTTACATGTGTTTTATTATAATATGTTGATAAAATGGTTTTAAGATGATAATTTTCGTCCTTAAACGGTATTGTTTTGGCTTGATTCAATATTCTTTCTTTTCAAACAAATATTTTCCTATAATCATATCAAAACGGTTCCGAACTTCTTACATAAGAAACTATCATTTTTTTGCGAAGGAGTGAAAAGAGTCGGTTATTTTGCATAAATTGAAAAATAAAGGATATCAGTCTTAAAAAATGGAACTTCTCTTGTGAGCATTTTGGATGTTGACTTCATTTTGTTAAACCCTTTACGTCAAAAGAGTTTTTTTCTTCTAAAAACAAGATATTTTATATTCCCTTATGAATTTTAATCACTTTCATGATAGAACCATTGTCAAATACAATACCTCATCCACTTTTTTGTTTTAGTAAAATAATATCTACTTTTCTATCTTCTAGAATTGAATGTTTATTCACTGGGGACCTTGGTAAAAACTATATCGATATGATGTATCATGGTTTATGTTAAAACGGTAAAAACATTTTACACTCTCCATAGTATGGTCCTAAGAAGCATGGACACTGACACATGACATGAACATGACACAACACAGACACGCTGACTCGTCGATTTTCAGAAAATGGGGAGCACAACGCGGTAAGGATACGACAAAAATACATATTTTATATGTTATATATACGAATATTTTATTCAAAGATAATAAAAAAAGTACAAGATAACATTAATTAAAATTAAAAATCATGTATTCAATGGTTTAAACATCAAATTAGGTAAAAAAAAATATATACATTGTCTTTATTTTACAATTAAATATCAAATTATTTTCTTCAAATATCCATTTCATGTGTGTCGAAGTGAATAACACGTATAGAGAGTGTCTAAAGAGTATCATGTCCAACAAGGACACGGCACCTTCTAAAAACTTCTAAAAAGTGTTTGAGCTCCTTATGGACACAGAACCGAACCAAGCAAGTTAGTAAACCGAACCAAACCGATATACATCAGGTTGGATCAATTCAACCCATGATTCTTTATATTATTTATGAACTTGGGCCAACTATTTTAGTGATCATGAAAATTGAACTCATCAGGCCTCTTAACTTCTCCAAGCAATCTCGGTCATGACAAAACAAAGCCCAATTACTAGGCCTTCTAAGACAACGTGGAAAAAAGTAAAAGAGTACTTATCTACCGATGTGGGACAAGGGAAGTGCGGTAGAGCTTGCTTGCGCACCATCCCACATCGTAAACTAACAGTTCTCTTCACTCTATATAAATCAAAGGATGTGGAATGCCCTGGCAAGTGAAAAACACGTGTATGATGCACTGTGTTCTTTTATGCATTTAAGAATTAAGAATAAAAAGATAAAATAAATGAGTGGCCAGATACACAATTAAGTATAAAAATATATATAATATATAAATAAAACATATTCGGTCGGATAGGGTTGCCAAGACATGAACCCAGAACCAATTACTTCGGTTCTTGAAATTATAGAACCAAAGGTCTAAAAAATAAAACCGAACCAAACTGGTTCCTGATTTCTAATTTTCATATTTAAAATTACTACAATATAGTAATTAATTTTTATGAGGCAGCAAGGACAATTAATGTCCAATAAAACTTCATTGATGTGATAGGATAGCCAACCCCCTTCTCAAAAGTCTAATTCCATATTCTTACACACAGAAGTTTGCAGATTCATGTATGTCATCTCGATTTTATGTGAACATATATATATACCATGTTCAAATAAGAAGTTAGTAGTAGTCCACTATGTACTAGCCTTGTCATGAAATAAATCTAGAAGGAGCTGAAAGAACTACAAGGGAATAGGAGATTTACAAGTGTTTTAAAGGCAAATTTCCTAGATCATCTGGGATTGATCCGGATATATTACAGCTCCTTAACATCCTGCAAAGCAAACCAAATTCATGCCAGTAAAGTTTCTGGTGAGGTGAAGATTAGCATACTTCAAGTCAATTTTTTCAATCATTGGTATGACTCACAACTTCGCCATCATTTTCATGTTTCCTAGCTGTGGAAATTTTGAGGCCCCTCGATTCAAGTCACTAATCCTTCTGCTCAAAGATCCCAATAACAAAATGAGATCCGGATTTATCAAGAAAAACAAGAAGGAAAAAGAAAAAGAAAAAAAAAAGAACAAAATGACATATTTTAAATCTGTAATTTTTTTTTTGTTTAATGTTCTTTTACCCTCTACTTTCTCTATCAACCAAACGCACGATATAATTTCATATCCTCTCCCTTTTCCTTTTCCTTTTCCCTCACCAAATTCTTGCTCCAAACACAGCGTAATTGTATGCTACTCAAATTATTTAATCCAAGCAATATGACTGATGAAAAAGCTGAACTTACAGTTCAGTTAAATTATGCAAGAGCGAAATGCTAGAAGGTATAGGCCCTTCAAAACCACTTGCTTCAAGCTCCCTGCAATGATAGATATCAAATGGATAGAATTGCAATTGAAAATTTTACTTTGAAAATGTTATTATTGAATGCTTAAAAGGAAGACATTTACAATTTTTGAAGTTGTTTCCAACTCTGGAAACTGGGCAACTTTCCAGAAAAGTTGTTACTGCTCAGCCTACTGTGTTTACCCAAAAGTCCAAAACAAAGAAAAGATTGAAAACTCCTAAAAAAAAGTGGCACAATAAGAATGTAAAATTATGATACTGCACAAGGTTACTAATGAACTTACAGTTCTGTCAACTTTATCAGATTATTGAGCTCCTTTGGCAGCTCCCCAATGAGTTCGTTAGAGTTAAGATTGCTATAGCGCCACAAGGGGGGATAAAACCGATGTAAACAGAAAAAACTTGGGATGAATAACACAATTTTTCAGAATATATTTTGGATAAACAAATATGAGTTATGTATAGAAGAGGACTGACAGATACACTAAGTTGACCAGTTTCCCGAGCTCTGCTGGAACAGTTCCAGAAAACATGTTGCCTTCTAAGCTCCTGAAAATTCAACTCCTTCAAAATTACAATACAAGTCTATAATCTAAAATTTCTAATTTCTTTTCTGTTTTCCCAAGTTCATTCGCACATGCATGTGTGCCTGTATGTATGTGTGCATGTGCGGAGAGAGAGAGAGAGTACATATTGGTGAGGCTGATAATGCTTCCCAAGTACTTTGGAATTGATCCTGATATGCGATTCACAGATAAAGACCTACAGTAGCTTCACTTTGTTAATTTTAGGAAACTGAGGGTGTATAATGCATTTGCTAATCTCAGTGAAGTGCATATATTGCTCACATAAATTCCACTTTGGTAGAAGCCCATTCAGGGGGAACAGGACCACTAAGATAGTTGCGAGAGAAATCACTGTAAACAATAGATAGTACTCTGAACTTAATCGAATCACAAAAAATAATTAACAGACATGTAGAACCAACATAAATTTGGAACTTGGAAGATCTTCCCACATAATCCGAAGGTAGGGTAACTTCACTAACGACTGCGGGAGGACACCTGAAAGATCCTGACCTTTAAGAACTCTGTTACAAGAAAACAGAAACACTTATAGTCAGATTTTGGTTTAGGATACTTTCCAGTATCTAATGTTACATTTCAACCCCAGGGAAGAATTTAATGAAAGGAGATTAAGAAGAAGAAAAAAATATACTCGTGTGTCTTGAATTGTGATCATATTTAGGTTCTTCAATACATGACTATGTTTGTAATTCTGACTATCATTTGTAGATTGGCTACCCTTTATTCTTGTCATTTTGCATGCTCAGAATATCAGCTTTCCACTTTGAAACACTATGAATACTATTGGTAGTCATTCCATTTCTATGATCCTCAAACTACACAAGAAGCCTAGCAGTTAGCAATATATGAATATATGTTCATGGCAATAATGAAAAGTGCATGGCGCAAATAAAAAGTGACAAAAAGCATGCATGATTGATAACATTAGACGAAACTCCTCATTTTGCTTGGCAACCACCTGAAAAGAACTTCCATTATGTTAGACAAGATGGTATAGAGCAACTCATAGTTATGGGATGGTCCCCATGTGAAGTATATGAAATTTGGATTAAGGTCTCTATTTACAGGATACCATTTACACTTGGACAAGATTATAAGACTATAAGTCCCAAGAAGCATGGATATGGACATGCCGACACAGCAATTTTAAAAAATGCAGAGCACGACATAGAGGGAACACAGCAAAATTATATATTTTATATATCATATATATATATAGATATATCTATATATTTTTTACTCAAAGATAATTAAAAAATGCAAAATAAAATCAACTAAAATTAAAAACCATGTATTTTAAACATCAAATTAGGTATAAAATCACATTACTTTTATTTTTTTAGATTCTGTGTCATTTTCTTTAAACTTACAACATGTTTCATTTATGTAAGTGATGGACATGGATGCCCAAGCGACCGACATATGAGTCCTTTTAAGTATCTGAAGCGTGTCCAACACTAAAATAACAATAAAATAATAGAACGTGTTTGGACGCATGTCTGACACGGACACGACACTTTCTTAGAAGTGTCTGTGCTTCTAGATTGTAACTTCATTAATAAAAAATTTCCAAATAATTAGGCAAATATATAATCCTCCATATGGCAAAAACTAGAATCCAAAATAACAACCTTTTGCTGTTTCAGGACACTTTAATAAAATATTTTAGAATTATTATACAGATTTTCTGTTATTAGGAGTAATACTATGTTTTCACTATATTACCACATGTATTCTATGTTTTCATATAATTATTATATGACCGACATATAAGGACATTCAACAAGATATTAGGCCCCAAAGGTACTCCCTATTACGCGAAATTAGCATTAAAACTGGTATTCTTGCTATTCTGGTAATTAACAAGAGAGGTGGTGCAAAAAAATGGCAACCATGTTGCTGTAATGTGTCATCTAAATTTGGGATCACACAATTGATATAATAACCTCTTTTTTCCAACTATGCAAAACAGAATTCTTGTTAACTGTCATAAATAAGCTGAACTTACAGATCCTAGGGTAGAAGTCAAACCTCACTGCATCTTAGTAATAAAAAAGGAAAAAAATCACAAATAACATTTTTAAAGGGAAAAAATGAACTTGAAAATAAGTAAAGTACATTTTGAAACAACAAAAAGAAGGAAACATACATGGCACTGATGTGACATTCATCATCAGAAGGGCAGCTGCAGTTGACAGTACTGTTATATTTGCCGTCCGGTGTTTGAGTGTCCCAGTTCAAGTTTTCATCACAATGGTTCAAACTAAAATTCCAGTCCTTTTTACCCAATTGTTCAGCTATTTCATGAAGAGATTGCACTGCAGAAATCACAATCATATTGGCTTTTAAAATAGTTAGATATAAGATGGTGACATATCTAATCTTTATGTATCGGCATAAGTATGTTTGGACATCTTACCCTTTATAAATTGAGCTTAAAATGAAGTTCATGCATGAGTAAACAAAGCTAAAATTGTTTAATGGACAAATTGGTTATACATGATAATAGTAATATCTAGAACTTAATGATGATCTTACAAAAATAAGGGTAAATAACACTGACATCCCCTGAGGTTTCAAAGAATACATCACTTCCTATGGTTAAATATCTAGGACCTTGCCTGTATTTTGGTCATGTATGACAAATTCCCCATCGAGTTAACACTTCCTTAGTAAAGAAATGAATTTTTTGATGTCATGCTATACATCTTTCGAAATATCCCATTTGCCAGTAACAATCTATCAACCATCAACATATTGCCACATGCAATTAGCTCTCCTCCCTCCCCTTCAGCTTTTTTATTCCTTCTACATCATATTGTCTGAGTGCACTTGGTCAGTGGTGGACCCAAGATTTGTGTTGGGGGGCTAAAGTAAAATTTTTAAATTTTGTAGGGACCAGGGTAAAATTTCAAAAAATACCTATATTTCATTGTAAATACCCCAAAATCTGTAGGATTATAGAAAATTTTGAAAGTTTTGGGGGCAGCCGTGCCCCACATCCACCCCTGCACTCAGTGAGCTAATATAGGTTTACAACTTAATGGGAAAACTTCATTTTTGTCCTCTTAGTTAGACATACATTCACTAATGATCATGCTTCCAAAAATACTATTTTAGCAACTTGTGTCCATTCTCTTCTTACTTTTCACTCATAAATAGGAAAAAAGAGTTTGAAGAAGAATGTTTCCGATTTTATTTTTTATTTAGTTTGTTTGTTATTTATATATAAAGTATAAACGAAAGAGCATTTTAATTCTTCATTGGTTAAATTTCACATTCACATATTTATGACTTCCTTCCGTTAGTTATGATGCGTTTCAAGTACGAACCCATTTTTAATTTAATTTAATCATAACTCAAAACGCATAAACCATATATTTTTGCAATTTATTTATTTATTTATTTTGATAAGTAGAGATATTATAAAAAGAAGCCAACACAAAGGGAGTGCCACCCATACAGCAAGAAACTAAAAACAGCCTTAGCCGTCTATACAAAAAGATTACTCACAAAGCTTCACAAAACCTAAGAATTGGTTCAAGGAGGGGTCTACATAGTCCTTTAACCAATTATACAGTATAGTCAATAATCTATTTTTAACTTGCGCAACAGAGGTCTAATTCTTGCAAAAGTTCTTCTGTTTTGTTCACACCAAATAATCCACATCAAAGCCAAGGGCGCCAAAAGCCATGCCTTCTTCCTTCTCCTCCCAACTCTAGCACCCCTCCAATGGAGACAAAGATTCACCACTTGCTTGGGGAAAACCCACTTAATACCAAACCAGCCCAGATCTCCGAAGCCACGCACCAGTGAATAAGAAGGTGATCAACTGATTCCCCATCGACCTTACACATACAACACCAATTGACATGAATCTGCTGCCTTCTAATGAGGTTATCAATGGTGAGGATCTTACCATGGGATGTTGTTCAAGGAAAGAAAGACACCTTGGAAGGGGCCTTGGAAGCCGAAATTCCTTTCCACGAAAAAGAACTAGTTTGGTGACCTTGTAGGATCCTGCAAAAAGAGTTTACCTTAAAAGCACCCGCTCCCAAACCCATCCATCTCAAAGAGTCATCACTGTCTTCTTTGGAAAAAAGCCGTAAAGGATACCCAAAAGATCAACCATCTCATCCACTTCCCAATCATTAAGCTCCCTTCTAAAAGCAATGTCCCAAAAAACGTGACCACCATTGCAAACAAGGTAATCCCCCACCGCTGCACCTCTGTTGGTAGCAATCCTGGCAAGATTAAGGAATGAAACTTTGAATCTCTCATTCCTGCACCATCGATGGCTCCAGAAACGAATTCTAGAACCATTACCCACCTCAAAAAGAATCTATCCCCAAAAAACATGCCAACTTTCCATGTTTCTAATACTCTTCCACAAACCTTTCCCATAAGTAGCAGTTACTTACATAGTAGTCCAATCTCCCCAATTCCCACCATATTTCGAGAACACAACCCTCCTCCAAAGTTTATTCCTATCACAAGCATAGCTCCACAACCACTTCCTGAACCCCTTTAAACAAGCAAGAGATAGAAAAAGCACCAACCTCACAATCTTCTTTTTCCAAAACCCTGCGATCCCACATAAGAAGGATGCCACCACAAAACGACTGCCCTAGATGCTCCTAACAACCCTATCATTCAAATCATCCATTTTTGTTTCTTGGATACACACCTCATCCGACCTCCAATCCTTTAACAAATTTTTAATTGTGATTCATTTAGCTTTAGCATTCAGTCCACGCACATTTCAACCAATGATTTTAATCTTCATGGGAAGCACAAGAAAACCCTCAAGCCTGTTTACCCCCGCTCCCACCTTCCCCTCCATTCCTCCCATCTATGTTACCTAAACTCTTTTAAATTTGTGAAATACCCGTGTTGAACACTATAACACTCGGACAATGACATAAGATATGTGTCTAATATAACTAGTTTGACATGCATCTCACAAGTATGTATAACTAATTGAGTTTACTACAAAACTAAGTATAAGACTTTCATTTTATACATAAAATGTTATATTTTAACTTGTAAATGCTATTTTATCTTAAAAAATCAAAAGAAGTATTTAAGGTATATGAAATCTAGTCATGTCCGAATGTGCTAGACATGAGAATTAAATGAATCCGATTCTTGAATAAGTACCCATACCTGACACCCATAGCCGAGTCTAACTAACATAGCCTCCCATCGTAATTAACAGTGCAAATCAAATTACGAAGCTCCCTATCTAACCTCATCTTGGCACCTCTGCTGCGTTGAGATCCTCTCTTCATCGCATTGCTATGCCACCTCCCTTCAATGGCGCAAAACAATTGCATCGCCTCCTGTTCAAAACCCACAAAAGAGACCCTCAAAAATTTACTAAACCCATTGATACGCTTCAAAACCCAATCTGACACCTCGGAATGTTTTGAAATATCATCCTCCGTGCACCCATTCTCCACCATGGCATCAGAAGGGTCCAGCAAAGCAATAGGTTGACAGAACAAAGGTTCGAATAACTCACACTGCATCAGGTTCGCATTGCTAACACTTACCATTACCCGAATTAAGGCCAGCAACGTCTTCATCAACGCTGTTACGAATAAGACCATCCGTCGACAATTAATGAACAAAAGCACCGCTGCTACTCTCCCCTCCCCCCCATAATTCATCCCTACTGTTGAGAACCTCCTGAAAATAAAGACCGATATCTTTGCTATCCCGCCCCTTAAATCCCTCTAAACAGACTGGGCCAATTGAAGAATGAAGGATCATTTGGCCCGTCTCAATATTACCACTGGATGACCCACCAACACTGGGCCCACCAACATAATTACTAATGTGCTTTAAAAATTTCACTCCCCTTTGGGAGCCCAATCCAACACTCTCATCCACTGCAGGCCGCTTACCTTTATCTGCTCGCACAGCCTTGAGAGAACCAAAACCTCTCCTGTCCACAGCTCGAACTGAAGCTCCATTATGACGTGGCTAAACTCCAACCACACGATTTCTCTGGAGGACTGGTTTTCAAAAACCATTTGAATTCAAAGCATCATTCTGGAATCTTCCACGCCCCTGCGCGTCTGCCCTAGCAAGCGCCGTCGTCTTCTTCTCCAGTGATTGCTCTACCGCCTTCTACGAAGCCTCCAAACCCGATCGCGATAACACCCGAGGCCCTGCTTCCGACCAAATAGGGACTCAGAACACCAACCCTCCCACACCTAGCATTACCGACTCCAGAATCGGTCTACCCTCACACCTCACACTGATCTGAGCATATTGGAAATGGCATCTTAACCTTGTGTCTTCATCCATTTCCATAAAGCCACCACACCTATGGCTTCATCAAAAGTACTAACTATTACTAACAAGTGGAATACCAACAGTTTGGTATTTTTTTGATGAAACCGAAAATTTGCCAATAAAGTGGCTTAACGATCATTTAGGTTATATTAGGAGCAAAGTAGAAAAATGATTCCAAAGTGTCTTTGAAGTTGGAGCAAAAGTGAGAAACGGAGAGAAATCTTAAAACTAAGGGAGTAAAAGTGAGAAAGGGAGAGAAATCTTAAAATCAAAGGAGCAAAAATAAGATTTCCTCCAACTTAATCTATTGGACTGAGTCAACTTAGTCAACCTCAACTCAATGAGAAATAATCAATATAATTGTGATAAATCATTTTGCGAGCATATTCCCACACACCAATCACCAAATACCCCCAAAACTAGTATCAGTATTAGGATATTAACTTGTTCATTTGACTTTATTTAATTGGTTTGTGATACATATCAAACGAATTAAAGTCAACTAAAAAAAATAAATTGAATATTGGCGGGGGCCGGGGGCCTGGGGCCGTTGCTGTGTTTCATTGAATAATGGCTCTAACAATCTAGTTGTCGTGAAAATGGATTGACAAGTGAACATTGAGCGGTGTAGGGCGGGACAGTGAAAATAAATTCTCATGTGACTTAAAACTAAATTTAAAGCTCGTCTATTTAACTTTAAAAAAAAAAATTTTAATTTTCAGTCCGTTTATTTAACTTTAAAAAAATTTAATAAATATTTTTTTTAGAGTTAAATAATATAAATTTTAACTATATAAATATAATAAAATATAAAAATAAATTATTTTATATACATTTTGAACCGAACCAAACTTTAAATACAATTTTCAAACTCGTCTATTAAACTAATCAAGTTTAAAAGAAATTCTAAGCCCATAAAAAATTTCAAAGCCCATTAATAATAATGAAACTCTGTGCAAAGTTTCGATAGAAGAACTTGGATAGGCTAAGCAGACTATCGGACTTGTATCCACCCTACAAGTGATGCTATGGTGATGGGTGTGATTGTCACGGTGGCGGTCTACGACGATAAATGGTGGATAGCAAAGCCATTGTATAAATAGAGAAGAAAGAGGAGGAGAATGAATAGAGGATACAGGGTCAGCCATTTGGGGTTGATGCTTTGAATTAGGGCTTTGAAATCTATTAGAAATTGTAGAATTTTTTACGACCCGACTATAATGTATACTCATAATATCAAAAAATTCAATCTGATTAGCAGAGACTAATTTATGTGATTAGAATTATACTTTCAAAATCTCTTTGATTTGATTCTAAATAACAACATGTATGAATTTTAAAATTCTTCTACTTTGATCTCGAACAGCAAGTAGCAATAATAAACACGAATTAATTACTTGAACTCAATCTTCGAACTTATACTGTATCCCTCATATATGTCTTACTTAAAAAAAAAGTGGACTCACGGCAATTAGGGTTTCTTTTCATCACAAAAACGTATATCTTTCAGTTATGAGTAAGTATAACCCTAGATGCTCTTAGAGTGCTCATATATAAAGGCTACAACAGGGACCATAATATTAATATAACTAGAGATTCTTCGCAAATAAGGATTCTTAATCCAATTAGGATTAATATTTATTTATGTAAATTATAATTTATACCACTAATAAATTATAACTGTTCTCCTTGTCATACCGGGAATTATATTTCGAGTTTCATATTATTAAATGTTTATTTATCTTCTCATGTTAAGATTACAGATACATGTCTATTAAATTAAATTACTAACAATTAAATTTAATAGACTTATTTAATTTATTGAGACCTTTCACTTAACTTATTTGATATATCAAATTCATAATCTACCTGCAGGATTTGTCATAATCAAAACTTATAAACTTCCTCAATGGGGTATCATCAATCTCTATGCTGGGACGTGGATTCCATCAATAAATAATATTTACTATACATGTAACGTTATTGTCCAACTCACTGAGTTTATTGACCCACAAATAATTTTATTATTCTATGAATCAAAACAATAAACACTACATACACGTATCTATTTATTATATTAGGATTAAGAGCATAAACATTCATAATAATCATGAGATATTAATTGTTTTATATAGTCAGTATAAAAACAATTATCTCAACACGATTCTGTTCAATACACACAAAGTGTACTAGTAGAAGGAGTTGGAAATATACCGTTTTCCATAATCAAGACAGACCTATTAAAACCTTATGTTACAATCCTATTGATGTGTGTCTAGTTTCATCTAAAATTATAAACGATTAGCTTATATTCTATAAGAATCGATGATCTGATCTTCCGCGTGTAAACTGTACTCTATACACCAAGTCATCTACTATATAAAATAAGAGACACACATACATAATCATTAAATAAGTAACGCAACACAAATATTACTTACACATATTCTCATTAAAATGAAATAATTAATTTATTAATGACTATTAAAGTCATTACACAAAGTATATTTTTGTGTGTAAATCTCTAACAATCAACCAAGCTTTAGTTCTTGTTCAACTCATTAAAAGTGTCAGCTCGATAGTAAACAAGTTAAGTTCAAATAATTTTGATTTGCGGTAATTTTTTAGGTTCGGTCCAATGAACTTATATATACTTTAAAAAATCAAATTACTTGAGCTCAATTAGCTCAAAAAGTAAACAATCTTAAACACATTTTTGAAGTTTGAGAATTTTTTTAACCAAATTTGAACTATAAACTATTCGGCTCAACTTGTCTAATGTGTTGCCCTACTCGGCTCAATAGGTATAGCACCATCTGTTTAGGGTACTCATTTTATTATAATTTTTACTATTATTTGATTGATCCCTTACTATAATAATTGGTACTACCTTCTACTGACATCCCTTGGTGATTATATGTAAAATAATTTTGGATGAATTACACTACCATTTTCTGATATTTATGACAACTCTTCTAAAAAATTACATTGACCTTCTTCTTTACTTTAAAAAATTTGGAATTAATTATACCAAGGCCCACTTTACCTCCCTTATGTACAAAATAATACACTTGTGCCCCTCAATTTTTTCGTGAATGCCAATATTACCCTTCCGTTTGGCATCTATTAGGATAAATAGATGGAATTAAGTCATGTGAGTTGCACCTGATCAATCTTGCTTTTTTTTGTCCTCCCAAAATACTTTTCTTCTACAAAAGTATTTCTCGACTACAAACACCCTTTGTATATTTTTTGTATAATGCATATTAGATATAAAAGATAGGGAAACAGCTTGAAATTTATAGTGAAATTGATCATGGTTATGGTTTGTAAACCCAACATCAATTATGGAAACCTCGTCAACAGTCCTGGATGCAATTCTCATTCACAATGCACACCTAGTAGTGGGATGGGAGTTGGGTCGTTAGGAGATAGAGAGCAAGAAGAAAGGAAGGGAAGAGAGAGAGAGAGAGTTGACCAAGACCAAGGGGTAAAATTTAATTTTTTTTTTTTTTTTTCTGTTAATGGTGTTACCTTGAATGAGATTTCTGATACACCAGGGGTTGTGATGATTGTAGCATTATACAGATGAGGGGATAACGTGCAAATCATAATTAACCCCAAAAATTTGTAACAAATTTTTTCTTTCATTAGCAGGTCTAATGGTAAATGCTAAGATAACAAAACACCAAAAATGTCCACTTTAACCAATAAATAAATTAAAGGCCTCAATTTTTTTCAAACTTTACATATAATTAAGGCCCTATATAGATTTTATAATTTGTTTTTCCTAAAACCAACGTTTCGGTCTAGATGAGAAAAAAACCCTAAAAAAGTAATCTCAAAATCAACTCTACTAATGAACTTATATATTAAAAAATTGGTTCAATCCAAGAAAATGTATTGTACAAAAAAATTTTGAAGGCCTAAAATTTTTAAATCATATATGTCATAATTAAGGTGGTATATAGTTTCTACATCATTTTATAAAAAAAGATATCTTTCAACTAAAAAAGACCCCTTAGGAGAAGGCTCAAAATTAGCGTACTAATGAATTTTAAAAGAAAAGCACTAATTTGTTTAAAATATTATTATAAATTAAAAATGATAAAATAAAAAAAAAAACCTCATTTAAAGTTATTTACGGCCTTACATTGTCTCAAATCAACCCTAGCTATCTATCTCAACCGCCACTTACACTGCCACACTACCGCCATCACTACCACCCACCAAATACCACAAAATTACTAAACAAATTTTTTTTTTATTGTTCAATTTCACATGATATATATCAGTATATGTACAAAACATGTTTTCTGTTTCTATTTTTTGGAATTAAAAAACAAACCAAAATACACCGTCGTTCCTACTTATTAAAGGAGCACTTTACAGTATTGAATCTTAAAAGCAAATTTATCAGTGGGAATGGCGCCAAGGCCTGCAGCTACCAATGGAGTACTAAACAAAAACAAAGGATCCAATATACAATGGCGGATGGACATGGGCAGCCGTGCTTAAGTTTTTTAAAATTTAACTAACATGCCGTATTTTTTGGGCATTTAGGATATGAAATATTACTTAAGACCCTGTAAAATTTTAAAAATATCATTTTGCCCCTTTAAAGTTTAAAATTTTTTTCTTTTAAGTCTTATGTATTTCAGAGTATGTGTGATAAAAAAAATAATACATTAACCCCCTCCAAAATACAAATAATACCCTTCCCAAAGTTTTTCTAGTTTTTTTTTACTCATTTTAATATTTGTTCTTGATTGTAAAACTTAAATTTGAGTTTCTGTAGAAAAACAAAAAAAATTTACGTTAGCTCTCTCTATAAATTCCTGCGTCCACTAGTCCAATGGACTCATAACCAATTCCATCATCTTGGGTTACAAACAAGTTACAAAACCCTCTGTTTCACTTGATTGGGGGATAGATGAGGGGTCTTGGACTCGTGTTTAAGACTTGTAATGAATTCTTCTTCATACTTAACAAATCATGAACAAAAACAAAAACAAAACAAAACAAAAAAAAAAAAAAAAAAGAAAGAAAAACAGAAATGAAAACTGAAGAAACATCTTACTTTCATCATCGGGAATACGTCTGGTTTGTGCTTCAATCCCACCAACTCCAAAGCATATCCGTATAGACAATATTATAAGCATAGAAATCCACAGGGCTTTAACTGTTGCCATCTCATGTATGTTATATATCTGAGTTCTTTGAGCACAAGGGCGAACTGCGAAGCTATATATATACATATATGATTATATATACACACTCCCACTTTAGAAGGAAGGACATCAGAAAAAACTGCGAAAGTGGATTGTCGGTCTCCGTAATGAAATTAGGTGGGGGCCTTGACTGGATGCTTATAATTTTGGACCATTAGTTTCAGATTCATTCCTCTAGCATGCATGTTCCATAAATTTCTTACTGGGTAGCAAATATCTTACGTAATCTAGGTAAATGGAGATCTCTAACATTGTCAGTGCCCAAAGAAAAAATTACGAATAGAGAATTTACGTAGTTCCGGAGGAACTCCGTACATTGTTTTCTCTTTCTTTGTTATCATTATTGTACCAAAGGCATCTTTTGAGGGCCCCGATGTCACTCCTGGGCCATAAGGCTTCTTTTGAGGTGGCGATGACAACTCGGGTCCCTATCACATGCCGTTGAGGGACGAGTATGGAGTAGTAGTAATTGGGTTCGGCTCGTATCGATTTGGGTACCATAACCTGTTTTGTCTCGAATTCGTCTCATTCATATATATATATATTTATATATTAGAATATAAATATTAAGTAGTATGATCTCTTCGTTATTTATGTGATTTTGATTTTTGTTTTACTCATAATATGTTTAAAAAAATTAATAACATAAATTAACATAAAAAAGTGAGATGGAGTGAGAATGAAAGAGAGGTTAAGCAGAGTTAGTCGGGAGCAAGGGAAGGGGTCAGTATGACACGGCGAGAATGTGATAGGAATTTCCAAATCCAAACACTCGCTCCATTGCTATCCTTATGCAAAATTCTACAATCCGTATATCTAGGGCATGTTTGGAATTAGAGGAACGAAAAGAGAAAAAGAAGTAGGAAAGAAATTATAAAAAAAAGAAAGTTCTGAATTTTTCCTTTTCTTTTTTTACCAGGTTAGAAATCAAACAAATGAAGGGAGGATAATAATTATTTTTTCTTTATTTTTCTTTCCTTACTCAAGTTTCAGGCTGTTAATTTATAATTAGATCAATTCTTTTGTCTCATGGGTAAATCACAACACAACAATCCATCATTACTGCCAACAAAATGTAAGCCGAATTTAAGTGTTAGGTGATTATGGATTATCGGCTTGTAATGGACTTTGTTTCAACTCATAATGCAGTGGGATCTGCGATGGCAACTAGACGGGTTTAGTATGAATTAGACTAAATCTTATCTCGCTCCTAACAATAAAACTCCACCCACATTCTTTTTTAAATTCATGACGGATTAAACCTCCCTACCCCATTCTTGTTCTATTTAAGTTAAGGATTTAGGTTGAAACGAGTTTAACTCGTATAAATTTTAAAGTAAAAATAAATTTAAAAAGATAAAAAATAATACAAATTATACAAACAATATTATAATATAAAATTGTGAAAAAAAGAGCACAAAACTCAGGAATAAGAAATAACATTAACACCCTACTACTTTTTATATACTAAAGATATTTTGAATAACTAAATTTTAATTCGAATATTTAAGAATTTTTTAATATAATCAGAGCGGGTTCGAGTGAGATGACCTAAACCCTATCCCATTTAAAAAAACTCACATTGAGTTTTGATTTTTTGCCTACATCCTACCCGTAACTTGTTTATTCATATTCCAAACTCTTTTTATTAGGGGTGGGTAAAGCGGGATTCGGGTTGAGTTGTCATACTAGTGAGAACGGATGCAAATGATCACACCCCTTGTCTTTGGCAAGCCACCGCTGTGGTAGTTTGAGTAGAAACGCGGTGGTACAAACACAATGTTTATATACAAGGAACTGATGAAAATTCAAAATGTTAATGGCCTGTCAACGGATCAGGTCCAATTCGAATCCGCATACATCCGAATCCGATCCAGCCTGAAAATCCTAGACCCGAAGTAAACGGATCAGATATCACAAGCATCGACCCAACCCGCTAATAAACGGGTATCCGTTGAAAATCACCGTGTTGTGATGATAATGAACAAATTTTCTGTGCAACAACAGTTCTGATTTCGACCTTACTAAGTTCCCAAATAATTGATATATTATGTATTATTATTATTATTATTTTTGATAACAATATATTATGTATTAGAATGACCGTTATAAAAGAAGTTCATGCATACGACTCTAGTACCTTTTTTGTTTCTAACAATATATCAACAGGGGTCACATATTAATACTGATTGTGATGGAAATAGAAATGTAAGAGGCTGGACTGTGTTATAAAACTAAATGAATAAGCAAGTAAAATATTCAGACACAATATATAATAAAATTAATTTTTTTAGAACTGTCAAATAATAATTAAATAATTCTTCTAGAACTATGGGGATAGATCTTCTTGATCACCTCAGCATGTATTTTTTTCATAAGACAAAATAAAAAGATAATAGAAATTTACATAGTTTACTTACATTCTTTCCTTTTTTCTTTATTCTCTTTTTTCCCTTCTTCTTTCTTTTTTCTCTTTTTCTTTCTCTTCATTTGCTTTTTCTCTTTTTTCTCTCTCTTCTCTTGAAGCCTCCCCTTTTATAGAGGGGGAGGCCTGGTTGGTGACCACGCGTTAGGTGGTCATCTACCAGTCCTTCATAACATTTCCCCTTGGATGACCGCCATAAGATACCTTATAAAACCATAAAGGAAAAAAATGGGTGCGCTAAAACTGTCTCGTTAAAATCTTATCAAGAAAAACCCTGTGAGAAAAAAATTGTTGACGAAAAAAAAAGAGTACAGTCTACAACTCCTCCTTATTCATACATTTGGTATAAAGTTGAAGTTGATAGCTTCAATTGTAAAGATCTTTGAGATGACGCATGCCAATGTTGTGTACTAATTTTTCAATGTTGCAGTTGGGAGTGCTTTAGTAAATAAGTCTACCAAGTTGTCACTTGAACGTATCTGCTGGACATCAATATCACCGTTTTTCTAGAGTTAATGTGCATAAAAGAACTTTGACGATATATGTTTGGTTCTGTCATCTTTGATGTAGCCTCCCTTGATTTATGCAATACATATTGTATCTTCATATAATATCGTTGAGATATTTTTTTATCAAGGATAGTCCGCAACTATCTTGAATATGTTGGATCATAGATTTCAACCAAATACATTTTTGACTTGCTTCATGAATTGCGATGATCTCAGAATGATTTGAAAAAGTTGTCGTTCATGTCTGTTCCACTAATCGCAAGGATATAACAGTGTTACCATAAGTAAACACATATCCAGTTTGAGATCAAGCTTTATGTGGAATAGAAAGGTAGCCAATGTCTGGATAGCCAATTACTTTAGGTTGTGACTCTTTTGAATAAAATAACCCCATATCAGTTGTCAACGCAGTATATACCTAATTCCTTTCCAATGTTGTTGAGTTGACACAGAACTATATCTTGCTAATACGTTGACAGAGAATGTGATATCAAGTCTTGTACAATTTGCAGGAGATATAAGAGCACCGATTGCACTAAGATATGGTACTTTAGGACCAAAAAATTTATCATTATCTTCTCAAGAACGAAAATGAGTTATCTTGTTGTATATCAAGTGATCAGACATCCATTGGAGAATTTCATAGATGAGCTTGTTTAATATAATATTTTTCTATATATGTCAACTAATGAATAAAAATTTTTCTGATAAATGTTTAATCTGCAAAACATGACAATAATTTGTTCTCCTAAAGTATTTAAGTTCAAAGCTATTCTTTAAATAACTAGTAGCTTTTGTAATCTTTTCCAGAGACCAATAATATTCAAAATTGCAATAATAAGATATCCAAATTCCAAAAACAATATATGGACAATTGTACTATTCACATATCTTTCAATCGATATTTATTGGGATAATTGTACCATCTGCGTCCAAATTGGTATAACCCATACAAGAATTTTCATACATATATCATTACGTAATCCACCATATGAATAGACTGTTATACAATCATTAAATGCATATCCAGTTCTTCTGAGACTGACAAACTAATTAATAATATGAATGTAATTGTATCCTTATAGGATAGAATTTCTCAGTATAGTCAATACCAAGTCTTTGCGAGAAACCTTTTGGTACGAGTCGTGCTTTGTATTGTACTATTCCATTTTTTTATTGCCCAAATACCCATTTGTATCAAACCGGTTTTACATCTTCAGGTGGGTGGACTACTGGTCCGAATACTTTACAGCTTTTGGTGTTTGGATTACAGGTCCGACATCTGCTGGTGTTTGGACTACAAGTCCGATATTTTCATTTTCTAGTGTTTGAACTACAAGTTCAAATACTTTATATTATGCTAATGAGTTTAATTCTAACTCAGTAATTTCTTTTCATTTTGCTCGATCATATTATCGACATTTGCCGACTATCTGTGGTTTAGTAGCTGCATTACTTCTAGTAATTACAAGAGTCACTTTAAATATAAATATGTTGGCAACAACAATGTTATTTCTATTCCATCATTCTCTTATATTCTCATTATTATTCATTGAGATCTCATTATTTTCAGGTACCATCTCCTTTACAGGAAATATCTCTTCAGGAGGTTTCTCTTCTGGGGATTCTTTTATAGGAGTTTCTTCAGAAAGTTAAGATAATGGAAATTGCTCATCTAGAGGTTCATTTTCTTCTTTAGGAAATTGCTTTTCAGGAGTTCCTTCTTAAGAAGGTGCTCATTTTGTTGTGTTTTCCTCTTTCTGAGAGTTTAATTTTTATACCAACATTTCTCTCACGTTTTAAGCGCTTTGAAATTATATGCTGTTATATAAACATATGATCATACAGGGACATCAACATATTATCCTACAGGGACATTAATATGTGCTATAACATTAGCAGCTGGTATCGATATGATTTGATTATCGTCTTTATGTCGGTGAATACTTCAGGCAATTCATTTGCAATCATATATAAGTCCATAATTTCTTCGTGAATTTCAGATTCACATCGACTTGTTCAAGAATCACGCTACGTCTTATCTCCCCCTAATGGTGGGAAAACTGATGTAACATAAGGATTATCCGCAAAATATAAAAGTTAATAGTAAATAAAGATGTAACAATTGTATATATATGTATGCGGAGAGGTTTCTGTTTGAACACAAATAGGTACCTTTTTCATTTCACCTAAACCTTCCTCCCTTATAATGATTTCCTAATAACTCACGGACAATTGTCTGCGGTTGCTCAATGGGATAATATTTTCAAAATGAGATATTGTACTTATTCGGCAAGTAATAGAAACAATTTGTTAGATCCAACTGATAATAGTTGAACTTTCTTAAGCAGGCCCAGTTCATAACAAACACCAAATAAGAGATATTTAACATAATTGTGAATTATATTCTGGGCTATAACAAATTGAATCACATTAACAATTTAATTTCTAATGTCTTATACTAATGAATTATACAAAACATCAATCGGTATTAATGATATCATCTAAATCTCTAGTCATATATAGAACTCACTTTAATCATATAATACTTGCCTACAGCCTTGCAATCAAAGGACAATGAATGCCTACATAATAATTCTAGAAAGTTCATAATGCATTCACATGCAGATATAGTACAAAGAGAAAAAGAAAAAAATAACAATTGATAATTTATTTTGCCTAAGTCAAAAAGATCTAAAATAAGCAGCGACAATATAAGTTGTACATTGTCATTACTTAATTGTTATATTCTTTTTCATCATATACTCTTAATATAATAGAAATAAAGTAAAAACATCTGTAAGAGTTGAGCAAATTTATTATACTTCTACTATAATAGAATGTATCATCAATATAGAGTTTTATTTCTCTTGACCACATTATGTTAGCTTTTATATAGCATAACTTTTCTACACCGTAGCTCGTTTGGAGTCTTCAATCAATTTGTAATGCTTGATATTGTTTTAATATTAATTACAGTTAATGTTAAGTGTACAACATATCACAGAATTGTGTGCATTCTTGCAATACGTGCTAGACATATATCTTTCTCCTTTCATATTTGTAATAATTGAAGTATTGGTATGATCTATTCCTTCAAATACAAAATATATAAAATGTTTCATTGTCAAAATTATTCTATCATAGCATTTTATTGAATATTTAATTATCATACTACGGTACGTAACCAAAGAAACATCTTCGTATTTCGTAGAAGGTTTATTCAGCAAACTATTTTTTTATTTTATTTTGCTCACATTATTCCACTTCTCGTGGCATTTACAACTGTCAAGGTAACTCCAACAATCCAACAATTCAACGATTATTACATTGTAATCACATCTGTAACAATATCCATCACCATCAAATAAAAGTACATTCACTTCAGGGAATGATATAAAATTGGTCCAATATATTAGCTAATCATAGTACTCGATTTAGTGAGCTACACCACGCTGGATCCATACCATTCACTTATCACTTCAGGAATTGATACATATTATAAACTTATATTCTGTTAAGAAAGATAATATAACACTAATGAAAATATAGGAACAAAATAAGGAACAAAATCAAAATAATATGGAACTCATAAATAGTACCGTAAATAGTAATGTAAATAGTATGCATGAATAGTAACTTAACTATTTACTCTTTTCTTTTATTATATTTACACGATGTGCCATTAGAATACAATTTCTGAATTAACACTTTCGATATTGCTACTGCTGGAGCATGTTCGAGGCATAAAATATAAATATATTTGTCTATCATATCTTCATCAGAAAAATTTTCTCCACATCATTTTCATTGTGGACGTATTTGAATAATAAAAATTGTGCTCATTCTTTTATTTGGCAATACTGTGACAATTTCAGGTGCACTAAATCATTGTCTTGCAATTTCAGGTGTATTCAACCATAATCTTGTAACTCCAAATACATTTATTAATTATCTTGCAACTCTAGGTGCATTAAATTATAATAAGCCTTGTGAAAAATTACAGTCTTCTGGGACTTATATTTTTCAATTTGATGACACAATGGTAAACCAAATTAGGTAGCGCCCATAACAAATATAGTTAAATGATAGCAGCAACATAAATTAAAGCAGTAGCAGGCGGCAAGCTATCCTTATAAAGTAATAATAATTAAATAAACTGCGTGCAATCCTTAATAAATATTTTATGGGAGCGCTTGATTTCTTTCATTGTATTTCAAAAATCATTATTTCTGGAATGATCTAAAGATAAAATATTTAAAGTAACACGCATAATAAAATCTGACAATTATCAGTGAATAATCATGTAAAAATCTCTACCGAACATATTAATGTTAGGTGGGTATTATAATAAATGGCAACTAACAGAATGGTGAAAAGTATTACCGTACTATTGATTACATATAGTTTATTATATATTACTATGCAATTACTATTCATCACTGTTCATGAATAGTAGAGTTCATCCAATTGATATATATATATATATATAATATCACTATTTTTGTCTCCATTATAACTTTCAATCTAGACATCAAAATATAGTCAAGTCATATGTTTTTGAAAAGGTATTGAAATAAGGATTCCAGATTTATAAATATCATAGGCAAAACATGTAAGATCTGAGAGAAATAAAATAACAAAGTATTGAAATAAATACTATTCATTTCAACAGTTGAATTACTGTTCATACTATTTATGCGAATTGAATGAATAGTAAAAAAACCAAAATGAAAATAAATTACACATAAAATGAAGGAAGAACACAAAATACTTAAAGTATTGTACTGATAACGTGTTAAAAACTAAATGAATAAGCAAACAAAATATTCAGACACAATATATAATAAAACTAGTTCTTTTGGAACTGTCAAATAATAATTAAATAATTATTCTGAAACTATGGGGATAGATCCTCTTAATTATCCCAGCATGTATTTCTTTCATAAAACAAAATAAAAAAACAACAAAAATTTACATAATTTACTTATATTCTTTTCTTTTTTTCTTTCTTCTCTTTTTTTTTCCTTTTTCTTTCTTTTTTCTCTTTTTCTTTCTCTTTCTTTTCTTTCTCTCTTTTTTCTCTCTCTTCTCTCAAAGTTTTTCCAAAGAGGTCTTATTGATAACCATGCGTTAGGTGTTCATCCATCAGTCCTGATAACAGACTGCATGTATTCAACAATTATTAAAAACAGTGTTGATGTACAAAAAAAGAAAAATCAACAAATTCATGTGCTATTATGCATGTGTCAATATTCTACATTCAGTACATGACCAACCAATAAAAGCGGCCACTGATTGTGATGCAGACAAAAGGTAATGCTACAAACCAAAAAAAAAATTGCAAATTTATATACATAACATTCAGTACATGACCGACCAATAAAAGCGGCCACTGATTGTGATGCAGACAGAAGGTAATGCTACAAACCAAAAAAAAAATTGCAAATTTATATACATAACATTCAGTACATGACCGATTGCAAATTTATATACATAATGATAGGTTTGAATCGAAACTTATCATTTTAAAATAAATTAATCTTCAAAATGTTTTTAATTACAAAAAACTTATTACCACATAATTTTAATAAAATTTTTTTATATAAATATACTATATGGAATTTGGTTCTTCTCCAATTCCATATATAATATTGCAACACATCATTAAAATTTTAAAATTAATGGTTTGGGAACTGTTTCGTGATTATACTTCAATACATTATATTAAAATATATTTTAATATATTTTGACTCTTGAGTTTAATTTAGAATTTTAATAGCGTGGCTCTTTCGTATCCGTAGAGCTTGAATTGAAAATCTAAGGGCGAAAGAATAGAACTTTTCAATTAGAAATGTAAAAGTGTGGACACAGATGTGGGTCTTGACTTAACATAGAATGGTTCGCTGGCGTTAATTGACCAAATATGAAAATGACGTTAAATGGGTTACCACATGCTATTCACTACTGACTTTTAATTTTTTTTTAGGAAATGTTGTTTTTAAAGAAAATTTATAAAGAAACTCCCATCTCTAATTTGTTCAGAAAATTTTAAAATCAATGGTCTAGGAACTGTCAAGTGATTATAAGTTTAAAAACTTCAATACATTATATCAACACAGATGTAGATCTTGACTTCCCGTTTATTTACTTCTATATGAGTTTAACACGTATAAATTTCCTTTGATTTTAAAAAATTAAAAAATATTTACCTTTAACCTTCTAAAATTTTAAAAAAATTTCTGACAATATTAAAATAAATTTACCTTGAACTTTCAAAATTTAAGAATTTTTTTATCTTAGTCCTTTAACAAGATTCAAAAAATTTTATCTTGTCTTTCAATGGCCCCCTCAACAAAATTCTTAGTTCCATCTCCACTTCTATCCATGTGGGGAGGAAAGACACCACTGTACTCCGCTACAAAATTTATTTTGTAATGGTTCGCTGGCATTAATTGATTAAATATGGAAAATGAAGTTAAATGGTTACCACATGTTATTCACTACTGACTTTTATATTTTTTTGAAAAATGCTATCCTTACACAAAATTTGTATTGAAACTCCCATCAGAATGATGTGGTAGTGATAGTGATAGTGGTAGTGGCAGTGCCAATTTTGTAATTAAGAGTTATTATGATATGTATTTTATTTTTAAATGAAATGCTCTCATTGAGAAATATCATTCTGTATAAAAATTTTGTATAAATTTTTTATTTGTATAGCCTCACTCTTTTTTTGTTTTTAGAAAGCAAAATTCCACTCAGCCAATTAAAATAGAAAGCACAAGTTGAGACTACTGACTTATATATAGATGAAGACTTTTAAGCTCATTGGCTAAATTGGGCTTTTATCAAAGGGATAATTATAAAAATATTTCATAAACTATGACTCAGTATCATTAAACCACTCTAAACTCTAAAACGTGACACATTGGTTCTCTGAACTATCAAATTGTATCAATCACTATTTTTTGTTAACAATATGTTAGCACTCTGATAGAAGAGTTGATAAAAAATTGTCATGAGATTTACACATGTACAGAAAAGTAAGGTCACTGACATTTTTTTTAATAATTGTCTAATGGCTGAAATGACACTTGGACAATCTAAGGAACATTTAAGTCATTAGACAATTATTATAACAAGAGAATATTAATGTAAGTATAAAATCATATTTTTATGAAAATTATAAGTCACATGATAACTTATCATAAACTTTCGTAACACATTGCTAACAGAGGTGTTAATTGATACAAATTGATAATTTAAGGGGATAATGAGATATATTTTAGAGTTTAGAGGGATTTAGTAATATTAAGTCATAGTTCACTAACATATTCCTAACAGAATGTATTGATTGATATAAATTGGTAATTTAAGGGATCAATGTGATATATTTTAGAGTTTAGAATGGATTTAGTAATATTGAATCATAGTCCAAAAGGTATTTTGTAATTACTCCTTAATCAAAATCAGTAGGGGAGCAAGAAATTTATTCAATGGCAACCATTAATCATAATTAATGGATCTTGTTTTCTGTAGTAGGACACTAAACTTCCACATATAAATATATAATAATAATAATATAACTTGCATTGGGCCATTGTGGCTCCACCACTAATCAAAATGATAAGTTAAAGCAAGAATTGCATGTTACCTTCAAAAGCATACCTTGCTTTATAGTTGTCAAAAAATTCATTTGGAAGGAGAATGTATTGATTTTTGTACATTTGTTTTCTTCTGCTCTAACTAAGTATCTATTGAATTATTCTTATAATTTTTCACTAAGTTTCTAAAAAATATACGCTAAGTTTTTTAAAGTTTTTTTTTAAAAAAAAGTTTTGCAAAGCTTCTTCCTAAGATTCCTATTAAGATCCCATTTGGTAGAGCTTTTTAGTCTAACTTTTTTTAGCTTATAAGTAAAAAAAAAAACTAATTTTTTTTGGGCTTTCTTGCTTTTTGCTTATTTTTAGTTTATAAAATAAAAAAAGTAAAAATTTTTTTTAACTTTTTTACTTATAAGCCAAAAAAGCTATACAAAACGGGCAGTTTCTAATAATTTCGTAACCATTTTTTTGCTTTCCATTTTTCTTATATTTTTTAGCCGTATTCTTCACTTTCGTTTCCCCTAGTGCTTTCGGCTTTTGCCTCTGCTTCCTCTTTTTATTTTAATAGCTATGGACTAGATTCCATGATATGAATGTACATGTTCATGCATGTATGGACCTAATAAATTATTTGCCTTTGAAAAGGGCTCAGTGGCTGGCCAATCCTCGTGAAATTTATATGGTTAATATAGACGATGACATTGCACGATTTTAAGGGAATAGTCGATTGAAGGCCTATACACTCGTAGTAAAAAAAAAAAGAAAGAAAAAAAGAATTGATTGTACTAATTGTGCTTGCAATTGATCGAGCAGATTGACAAAATTTGTGGAGATTCAAGATTTGATAGGTTCCTTTCACAAGGGCTTATCATACAAAAGCCATCTTGGAATTAAGGTGATTAAACCATCAATTTTTTATTAACGACATATCTTATCCATCATCAACTTTAAACAAAAATCCTTGTTTTTATTGTATATGGAGAGCTATTTCCATCGGTTTCAGTTACGTTATATTTGGATTTTAAATTTGTTGAGAGAAATGAAAAGAAAAATAAATGAAATTACAAAGATATTTATAACTAATAAAAAAAGGACTTTCTCATAAATGCATATTCATTTTTTGGTCATTTCTTCGTCGTTTTAGTATTTCTTTACCTCAACAAGTTTAAGATCTAAACATTTTTAGTTAGTTGACTGAAAATCAGGTGTACACCTCCAAACAGGGGAGAAATAACTAGAATTACAAACTAACTTTAAAAATAGTCATATTGAAAACGAAAACTCAACGTAACACCTCTAAAACGTTTAATAAATACAGAGACACCACCTCAGTTTATGAAAAAAATACAAACACGCCTTACTTTAGCTATCAACTCCTCTCCATTATATTAAATGTCCATTAATGAGTTAGATGGAAAGTACTGATGTCAACATCTTAAAATTTTGACATCACAAATTTGCCCTTATGGAATAACATATAGCTAAAATAATCTATACATTTATGAAAATTGTAAGAAAATATATAATTTTTTTATAAATTCCAATTATATTTTTCCTAATTAAAATTATTATTTTATTCTCCATAAATTATTAATGCAAAATACAATGAAACATGTAATTTTAATTGTGATTCTAGTTTTTCTTAGTTTTTTACATTAACCAAAAGGACCAAACTTTTTTGTCTTCAATATGCATCTTATATGTTTCAATTCAAACTTACCTCCCTTAGATTTATTTGCTTGCTCATTGTTAATGAAGAAATAGTTTGGGCCACATAAGCAAGCCTAAACTATAACTTTTTTTTTTAAACGGGCCTAAAAGAGAAAATATTGGTTCAAGTCTGGATGAGACACTAGGCCCGGCCTCGATTGGCCCATCGAGGTCAATGTTCTCCCTTTTGTGAAAACAAAAGTCAAGTGATCAGGTAGTACTGAATACTCAGTAGTAATCCCTATTAAATGGTAACACGTGGTGGGTGAATACATTAGTAACCTAAGTTAATAAAGTAGTGGAGATATTTTTAAGAAAAAATACTACTTGGTAAAATCTAATAGGATGTTTCCTTAAAAATCTCTCCACTACTCCTCAACTTCAGGTTGTTGATGTATTCACCCACCACGTGTCACCATTTGATAGGAATTACTACTGAGTACTCAGTACTACCTAATCATTTAACTATTTTCCCTTTCATGGAGACTAGGAATGCCAGCCTAGGAGAGGTGTTAAAGGACAGCTAAGGACTATAAGAGGTAGAGGTACCATCAGGGTAGGCATTATGGCGGCCTAAAGCTTTAAGTGGGACAAGAGTAAATACTTAGGCTACATTTGATATGAGAGAATGGAATATAATAAAACATGAATAAAATGATTATTTGCTTTTTAATGTTTAGTAATCCAATTGATAAAGCAACAAAAGAATGAAATATAGTATAAAATATTTAAATTAGATATTATATTATATATTATATATTTTTATATAAAATGTTATAAGCAACATTTATTTTTATTATATATTAATGTGCATATATAATGCATAGTATATATGTCGCATATGTAAGATATATAATAATATATGTAATTCATTATATAAACTATATAAAATAAATAAGATACGTTATTGTACATATAAATTATTGAAAATATTATTATATGTTATTGTGCAAGTATTAAGTAATTAATATATTACTTTTATATTACATATAATATGGATTATAACATATTATACGTTAATCATATTATTATAATATATCATTGAGAAGATATTAATAACTAAATATTAATTTATAATGCATTAATATGTTATTATAATCTCTAATATATTAATGTAACATATATCTATAAATATAATACCTATTAGGTATTATATATCATATATTAATCATATCATATATATCATATAATATGTATTTTAATATATCACGTGTTAAATATACTTTTATCATACAGGCATATAATATATTATAAATAAATGTTATATATATTAATATAATCTTATCTTCAAGTGATCTTATTTTTCGTCCGACGAAGTATTCCCTATGGTCATTACTTTTCCTGTTCTTGGTGGCCATTAGTTTTAATTTGGACTAGTGCTTGGAGACAATTCCTCATTGGTAGATTTTATCTAACTATGCCACTCAATTTTGTGGCACATTCTTACCATTCTTGGATCAATTACAATTATTGTGAGCCTGAAATCCGAAGATAACATGCTTCTATCTAATAACTACTCTTGCATCCTATGTTTATTAACAAAGGTATTTATTAATTTATTGATTTAAGATTATAGTTATTATCAATCTCCATATAACATTTAAAAATTGCTTCCATAAAAACTAATATTTGCTGGAAATGAACAACTAAAACACTGGGCTCTATGATGAATGATTTTTATTTTTTTTTAACCTGGCATTCTAAATTTTATATATTTTGTCACCAAAATATTGAGATTATAAAACAAATTCCTATATGAAGTTTAAAACAAAGTAGTAGTAGAAAAAGAAGAATTCTACGTAAATATTACATTTATATTATTTATACATATAGATAATATATGTGACATAAAATATTTTAATATCATATTTGTTTATGTATTGTATGTTGATAATATATTATAATATATGACCTATTATATTAATAAATGCAGAGACACCACCTTAGTTTATGAATAATACAAACACATTTTACTTTAGCTATCAACTCCTCTCCATTAAATTAAATGCCCATTAATAAGTTAGATGAAAAGTACCCTGATATGAACATGTTAAAAATCTGACATCACAAATTTGCCTTTTTGGGATAACATGTAATTAGAATAACCTATACATTTACGAAAACTATAAAAACAATATTATAACTTCCAATTATATTTTTCCTACATCATGGATTTAATTTTTAATTTTAATTTTAACTACAAATTATAATTTTAATATGCATAAATTATTAATGAAAAATGCAATTAAAAAAGTAATTAATTGTGATTCTAGTTTTTCTTAGTTTTCTCCATTAACTAAAAGGACCAAACGTACTTACATATTAATATGTTTCAATTCAAACTTACCTCAGTTGGATTTATTTGTTTGCTCACTATTAATGAAGGAACAATTTGGGTCACTTAAGTAAGCGTAGCCTATAACTTTTATTCTTAATTGTAGGAGAAGTATTGAAGGGCAATTAGGAACTATGAGAGGTAGGGGTACCATCATGGTATACAGGCCTTATGGTAGCCTAGAGCTTTAAGTGGGACAATGATAAATACTTAGTCTGCATTTGATACAAGGAAATGGAATAGAATAAAATAGGAATGAAATGATTATTTGCATCCTAATGTTTGGTAAGGCGATTGATAAAGTTGGAAAAGAATGAAATATAGTATAAAATATTTAAATTAGATATTTTGTTATATATTATTATGTAATACACTAATATTATATATTTTATATAAAATATTATAAGGTATATTTATTTTTATTATATATATTATCGTGCATATATATAATACATCATATATATGTCATATATGTAAGATATATAATAATATATATAATTTATTATATAAACTATATATAATAAATAAGATGCATTATTGTACATATAAATTATTGAGAATATTATTATATGTTATTGTGCATATATTAGGTAATTAATATACTTCTATATTACATATAATATGGACTATAACATATTATACGTTAATGATATTATTATAATAGATGGTTGAGAACATTTAATAAATATATATTAATTTATATTATATTAATATGTTATTATAACATATAATCTCTACTATATTAATGTAACATAAATCTATAAATATATTACATATTATGTATTATATATATTATATATATCATATAATATGTGTAAGTGGATTTTCTGGGAAAGCCTGTATGATCACTCGAACCAATATCAATGAATTTCCAACTTGTTGTAAAGAGACAAAGGAGTTAGAATGGGTCGACCTGCTTTTGGCCGATCACACTCCGACGGTCAAGTTAGCAATTTTAACCGAGAATAAAATGAGAAATACAAATAATGAATGCTTAAAAATCAATTTTTCATACCTTGCTTCTTCAAGATGCTGCGTTTTATAATGCAGTGTTCTCTGTTGAGCCTACTCATATAATCATGGCCTACCTCATAGGCTTATGCTAGTTAGAGTGGGCTGATCGGACAGGAATACATCTTTACCGCCATGCTTAAGTTCGACTGACCGGATGTAAGTATGGTCGTCGCGTGCTGTATCTCCTCCGCATTGAATATTGATCCGTTTAACATTAAATCCTGATAATAGAGCATTGAATGCTCTAATATCCTTGACTCGGGTGACTCGGTTCTTTGGAATCGGATAGTATTTATATTTGGGCTAACCTAGAGTGTGGGCTTGAATTGTCTTGATAAGATATGAGATGTTGCTGCCCACACGAATCCTCTTAGTATTTATCGGGCCTGCCTTATTGGATGGGCCAGATTTTTTTGACCCACAATATGTATTTTAATATATCACACGTTAAATATATTTTTATCATATATGAATATAATACATTATAAATAAATGTTATAAATATTAACATAATCTTATCTTTAAGTGACCTTATTTTTCCGCCGACAAAGTATTCCCTATGGTCATTACTTTTTCTTTTCCTGCTCTTAGTGGCCATTAGTTTCAATTGGACTAGTGCTCGGAGACAGTCCCTCATTGGTAAATTTTATCTAACTATGTCATTCAATTTTGTGGCACATTCTTACCATTCTTGGATCAATTACAATTATTGTGAGCTTGAGATTTAAAGATAACATGCTTCCCTCTAATAACTACTCTTGCATCTCATGTTTACTAACAAAGGTATTTCTTGATTTATTGATTTAAGATTATAGTTATTATCAATCTCCATATAACATTTAAAAATTACTTCCACAAAAATTAATATTTGTTGGAAATGAACAACTAAAACACAGGGCTCTATGATGAATGATTTTTTTTTTAACTTGGCATTCTAAATTTTATATATTTTGTCACCAAAATTTTGAGATTATAAAATAAATTCCTATATAAAGTTCAAAACAAAGTAGAAATAGAAAAGAAGAATTATAAATAAATATTAAATTTATATTATTTATACATATATATAATATATGTGATATAATATATTTTAATATCATATTTGTTCATGTATTATATGTTGATAATGTATTATAATATATGATCTACGATATATATTAATCAATAAACATGGCATATCTCAATCAGGCAAAACCCTTCATTCTACCTGAAACTCGTCTCCAAATTGGATCTTATTAGACTTCATTATTATAATATATATGTTAATATAGTAGATACGATAATATAACAATATATTAAATTATTACACATTATAGCATGTTTGTATAACATATAGTATATACATATATGTTGTATATCATAATATAATAATATTTATTATTTATAAATATTATATAGTAATTATTAATATAATATAATTAGTATATTATACTTATATTATACGTAATATGGATATTATATTATATGCTAATAATATATTATTATAATATACGGTATATAATATATTAATAGAACAAATATTAATTCAAATAATATATTATTATAACATGTAGTTTATAATATGTCAAAATATTGTAAACATAATATATATCATTCTTTAGATACAATACGTTTATCGTATTGTTTATAATATATTTATATTGTATAACATATATATTGATATGTTGCATGGCAATAATATACAATTGTAATATAGGGGATATAATAGATTATTAATAAATATTATATAATAGGCTAGTATAACATATAATGCAGAACACATTAATAATATTACAGAGTATGCATTATATAAACATATTAGAGAAAAAATATATATTAATTTTATAGTATATTATATTAATATATAATAAATACAATATATAATATTTTTATATATAATATATCAAGCATAGTGTATACAATATATATTAATTTTATAGTATATTATATTAATATATAATAAATATAATATATAATATTTTTATATATAATATATCAAGCATAGTGTATACATTATTATATATTATATTTATAATAATTTACATAAAATATATTAATTATATCATATATATTACATTTATATAACATATAGATATTCATATATTATATGTTAATACTATATCATTACAATGTATTGTATATAATATATTATAAATAAATATGAGTTATACTATATAATATGTTATTATATCATCTGGTTATAATATATTTATATTATAGGAATATATGTGCAATATTATATTTTGTACTCTTATTCTCTTCTCTTTCTCTTACACTATTATAGAATGAAAGAAATGCAAATGATCATTCCATACGATTCCTATACATCAAACGAGAGAATTGTAGGATCGAGTTTTCCATTTCATTTCATTCTTGCGTACTAATATAATTACTCTTGCATCTCATGTTTACTAACGAAAGTATTGGTTGATTTATTCATTTAAAATTGTAATCATTATCAATCATACACCTTTTAGACATTAATCTGAATTTGTTTCAATTAGAATATGGTTCCATATACCGTTTAGCAACCACTTCTCCCAACAATTATATTTGTTTACATTTTTTATGACATGGAAAACTTAAACATGGGACTTCTATGATGTCACAAATAACAAAAGAGAAGCATAAATTGATTTTTTGGAACTTAGCCTTTTAAATTCTATATATTTGATGTCACTAATAATTAGAGATTATACAACAACTTCCAATTAGGAAGTTAAAACCAAGCAGTAGTAGAAGAATTCTACACAATACTCCACCTCCTACCTCAATCACAAATATTAGAAAACTACAAAACATAATATACGTCACACAGATACAACTGTAAAATAAACTAAATTATTTGAGCTCGACTCATATTCGTCTTGCTAAAAGCTCGCATATGATCAACTTTTTCTGTAAAAATAAATCCAAGCTTGAACACATTAGGTAACTCGTTTATTTTTTGAGCTCCATTCAATAAGCTTAGTTTTGAGATCTATGTAAAGATAAACAATCCAAATTCTTAACACATTTAGAAGCTAGTTAATTTTTTAAACTCAACTCAATTAGCTTAAAAGCCCTTAAGCTGCACTTCGTTGAAGCTATATCATCTTATTTGATATCTATTAACTTAATAAAATTTACTAAAAGTATAAAAAATAATTGACTACTTGAGCTCGACTCGTGTTTGGCTCTCTAAGGTTGTATAAGTTTGGCTCTATATGTAAACAGGTTAAGCTGAAATACATTTTGAATCTCGTTATTGTTGAGCTTAAATCAATAAGTTATATGCATGGTAAGAGTGTATAAAAATCAAGCTACTTAAATATTGAAGCTCATTTGAGCTTAGCACAAAAGATATATAAGCTAAATTTGAACATATTTTGAAACTCGTTAAGTTTTCAAGTCAAGCTTATACAACCCACTACTCAACTCGTTTCCAGCCTTATTACATGCGGATGCAACTCATTTAAATAATCTAATAAATAGCTGTAAATTGACTACATTGGGTAGGCCAACTATACTTAGGAAAAAAATCACTGACCACTATCAATAGGACTTTGAATCCAGGCTGATTTCATAGAGATCATGGATAGATGTAGAGGAAGAACCAATTTCTGTTCGGGCTGCAGTTGAATTATGGATAGACTTTGAATCCAGGCTGATTTCATAAAGATCGCGGACAGATGTAGAGGAAGAACCAATATCTTTTTGTACCGTTGTTGAATTCTGGGTTTGGCTTCCAGTTGAAATATGGTTTAGCTTCTCTTGATGATAGAATCTCATGGCTTTAAACCTCAAATCTTCGGTGAAGGAATTCGGCCCTGGGATTATGTTTGGAAGAGGCATTCGGCCTTCGAGCATGCTCACCACCTCAGACATTGTAGGCCTGAGCGAAGGAGATGCATTTGTGCATAGGAGTGCTACTTTAACCATCCTTTCCACTTCTTCTTTGTTGAATTCAGACCCCATTTTTGGATCAACAAGGTCCACCAAGTTTTCACCTTTTTGCGATTGACAGGCCTACATATTTTAATTTTAAAGAAATAGAAAGAACTTTAGAAGAAAGGAAACGATTGGCAAGAATGATCAATGCTTTTGTTACGTGAACCTTCTAAAATGTATAAATTAACGATGTTGGAAACTCGACACTTGCATAGTTGGACTCCGACAATTGAGTAAAGGTAGGTATCAAAATATGTGTATGAAATGTATTGTTGAATAATAACCTAACAAAAATATTTTTAGTAATTCAAAGTTTATCATATAAATTTGCATAAAACTCTCATATTATATATGAAATACTCTATAACACCTTGTATATACTATTTTATTCTGCAAAATAAAAGAAGCTTATTAAATATAAATATTTTTTCTGCATCGACACGTACTGCACCTAAAATCCGAACCTGAGTCCATGCAACATACATCAATGCCTATCATGCAAATATTCAAGCCAACCTTTGGCCAACATAACAGTAAAATATTGAAGACAGATGTACATCAAAATTATGAGGAAAGGAAGTTCTTGAGTACCCAATCTAGTAGACCGATATAATTGTCACTTGGCATGTTGTTCTTCCCGCTAACAATTTCCAATGCTACAATTCCAAAGCTGAAAACATCTGCCTTGTAGGTCAAATAACCCCAAAGTGCATATTCCGGGGCCATGTATCCTCTGCAAATCAAGATTTTGATATCTCATTCAACATTCAAAAGTTACTCATATATGCTAAACACAATGAGCGTTTAACTACATTTATGATACAGATTAAAAGACAGTCCATTCAGAAAGGACAAGGTGACTCACATAGTTCCAGCAACTCGAGTGCTAATGTGGGTATTTTCATCTTCATTAAGCCTAGCCAATCCGAAGTCAGAAATTTTAGGGTCTAGGTTTCCATCAAGCAGCACATTAGTAGCTTTAATGTCTCTGTGAACAATCTTGAGTCTTGATTCCTCATGTAGAAAAGCTAAACCTCTGGCAATCCCAATGCAGATCTTAAACCTTGTTGGCCAATCAAGTAGCAATTGACTGTCCTCTGGATTTGAACATTATCCAACATTCAAACATTGCTATAAAACTAAAATTAAGTGGCTAATGACAAAACTTACTGAACAAAGCACGGGCGAGGCTATTGTTTTCCATGTATTCATACACCAATAACAATTGGTCCGCTTCAACACAACATCCATGAAGCTTAACAAGATTTGGATGTTGCAAGCAGGAAATCATGCCTATTTCATTCATGAATTCACGATTTCCTTGCGTTGATTTAGAGGAGAGTTGCTTCACTGCAATTATGGTACCATCAGACAACAGACCCTGCATCCAAAATTTACTTAGAATCTATATACAAAAAATCTAAGAAGTAAGATGGATTTATAATGGGCTTAGCTAGAAATCTAGAATACCTTGTATACAGGACCAAAACCACCTTCTCCAATCTTGTTTTCAGAATCAAAATTGTTAGTGGCAGCTTTAATCTGTTTCAATGTAAAAGAACCTATTTGCAACTCTAGACCTCCAAAATCTGTACAAGAATGAGATATATCATGAGCCTCTAATGCTTTCAGTGAAATAATATCCAATCAAATTTTAGAATCAAAGAAAAATCTCAAATTAAATCATAATTGAATTTGGGAGAGGGGTGAAAGGAAAAGCATCTAGAATAATAGTTTGAAGTTTTGAACTACAACCTTAATACAGAAATCTAGATTGTATCTTAGAATCTGTTTTATACTTGGGTCTGATTCTCAACTGACATATTCTGAATGGTTGGAATATATATAAATCATCACATGCATCTAATAAATTATCAAAAGAGTAGTTTTGGATCCATAAGCTTTAGTATATTTCTCAGATAGTTACTAAACAATTGCTGGTATATTACTAAAAATAGAACAAAGCAACACTGAGCAGTAAGCACATGATTTCATCTAGTGCTCACCTTTTCCATTCCTTTTACTACGCTTCAAATAACCCTTCCACCAAAGGATACTGACAATTACAAATATAATGCTTGTTGCCACAACTCCAACAGTAATATAAGCAGTATAGTTCTTCTTTCCACCGTCTGAGCAAGATTTGAAATCTGCAAACAACATTTGATAGCTTGGGCATAAACCTAACACTCATAGAGCATATTTTCTTCGCAGAACATAATTCTAGTATCATATACGTATATATGTATATATGTCTGTTTATGTGTCCAAGTTCAGATAGATAATGGAGCTTGAACTCAAGCATCTGCTCTGGCACAAAATTCCAAATAGGATTGTAGTGGTTATAACCTTTATAAAAAAATCTCAATATAGTAATCTATTGATGTTTTTCGTCACAATTTAATGTTGCGACAGAGGAAGAAAAACCTCCTTTAAGCATCACAAACATTACATTCAATAATGACATGGAACCTAAAAGGCTGCTTCAAGCATCCATAGAAGCACTTATTTGTTGACACTAATTACTTTGTTCTCTATAAGAAGTTAGAAATATGTATCAATAATAAAAGTAACAGAATACCACAGAAATGAAGGATGAGGGGTCCTTCAAAATCAATGAAACAAACAGAGAAAGGCGAGGGCAATAGAAGTCCCCAAGCTGGTAGAGATAGAGATTTATCTGATCTCTGCCTCTGAAGAAGTAAGTCAGTAAAGTCAGCAATCCCTCTAAAAAAGCAACAATATTGCCAACAGCCAAAAGACTAAGTTTTCAACAACCATGCTCTGCGGTCATGAGGAAGGCACAAAAATCAACTCGCTCGTAGTAAAACATAAAGGACCCCTTGAGTGATTTTTTAACAAAATTCACGAGGATCAAAAACTGATTTTAGCTAAAGCACCTTATAACATGAGCTCCCTTATTGAAAACTCCCATGAAAGTTTTTGCTTGAGCAAGAATGCCATAATGTGAGACTTATGTGTGTAACTCTAAAGTACTCGGTACATAACCTATTAATTCAATTGTAATCTGGGTAGTCCCCCCTGCCATTACAATAAATAACAAAGGTCTACTTTAGAATCTACATGGTTTTTTCACATTAGGTTTTAGCATTTGAGAATACTCGTGGGAGTTTTTTTTTTTCTTTTTGAGGGGGTGGGGGCGGGGGGTGTTGGGGTTTAACAGATTTCAATTTTTTGAAAACATAGAAATCATGTTTATAATTTTCTCCCTAGAAAAAAAATGAGAAACATGTTGGGGAGGACAAACTCTTTGTGTAAAATAAAATAAAATAAAAACTTGAAAACGTGTTTGGTTGTAAAAAAAACATCGTGCATTTATTTTAGCCCAAATTTCTACCACTGAAAGCCCACATTGCTAAACTAGGAAAAACCATCCATCAAAAGGAACAACGTTAATGATAATTTCAATAATTTTGACTTGTAAATCTAAATTTCAAACCCTGCATTTTTTTGAATCTTTTGATCTACACTGCAAGGCCATATGACATTAGACTGATGAATAAAAATCTACTAGCCAACCAAGTGATTATGGATCACTGAATATTAAGAGATTTCATTTTGGAAAAATCCTAGTTGTCTTCTAGTTCATTTATGGTCTAGATCAAAGGCCATATTAAACCTAACTAAACAATATTTCAAGGTCATGGTGGATAAGTTAGTCTTCACTCTTCAGTTTGCACCAGCCCAGGATGTACTGCTAGTTCCAACAACAGTAAGAAAAAGAACAGCACAAGATGCCATCAAAGATAACAACTAAATGATACTTTGTACATGCGAAACCATAGGATGTCAAGCCCCTGTTTGGATTGATTTGGAACTTGATGTCATGTATTTACACCCATACTTTTGGACAAAACTGGAAATCCCTTCAACAACATGCTTGCAAATAATTAAGCTGGTGGTAGAGACAAAACATCTATATTGGCTTTATAGTGCACTATGTTCCTCAATTTTTTGGTGTGACATAAATGCTCTGCCTTCTTAGTTTCATAAACACACAATAACCATTGTGCCCAAAAAAAAAAAAAACGTATTTTCAGGAAACCATGCTTTGACTATGTATACAGATAATATAACCACAATATAAGCAAACAAGAAGAGAGAATACAATAAAAGTTACTTACTAGGATTAACCGAAATAGCTGATATTAGAGGGCCATAAACTCCTCTATGAGGAATACGTGTAGTCCCTTTGCCAGCCCAATAAAATCGGATCTCCAAAATATTATCTGTCACACTGGCATTAAATGGTATTCTCACTCCCTTTAGAGCCCCATGAGCCTCATCTTCAATATTGAAATTCTTCCTAACTAAGTTTCCCTGAGATAAAAAAGAAAGCCAATATTCTTTATGACTTAGATAAAAAATAAAAAATATACATGTTTGTTAACATAACAACGTTACCTGAATATAAATATCAAATATCCGGCTCCCAAGACTGCTATATGTATTGTCGTTAGTAAAAAGTATTTCCGCAAAGTGCAGAGTAACAGTGTAAGTCCCATTTTCTAAGCAGTAACGGAAGTAAGTGAGTGAAAGAGGAGAAACGCGCGCAGTACTATACAATTGAGAGACATTTGTCGATTCTTTAGTAAAACGTGTATTCTGGTAATCAGTATCATCCATGAAGTCCCCAGTGCTACTGAAACCCCAGTAACTATTTGTCCTGGTAAAATAGTTTGCCGTACCACCTAGAACGTCTGCATCTCCTTCATACTCTACCTTTTCATTATTTTCTGTCGTGGCTAAATTATTTCCGCCACAATTAACATGTAAAGAACACCCATCTGGCATAAAAAGAAAAATGTAAATTATAACATCACATGGCCTCATCTAGTGCATTTAACAAAGATAATGCAAAATAGTTAAATATTGGTGGAAATGACATAAAGTTTATCCTCAATCACTATTATGAGTTAGAGCTTTTGATTACATGGTGTTTATTTCCTACTAAACTGTTGTATTATTGATAATTTTAGATCTCTGATTTGAAATTTTTAATCTAAATGATTTTTAGGGTCATATTGCAAAAATAAATGAGAAAAATAAACTAAGGTTTTACCAAGTTAGAGAACATACAAACTAGCACCAGCTTGATTCAAAAGTTCATGGCATTATTTTTATAGTATGTAGAAAAAGTCAAGCCAGAGCTCAAAGTAATATCACAAACTAGGATTAAGTGAATCCACTTCTTCTTGTTAACAATTTGAATCGTTTAAGGGATTGCCCAGAAGATACTATTTCTGAAAGCTTGGAGGTTAAATTTCCTAAGTTCTGAAAATAAGGTTACTCCAAAACTATGCATTACACTATGATGAGAATTTGTAATGAATTTCTAACACTTAAGGAGCAAATTAGGGTAGTTCACACTACTAGTACTTCAAAAGAACATACTTACATCTTGGACAATTGAAATCCTTCATACATGGAAGAATTCTCTTTCTGTTGCATAAATCAGTACAAGATTAATTAGCATTAAATGTGCGCTAAGCACGAATGTGACTACCCTTAAGTAGAAATCTCCTTCCCCTTATTGTAAATATGCAACTTTACGAAACAAGGGAATTAACAAATAAATAAAGAGCCTCTTACAAGGGGTTCTCCATTGAAGAGCTTCTAAACAAATTTACAAGATAATTCCTAATAAAAGAAAAAAAAACAAGCAAATAATACTTGTCAGCACTACAAAAATTGCCACTTAACTGGGAAGTATACAGGAGAAGAATTAACTAAAATAGAGAAGCATTCTTACGTGTTCTGTCGACAAGCAGGCTGATCAGGGTCTTGCCATGTAAAGTTATTGTAGGAAAGATCACTGCTTTCAATCGTTAACATTAGTTGTCATTATGATGGTAAATTAAAGTGATATGATGAACTGGTGATAGAAGTACAACCAATTTGAAAGGAGAAAACAAAGAAGGGTTTTTATATAAAAGCTATAAATCCAAAAATAAAACTCAGACAAATTAAGCAACTCAACTTCAATTTTTATATTAATATACAACAGGCATGTAATAATAATATCTTTTATAAGAAATAAAGTAATACTGCTAGGATGACAATCAATAATAAATTACCGGGTAGAAAAATAATAAGCTCACAAAATAAAACTAAGTACTTTTTAATTCAATACATAAACAGGTTCAACAAAATACAATCCAAGTACTAAGGTTCTTCTTCCTATTGCTGGAGTAAACAGCAGTCAATTCAATAAGCACCAATGAATAAATCTAGTTTTCAGTAGCTTAGAGCCAGAGTGAAGAAAAATCTAGAAGGAAGCAGTTAGAGAAGATTTAACTTTCCTTGAATCACAAAGTAATTAATTAAGTAGAAAAAGAAATTTAGACAGAGTTCACTGAAATTCCTCACAATTTTTCCTCCTTGTAATAAAGAAAACTAACAGTAAATGCATCCCAAAGGTGACAGTCTTGATGAAAATCAAGGGTGCTTTATTTTTATATTTGCAAGGGGAAATTGGGGGAGGTCTGGCCAATAAAACTGGGCAGCAGGCTGAGGTACAGATATGCTTTCAAGGAAGGAAATTTTGTGCACAACCGTATAACAGCTTATGAATTGTGAGGCACAACATAACACAATTAGATATGTAAAGGAAAAAGCATTGAGCCACGAATTAAGGTGAGTTAATGCAAGGTAAAGGTCATAAAATGCAGAGGGAAAGAACGCAAAGCAGATGTAGATACAGTAAATAAACAAACTAATAAACCATGCTTTAACTAAAGACATGGCTTATAGATTGAGTGAACTGATGACAGAACTCTCTTTTGCAAACATCAGTTGGGAATTTGGGAGAATGCATTGTGAATGATGATTCTACTGGAAAATTTTATTCCTTTTTATACCAAATGTAGTTTGATTAACTTGCTTATTTTTACACTTCCAAGTATTAATTTTGTTCAACAAGGTCATAAAGATTAAAACAAGCATTCGAGGTAAAAACATACATGCTACTGCCATCCTTCAAGATTGAAGCCGGTACACTTCCGCTTAGCATGTTGCCAGTCAAAAACCTATTGGAAGCAACATTATATGATGACAGTGAAATAATGCATCAGGTTAACATATTTGGGTCAAAAGAATTTAATAAGAAAAAGCTGCTGGCAGCGTAAGAGAAAATTAAAACGTAAAAAATTTTGTGTTCAGAAACCACTTTTCCTTGTTTCATTAACTTTTAGATTCATAGGAGAAAGTCTTTCTCTCAAGTCCTTTTTAAAGCAAAACCACATGCAACCTAAATTTTGGGCTTCATACTTACACAAACTTCCAATGCCTTCCGGTTACGCCATTTGGAATTTCCCCAACTAATCTGTTAAAACTCACATCCCTGTCCAAATCAAAACACATAGATACAGCTAAAATGAAAGAGAAAAAGAGCCTATACCGTAAAGGTTATTAACAGTTAAGTTTGTTCACTAAAACCTTTTCTTATAAAAAGTTTCCTAAAAAGAGAGGAACTTTAATAGATGAAGGAACAAACGTGGAAGAGTGAGAAGACGAGAAGTCCTCCTTAACAGAATTCAGAAGCAAATGAAGGAAAATAAAAGAAAAGGAAAAAGGAAAAGGAAAGGAAAAGAAAAAAAAAAACCCAATGGGCCAGCATAAGCAGTAATTCCTCCCAAGTACTTGAGACCAAAGGAGAGAACTAAGGTAACATATGATCTTCTACAAAATCCCAAAAAGTGAACATAAAACCTCTTGACCAAAAATTACAATAAGGAGAAGAAGGGGTAGCCCAATGGTAAGTGGCGCCCCCACCTATGTCTTAGTCATAGGTTTGACTCATCCTCCCCCTTCCCTAGGGCTTTGGCTCTTCAATGTACCACAAAAATTGCAACACACTCTGAGAAAGATCAAACAACCCTTCAGTCTCCAGCATGTAACAATAATTCCATGTATCACCTTTGTAGGCCCAATTTATCCATCACAACTTCCACTTCGTAGGATGATATAATTTAAAACCCTCATTACAGCCTTCTCCAATTGAAGGGAGAGCAAATTAGATTTTTATTGATGCCAGGCAAGAAGAGAAGAGAATCAATTTCCACTCAGTCTGCATCAGCTTTTCAGAAAAAAAAACATTTTCTTTATTTAAATCCAAACATTGTTTTTTGGTAAGTGAATACAAAAATCAATTGTTTCAGTGAACTGTAACCCGTAAGAAATTATTAGCAAACTAGACATTATGAAAAGGGAAGACGAGAAAAAGATACTAAATAGAGCTTGGATAGTATAAGGCTATAGATGTTAACCAAAAGCATGTTAAAAGTATCACTAACTATTTCATGCACTAGACAGCCTGAGCAAGAAACTCAGCCATAGAATATTTTTGTGCTTCAATGCATTCTCCCACCCCCGCCCCGGGTGGGAGCAGCCTGCCCCATGTTCCCTTCACCACAGGAGGCTGAAAAAACTAGCAAATGTTATCAATCTTCAAGAGGTTACCTATAAAAGCAACACCCTTCTTTGAAGCAAGTTGAAAGTCTAGACACTCAACTCACCAAGGACTGATGGAGGTCATATTGAGTACTTTTATAGGTCCGATTCTAATTCCAGTCAAAATAGTACGCTCAACTCACCAAGGACCTTCATCACCAAGGACTGATGAAGGTCCCACTCTAATTCCAGCCAAAATAGTCATTGTGGTTATGTAGTCAATTAGATGTAAACACCAGAAGTCAAAAAAAATTCATTCACCAAAGCTTAACATGCTATACTTACAACATTTGCAGATCCATAAAGGTCCAAATATACTTTGGGATTTCACCAGAAATGTTGCAGTTTCTCAAAACCCTATATCCAAAAAATGAATAAAATCAAAGAATGCAAGATGAAATGCACCTATAGACACTCATTAAAATCGAACAATATAATCATGAAACATACAATCTTACTAGCCCTGTAGTGCTGCTCAAGTTAGGAAATTTCTGTCCTGTCCCATTTATATCACTAATTCTCCTAGTTAAAGAGAAGACACCATGACCAATTCCATCAATAATATGCAACAAATCAAATAAATAAACAAAATAAGCAAAGCACCTAAAACTAATTCGTTGATATAAGGATGTTCTGTACTTACAATTCTGTTAACTTATTTAGAAGGGATATGTTTGAAGGAATGGGTCCCTCCAGTCCACTTCCATGCATTTCTCTTCATCGACACAAAAATTAGAATTGAGTGGTAATATACAAATAATGGAAAACCATTTTATATTTAGTCAATCTCAATAAGGCACTTTTCTGCAGATGAAAATCTTACAATCTCGTAAGCTGTTTCCAGTTCTGTATGAAATCAGGTATCGCACCGCTGAAGTTGTTATCATTTATCCTACTGCATTGTGCAAGAGACTGGTGCTGAACTGACACCATATTGAAATAATATAGGAAATCAAAGAAGATAGTATAGAAGCTTACAAATCTGTTAAATTTCTTAGCCCAGCAAATGAAGGTGGAAGCTCTCCATTCAACTGATTCGAGGACAAGATCCTGAAAGCCCAATCATGTAGCCAAACAAACAAGTTAGGTATTCTTTCATCATTAATAAACTTGATTTAAGGAGCAAGCATAACTAAACAAGGAACAAGATGTCTTACAATGTTTCCAAGTTCATTAGTTTCGAAAGTTCAGGAGGAACACTGCCAGAAAATTGGTTTGCTTCAAGACTCCTGGTTCAAAATCCCCATTGAGATCACAAAAAGAGAAAGCCAGGAATATCACCACTACATTTTGTTAAAAATGTGTGGGTTAAAAATGATGCCACTATTGTTGGGATGTAAAGTATAAAAACACATAAAATGAGATAAAAGGTGCGCGTGGTCCAGTTTCAGTTCTAATACTACTTTTGAATCAGTTTCACAGAATTCAATTATCACAGCACTCTCCAGAAAGAAAATTGATAAGCAAAAGTTGAAACGTACAGGTATGTGAGACTGGAAAAATCTCCCAGTACCTTCGGAATTTCCCCTGATAAGCGGTTTGCGAGAACAGAGCTGCATCAGAAATTCCGTGTCTAATTTTGTGAAAGAAGAAACTTAGAACTACTGAGCTCACTCTCAGAGAGAGAGAGACAGAGAGAGAGAGAGAGAGCTTACATAAATTTCAAAGGCAAAGAAGCCCATTCATGTGGAATTGTACCATTGAGGTAATTGTAAGCAAAATCACTACAAATGAGATAAGGAAAGAAATAGATTCAGTATACCTAGATTTTCATGTCATATCTTGGGAATCATGTATGAAACTAGTGTCAAAACTTTTGAACATCTAGCATGACATTGGCATTTGAAAGACCCTTACACATGTTGGAGGTAAGGAAGCTTCACCAGTTCAGGTGCTAGCACACCAGGAAGATTATGAAATTTAAGCTCGCTGCATATGTCGGAAAAAACTGTAAGTTTTAAAAGTTCATACATGGTTGCCATTGAAAAATTAGTAAGTGACAACAACATATATTAGCAGAAGTAAGGTTCTGGTCAAAACAGAAAGGGACTTCCTCAAACATTATTATGAAACAGTTTTTTCCATTGCTTAATTTTGAGTTAATCAATGAATAACATCCATTTTCAACTAAAAACTTTAAAAATCCATAAGCTGTTGATAAAATGAGGATGGAGGCCCTATCCACATGGTGTATTGAGATTCATAACAAGAATGACAATCTGCATGGCCTGTTATAGTTTAAAAGGGAGAAAAGAATCTTATAGCAAGAATAGAACATAACCCTTTATAATATAGAGTCTCCTTCATTTTCAAATATTTTTATTTTTTGTCAAACACAATAACATCCTTCTTTTAGATTCTATCCGAGGTTGCTCATGGAAAATATTATTTATCTTCACTTTTAGGATATGGTTCCCAATGGGCCAATGGCAATTCTGTTTGTAAAATAATAAAGACATTATATGAGACAGGCCTAGTGAGCAGGATATATATAGTAATCACACAAAACATAATTATGTGGAAGACTTAAAGCAACGTCTTTAGACTTTAGTAATAAGATGGAGAAACTATACATTATTACGACATGACAATAGGTGTCATTCACGAAGCCGCATTGGCACGTAACATTTCTCTTCGATCCCTTTGGTATCTGTGGTGTTACCCCAATAATTTCATATTGGCATGAATCACCATTGAACTTCCAATATTTTGCACCCATTGTATTGGCAATTTGCTGGAGAGCATCCACTAAATGACATGTGTGAAGAAAAAGCACAAAATTTAGTCAATTTTGCAGAAATGAACTCATAAAAATCAGCCATAGAAAATCACTATGTAAAAAAAGTGTACCAAAAATAGGTAATAAGTTGAGAAAAAAATCCAATTAATCGCAAATTCAGTAAGTTAAAATTCATTTATAGTCGTTAAAAATATAAAGGCTTTTTCACTGATCTTTAAACTATCTTCACCATTGAACTTCCAATATTTTGAGTTTTGATGGATCCGTTCATCTGTTTTACCTATCTTTCCTGTATTGCCTCCTCCTTACCTCAATACAACCGTACAAGCAATCAAACTGAAAATGCTTCGTTTCTAGAATATAGAATTCCACAAAAAAATTGTGGGAACCTATGTTTTTTCAGATAGTCATCTGCACTTTTGACATTGTAGGCTAACCAAAAAACAGCTTTTTTTTTTTTTTTTTCCCGCAAAGAGTAGGACAGTCAAATAGCATAGGATTTAGCCTTTCTGCACAGCCTACACTTGTAGATCTAGATGTCTGGTTTTAGGACAATTGATATTCCCTGATTCAGTTGCAGAGCAAACAAACAGCAGCTGGCCTGATCAAGTCTTAGCAAAATCAGCTGGCACAAAGGTATGGCCGAACTCATATTTAATCAGGAATTCAGGATAGAATCCTTTCCCTCTACTTTGTAGTCCATGTTACAGGTAAGATTCATGTTTTGCAGCATAATCTACTAGACGGTCCAATCCAGTTACCAGAGAGAAACTTAGAACATAGAAGTACTTCAGTTATGTAGAACTAGAGTTCTAGATTGAGTATGTATAACAAAGGAGCGAGTGACTAGTAGAATAAATCAAAATCCTCTCTCGAATTTATTTCATTTTCGAGCTCCCGCATTCAGGGGCGAAGCCAGGATTTTATTTTGGGAGGTGCCGAAATTTTAAAACAGAATTTTTTTGTTAATAGATATAATTATTATATGTTAAAAAAATTATAGATATTTCTAAATTAAAACTCATAAAATTTTTTATGATGTAAGACTAAAATTTTCTACATGAAAAATAAAACTAAATTCGATTTAGCCTCAACAGAATATAAAAAAGATAAATTAATTATTTTTTAGTACATTTTAACTCAATCATTTTTTTAAGTGAAACTTGACATTCCAATTTTAACTCTGTGTGTGTGTGTGTGTGTCTATATACTTCTATTTGATAAGTAAGATCCAATTGCTAAATTGTTGCACATAAAAAAAAAAAAGAGTAGATTGTTGATTTTATTAGGTTAGGATGTACAAAAAAACATAGATAAAACCTATTATCCACTACACAATTAAGTTAGGATGTAGAGAAAAAAAAATCAGAAAATCTATAATCTACTATACAAAATTTTGATATTTTATTAAGTTAAGACCTTAAGAAGGATTTTAAATTATAGGAGGTTAAGGTTTTAAAATTGCGGGGGTACCAATAGGATAAAATTTTACTAAAACACTATATATGCACACTACATATACAAGGTTAGGCAAAAAGTGGGGGGTGCCATGGCACTCCTCACCTTTTTCATAGCTCTGCCCCTGCCCGCATTAATTACCATAGGTTTCATTATCTGTGTACTATTTCAAAAACCTTCTTTGCAATTTTTTTAAATTTTGAAATATGTTGAAAAAGACAAATCATGAAAACAACAAAAAAAAATCTATATACATATGTATGCAAGCGTGAGTTGTCAAAGCAAACCAACACCACAAATTCCATAGTAAAATAAATGGTACAGAGAGATAATCATAGCCATTTGTCACTGTTCAAAATTGTCGGAACATAGAAATTACGCATAATTCATGAAATTTGAGCTGGTGAGCTCTGATTTTGATCTATTTTACTACAATTATCATATAGAATTATGATCAGTGTTTCTACTGATTGGTGCTACTAATTCTGTAAAAGGCCAAATAAATGAGAAATAATCCTCCCTTTTTGTTTTCTTTTTTCTTTTTTAGTAGTGAATCATAGCAAATTGGTGACCAACAAGGACCAAATCATCCACAAGTCTATGACCAGTTATAATTTAGAGGTTCCAAAGTCCAAACCAATCAGCATGCCGTGAAGAATGTTGGTATACTCAAGAAAACCAATTCAATTACCAAGTTCAGCCGTGATTTCATAAACTATATGAACCTTTCTTGTTTCTGATATCACAGATCATGAATGAAACCTTCACCTCCCAATCACAGCAACCCACTATCTCTGTAATTGGAAAAGGGAACCCAGTGAATCTGAAAGAAGAAAATCCCTAAACTCAACTTTACAGTCCTCCATTTGGTTCTTGTTACAATCAGGGAAAATAAAAGAAAATTTCTAAATCTTTTGTTCCCTATTGTATTGATTTTCCACAAACACAACTCAATTAAGCCAAAACGCCATTCGAGGCTCAGTTTAAGTGAACCAGATAATGACAAACACAAGACTCCAAATTTCTATATTTCATTGCGTTTCCTACATTTTCTTGGCACTCAAACGGAAAGAAACCATCAATTTAAAATGGGAAATCTGCTTACCTTCATCCTGGGGCAACTTTGACTCAGAAAACCTCAATGACAAGAAGCAACTCAGTGCAAGAATCACAAACACAGCAGCCTTTCTGGGTAGCATGTTTTTGAGTATATCATGTGAGATCCCTTGTGAAGAATTGTCAAGAGGGATTGATTGAGCTCACTGTCTCTTCTACATTCTGATTTCTGGGAGATGGGGGTGAAAAAATGGAACAAAAGAGCTGTTAGTGTCGTTGTGCAGCAGTAGCAGCCATGATATATATATATACTTTGATATATAGTATGTGCATGTAAATGGGTTGTCTGGACGTGAATGTGGATATGCTAATTTGGGGGGTTTTGGACATTGGACTTTGGATATTTTGCCTATGAGTTTTGAATTATTCAATATTTTGACTCTACTTGCCCTTGTGTTTTTGTCATACAGAATTTAATTAGAATGGACTAAACAACCACCATCTGACTTGAAGATGTGATATGCTGAGAATGGTATTGTGGGACATATCAGGCCTAGGTGCAACATGTTACCAAAATTTTTCATCAAAAGTAACCTAAAATGCCTAATATTGCCCTACACTGTCGTATTAAAGATCTCACCGTACAAGTCTCAACACATAAGTTACTCAACTCAGACAAGAAATTTCAAAATAAAAAATTACTAAATCTATCTTCATTATAAAATTTGATTTAGAGGCTCTGAATATCTTTAAAATTCTATAGGGGTTAACCTTTTTGATTAGAGTCCTGATTTTGACACAACATAGTAAATTATTTAATTTTTTTTTCTTTTTTCCTAAGTGCTATAATCATAGTTGTAGATTTTAGAGATTATTTTCTATGGGTCAAATAAACCCCGGCCTAATCCACTAGGACAGACCTAACTCGAGTTAAAGTAGTCTGCTTGGGTTAAGGGCAGCCCAGTCCAACCAAGGCGAGCCCGACTTCAATTAAACAGTCCAAGTAAAATAATAAGTCAAGCCCAAATAGTGGAAAGCAATCCAATCACACAAGACCTATACAACCCACAATATTGTGACAATCATGAGGGATATCAAGACATTTAATGCTCTGATAACAACATTTAATGTGGAGAAGACGCACCAGGCAAGCGCATGGCTCACGTCCGGTCAATTGAACTTGAGCATGACGATAAAAGTTAATCTCTATCTTATCAGTCAACTTTAGCTGGCATAAGCCTATGAGATAGGTCATGATTACCGGAGTAGACTGGACAGAAAACACTACACTATAAATACTGAAGCCTCAAAAAGTAAGGTATGGACAATTTGATTTCTGAGCATTCACTTTCTATATTTTTATTCGATTCTTGGTTAAGATTGCTAACTTGATTATCAGAATGTGATTGGCCTAAAGAAGGTCGACCCATTCTAACTCTTTTGTTTCCTTGCAGCAAGTTGGAAGCTCATTGATATTGGTTCGAGTGATCAGCCAGGCCTTCCCAGAAATTTCACTTACAATTGGCGCCGTCTGTGGGAAGGTCCAAGTAGACATGAGTACTAGCTTCTTAGGGAAAAGAGGAGTCCATGCCACCGGACGAGGGAACGAAACTCCTTTCGGCAATGATAATACCAACTCGGCGGGCCACCAAACCACTCTGGAAAGAAGTAACTGGGGTCGGACAAGGAGGTCGGAGACCCGGTCTCCTACTGGAAGCCACCGGGAAGCAAGAGACGAGTTACGGAGGGACCCATACTACGTCAGGCGACCAAACCTCCGTAGGGATCATCACCGGGACCTAGGCCCTTCACTTTCCATTGGACGTGTGCCCAGTGATCATTCACTTCATGCTGCTAAGAGGGAACTTCGGCAACGTGATGAAAAATTGCTAGGCTTACTTCCCAAGTCAGGGCAATGAGGGACACAATATCTAGAAGAGATCACCGAGTTAGAAGAGGATCACCGGGCCATCGCAATAATAGGAGGAGTCAAGATCCCAGGAGTAGAAACTTAACGCCGGTACATGATGTTAGGAGCCATGCCTGCAGTACCAGCCACTATAGTAAAAGACAAAGAGATCGGCATCACAGGAGGAGCCAGACACCCCAAGACAAAGATCGGCCTAGAATCGGTCAGTAATAGAATGAATGGGGCAAGTGGCTAAACAAGAAACTTGATAGCAAGGAGAAGCTCCCTAAGGCACGTACCACACAAGACATGGTCAGCAGGGCCTTGGATCAGATAGCATCGATGCTTTTCACGGAGGAAATCGAGAGCCGCCAACCTCCAAGAAAGTTTGCCCCACTGAAGTTCATGCCATATGACGGTAAAGCAGATCCAATCAGTCATGTCCGGCACTACAACCAGATGATGGCACTCTGGAGTGGGGCTCAATCCTTAATGTGTTGGGTTTTCCCATCTAGCCTGGAAGAGGTGGTCTTACAATGGTTCGATAAGTTGCCATCCAAATCAGTATCTAACTGGAGACAGCTTGTCAAACTATTCACTGCTCGCTTCGTAGCCAACAGCAAGCAACCTAGAGAGGTAGACTTCCTACTCACCTTACCGAAGAATGATGGAGAAGAATTACAGGCGTATATGCAGCGTTATTAGGAGGCCTATAATGAGATTGACGAGTGCAGCAAGCAGCTGGCTATAACTCAGTTTAAGATCAGCTTGCCCAAAGAGCACTGCCTACAATAGTCCTTAATGAAGAAGCCAACCCTCAAGGTGTAAGAGTTAATGTCGAGAATCGAGCAATTTGCGAGGTTTGAGGAAGATGTACCACAACTCGCCCCGAGAAGGTCAGAGTTATCGTTGAAAAGAAGAATGGACGGGATGCAAAGAAGTTTCGGTGGGAAAACAACAACGGTCGGAGCAAGAAGGCAAATAATGGGGTTTACACTGTCTTTCAGGACCCCATTCATAAAATTTTGCCCCAAATCCGCGACAAGTCGTTCTTCAAATGGCCCCCGAAGTTGGGAGAAGACCCTATAGCCAGAGACCAAGGGAAGTTATGCTCCTATCACAAGGAGAAGGGGCATCAAATAGTGAATTGCTGACATCTCAAAAGTCACCTCGAGGATCTGGCGAAGGCTGGTCACCTTGATCAGTATATTGACAAAGAGAAGATGAAACGGGAGGCCGAGTAGCCAAGGCTGGAGGCCCCCCCCCCCCCCCAGAAAGAAGATAGAGCTGAACCGGTCCGGGTGATCAATGTGCTGTATGGGTCGGTTGAATCAGAAGCTATTGACCGGCATAGATACTGGGCCGATGTTTAAAAGGCAGATAGGCCCTCTTCCCAAGAAAATCAAGGTCGACAGTGATATAGCAACCATAACCTTTACTGATGAAGATCTTGTGGGAGTTTAGACTCCCCACAATGACGCACTGGTCGTGACTCTAGGAATGGCAGGTTGTGACATGAAGAAGTTAGTCATTGACCAGGGGAGCTCCTCCGAGGTTATGTACTACGACCTATTCAAGAAGCTAAAGCTGAAGGATGTCAACCTCCAGCCCTCGCTTAATCCATTGATTGGGTTTAGCTTCGACCCAGTTTGGCCACTTGGGAAAGTAACTATCCCTGTGACTGCGGGAGGGATTACTCTGCAAACAGAATTCCTGGTGATCAACGTACCATCCCCATAAAATGCAATCATGGGCCAAATATGGTTGCATCTCATGAAGGCTATCCCCTCTTCCTACCACTAGCTTATTCGATTCCCGTTCCCAGAGGGGGTGCAAGAGATAAGAGGGGACCAAGTAGCTGCCAAGCAATGCTTCCTTACGGCATGTGCAACAAAAGCAAAAGCAGGTAAAGTGCAGATGATGGAGCTTCATGAGGATACAGCCACGATTGATGATGTTGGGCAGGTACTAGAGAAAAAAAGCCATCGAAGACCTAAAGAAAATCCATATAGATTGGCAAAAGGAAAAGTACTTTGTGATCAGTGCTTCCCTATCCAAGACTGAAGAAAATTCATTGATCGAGCTCCTGACGAGCTATATTGAAATCTTCACTTGGGCTCCTGACGATCTTCAGACAAGTGCCGACCATTCTTTCAGCTTTTTAAAAAGCAGGGGCGATTCAGTTGGACTTAAGAATGTAATCAAGCCTTGATAGATCTGAAGAAATACCTGAGCTAGCCACCCCTCCTTTCCACCCTATCGAAGCATGAAGAGCTCTACCTCTATCGGTTGGTGTCAGAGCATGCGGTTAGTACCGTACTCTCTCTGACAGCCAGATCGGCAGCAGAAGCCGATCTGATATGTTAGTAAAACTCTCCTGGGGGTAAAAAGTAGGTATCTACCATTGGAGAAATTCGCCCTTGCACTAGTAGTGGCTTCACGCAAACTGATGCACTACTTTAGGGCCCACACCATCAACGTTCTAACAGATCACCAGGTAAAACCGCTCTTGAGAAGGGCCGATTTCTCTAGCAGGATAGCTAAGTGGGTCATTAAGCTAGGAGAATTCGACATCAAGTTCCATCCACGATCAGCAGTCAAGGGGCAGGTACTAGCTGACTTTATTGCTGAATTTTGTCTTGAATTGCCACAGGAAAACAATCCGACACCATCTGCCGACCTCCAAAATGATCACCTCCCGTTGGATCTTTGGCAAAATGATGATCATTGGAAACTATTTGTCGATGGAGTATCCAATGAACGGGGGGCAGGATCGGGGATAGTCCTCGTTACACCAGACGGTATAGCATTGGAGCAGGCCATCAAACTGGAGTTCACCGGTTTAAACAATGAGTCAGAATATGAAGCTTTTGTCATCGGGCTGCACTGTGCTCTCGATCTCAAAATTGCTAAAATCATGATCTACTTAGACTCCCAGCTAGTAATGAATCAAATCATAGGAGAGTACGCAGCAAAAAATGATAGAATGGCACAGTACCTGATCAAAGCAAAAGAGTTGCTGTCCAAATTTAGCAAATATAGGCTCCACCAGAGTGGTTGCGACAACAATGCTCATGCCGATGCCTTAGCAACACTCACGACGGCCCTAAAGTCAGGTTCGGAGAGAACAATTCATGTAGAGATGCTAGCCAGTCCTAGCATATTTCAAGAAGAGGATCAAGCCCTAGCAATTGAGCAGTTGGGACTATCATGGATGGACCCAATCATCATCTATCTGGACAAAGACGAGCTCGCTGAAGATAAGAATGAAGCCAGACTGATCAAGCATAAAGCCCTCAGATATTGGTTGTCACCAACCAATGAACTCTACCGAAGATCTTTCACGGGTCCTTACTTGCACTGTGTTCACTCGAAAATAGTGCAAGACATTCTGTTCGAAATCCATGAAGGGATCTATGGAAGTCATGTTGCGGGAGACCTGTGGCCCACTGAGCTATCTCATAAGGTTACTGGTGGCCTAATATGCAAAAAGATGCGGCCCAGTACGTGCTGAAATGTGAAAAGTGTCAAAGGTATTCCCCAATTATACATCAGCTTGCTGAGGATCTCGCAACTATAACCAGCCCTTGGTCTTTTGCCCAGTAGGGACTAGATATTGTTGGGCCCCTTCCCCGAGCTCCAGGGAATAAGAGGTTTCTCATCGTGGCGACAGACTACTTCACTAAGTGGATAGAGGCAGAGCCTTTGTCAACCATCAAAGAGATTGATGCTAAAAGATTCGCTTGGAGAAACATAGTGACAAGATTCGGCGTACCTCGTTCACTTGTCTTGGATAACGGCACCCAATTTGACGGTAACATGTTCAGGTCGTTCTGCGAGGAACATAGAATCAGAAACTACTATTCAACATCGGCCTATCCACAGTGCAATGGGCAGGCCAAAATTTCGAACAAGACTATGTTGAACGGGATCAAAAAGCGGCTGGAAAGGGCTAAAGGAAAATGGGTGGAGGAACTACCGAGCGTTCTATGGTCTTACAGAACCACCCCAAGAAGATCTACTAGCCAAACCCCCTTTTCTTTGGCTTATGGGGTGGAAACATTTATACCTTTAGAGGTGGGGTTACCAACGATCAGATCGACAACATTTAATACTGAATTTAACGACCAGACTCTGGCCAAAGATCTGGATCTTGCCGAAGAAAATAGGGAAGCTGCCCTAATTAAACTCACCGGATATTAGCAACAATTAAGTTGCTTGTATAACAAATAGGTTCATCAAAGAAACTTTGTACCAAGAGACTTAGTGTTGCAAAAAGTATTGGGGGCAACGAAGAAACCATCAGATGGCAAGCTCGGCCCCAACTGGGAGGGTCCCTACCGAGTGGCGTCCCAAGTCGGCGTGGGGGCATACCAACTGAAAATTATCGAAGATGGAAGATAGCTACCCCGGCCCTGGAATGCCAATAACTTGAAGAAGTTTTACTAGTAGAATTGACTCTTGTATGATGTAACAACTCAGTAATGTCTACTCCTTCTGAAACTTCATGTGATTAATGAGAATTTGAAGTAATTTGAATAATTCTGTTTGTCTGATGCCATTACAAAACATAAAGCACTAAAGGAAGAAAAAACCAAGTGTAAAAACTTGGTCTTGGACCATTTACGGCTAGGTCGGCCAATGAAGGTCATAAAAACCAAGTGTAAAAGCTTGGTCCTGTCCAAGTTGGACAGGTTGGCCAATGAAGGTCACAAAAACCAAGTGTAAAAACTTGGTCCTGGACCATTTATGGCCAGGTTGGCCAATGAAGGTCATAAAAACCTAGTGTAAAAACTTGGTCCTATCCAAGTTGGGCAGGTCGGCCACTGAAGGTCATAAAAATGAAGTGTAAAAACTTGGTCATGGACCATTTATGGCCAGGTCGGCTAATGAAGGTCATAAAAATCAAGTGTAAAAACTTGATCATGGACCACTTATGGCCAGGTCGACCAATGAAGGTCATAAAAACCAAGGGTAAAACCTTGGTTCTGTCCAAGTTGGGTAGGTCGGCCAATGAAGGTCAAAAAAACCAAGTATAAAAATTTGGTCCTGGATCGTTTATGGCCAGGTCGGCCAATGAAGGTTACTAAGTGTACAAGAAAACTTGGTCATATCTAACATTGGGTAGGTCGACTACACGTAAGCCACAACTCTTATAAGCAAGCTTATAACAAAGACCCGCCTTGGTCATACCTAAGTCAAGAAGGTCGGCAGAGGAGCCACAAGAACTGAGGAATCAAAAGATAAGTATCTTGACTCAGTTCGACCTAAGTCTAATAGCTTAGCCTAAGTAAAAGGCCACAAATTACAAACTAAGTCATTCATTTTCTTCGCTAAAACCAATTTTTGGCCTAAGTCTAGCAGCTTGGCGAGTAAATGAAAACCTTTTGTTTTTCCTAACTTATCTAGAATATCTTGTCTTTGGCAAATTAGCCCAGATGTTTACATTATAAATTAACTATATATCGAAGAAAATGCACACAAAAGACAACAAGTGGAAAAAATGTTCATTCATAAAAAATTAAAATTACAAAATCGTATTTACAAAAGTAAAAGAGAAGGCCCTAAGGCAGCTTGGTGGCTGGAGGCTTGACAAGGGGCAGAGTAGATGAAGGCAGCTCAGTGGATGGAGGATCGGCAAGGGGCAGGTCAGCCGAAGGTAATTCATTAGTAGGTAGTAGATCGGCAAGAGGAAGCTCGGCAGGATTGACTTCGTTGACTACCTCGAATCCAGGGCCAGTGTTCGCCTCTCCACCTTATGAGTCAACGCCCTCTTCATCCTCAGACTCCAGCTCGGCATCAGCCCAAGTAGGTATCTCCGTCCAAAGGGAGGAAGATCTGTCCAGCTTTGACTTTCTCAGAGTTGACTTCCAGCCATCTTGGAAGGCGCCTTCAGTAATTTCCTTCACTTGGACCTCATATTGATCCTAGGCATTTTCAAAGCCCTTATTGTATTGAGCCTTGCCATCCTTCTTTAGCCGTTCCACCTCTTGCAGAGACTCAGCCAGAGCAGCCTGTGCTTCAGATGCTGACTTATCAGCGTCAGCTAGCTTAGCCTTCAGATCGGCAGTTTCAGCTTTGGCTTCATCGAAGTCTTTTTCCTACTACTTGTAGCAGGCCTACGTCTCTGTAAGTAGAACCTGCTGATCCTGGAATGCATGATGGAAACCCCTGGCCTCGCAATCCCTTACGTGGTAATTGCACCTCATCCGATCATGATTTCGTAGCAGATTGGTATGTCGATCTTGCGGAGTGCAAAATCGATGCATGACCTTCAGACTCTGGATTGCTCCCTACGTAAAAAAAATTGGGGGGGGGGGGGGGGGGGGGGGGGGACAACAAAGCTCAAATGGATAACTCGGCATAAAAATTGAAGTCAGAAAGACAGATGGGGAAGTCTTCTTACCGCCACAGACGCGTGAACAGCTCCAGCCAGCAGGTCCCCGTCGTCAATTTCACTCACTTCCTTAACGTCCTCAGGTAGCACTATGGCCTGAAGGGCCCCAACAGCCACGCCGGGGCAATTAAGGATTGAATCCATGACGGTCATAGCCCGACCAACAACCTTCAGCCAAGCTACGAACTCCTCGGGCATCAGCTCATCTACTTTGCCTTTGCCCTTTGGGTCAGTCTCCGCCGATACAGAGGGGGTAACAGCGAACTCCACCGTTTTGGTCTGATCAGCCTTTTTTTTGGCGGTCTTCACCAGCCTCCTCTTCTTCACTCTATCTGGGGGGGGGGGGGGGGGTTTAGAGTGTCATCTAGCTCAATCACCTCGGGGATAGCAGTGGCTTTGGTGCCGAGTTGCACAGCAGGAGGAGGAGGAAGGCTAGTGTCTTTAGTAGGAGCTGTGGTAGTGGCGGAGGATGAGGCCACCCCTCTCTTCTTCTTAAAGACCCTTCTTCCCAATGCCAGTGGCAGATCGCGTACTTTGGGGGCCATGTCTCCTTCAATGACAGCAGTTATAGGCACATAAGCAAAAACGACAGGGGGTGGGGGCAGGAATGTTGGGTACTCGCCGATCTCGTGAAGACTTCCTACTGCCTTCTGCCTTCTGCGCTGCGAGAACTGTGGCGGCAACTCCATATATTGCTGTGAAGGATTGATACCGAACTAGGTATCCCAGGCAATGCCTAAAGAGTAATTGAAATATTGAAGCATCTTGAAAACATTCTAACTTCTTATGGTTTACGATTGATGTAGTTGTTTACTCTCTTTATGTTTTAGCGCTTGTTTGGAACTTTTCAGAGAGAAAAAGAAGAAAGGGAAAGTAAATGAGGGAAATCACAGAAAAAGTGGTTATTTTTCTCTTTTTAGTTTTGCAAAAGAGGAAAAAATAATAGGAAAAAACAATAAAGTAACAAATTAAGACCTTTCCTTTGACTTATCAACTTTGCTTGATGACTTAATTTCTTGGTGTATTTCTTTGTAATAATTTTATTTTCTTCACTGACTTTTCCTTTCCCCTCACCAAACCGAAAGGAGATTTTTGGTGTGTGAAAGCTTATAATTTATTTATTTTTTTGGTTCATTAGAAAAGATTATAAAAAGGGCTGAAGCCAAAAAGAAGATCTGAAAAAGGGAGTTCAAACTCCTGACCTTCTAAAAAAAAATTAAAAACTCTAATCAACTGAACTAGCCCCAGTTGGTTGAAAAACTTATAATTTATGAGCTTGGAAGCCAGTCCTGTTGGCTACTAATATTCTAAGTTAAAGAGTTCTAGAAATAGGATTTATTATTATTATTATTATTTTGTATGTCTAACCACCGCCTTGCATTTGATGATTTAATGAATTCTGCCTTCATGAAAAATTACTCTACCCTACTATTGCCAGGGCAACCTGTTTGTTCCCATGGCAATTTTGTGGTATTTTTGTATTTTACAAAAATACCATTTGAAGGTTTCTAGAGAAATTGATTTCGAGGACTATGTTGTCAATTCATTAAAATTTTTGATATGGTAGTCACCTATTAGGGTTACCCAAATTAGAGAGAAAAGTCTTCAAATAATGTGACATGGGATCAACGAATTCAACAAAGTCTGTGTTTGACAATTTCTCCATTTGTTCCATAAATTTTCGTTCTCCCTGGCGGACGTAGTCGTCATTTGCTATTGAAAACTCTATGTCATTTATAACATCAGCTTACTTTGAATGCTTCAATGTTCAGTTGACCGGAAGTGATTTTCTTCTCTACCAACAGAGATGGATCATGGTCCGATCATAAGGAAGCTTAAGGAGAAGGGTAGGTGAGGATAGCAAGTAGCCTTTGGTACAGTTTATTTGTTAAATTTTTTTTCAAGGTTACAAGTAAAAAAATTAAGTTTTTCTTAATTTTTTTACTTTGTTGGTTTTGCTTTAGCTAAAGATAAGCAAAATAGTAAAAATAAAAAATTAAAAAAGTCAAAAAAAACTTAATTTTTTTACTTATAAACTTAAAAACAATTAAACGAAAAAACTATATCAAACAAATTTTAAATGTGAGTATTTGGTTGTATCATGTATGATGAATAAACTAGGTTATATACATCGAGAATCTGCCCAATGTTCGTTTGGCAGCTCACTTACAACTTGAACCTTAGACTGAGCAGGCCCAAGTGTAGGGGGCTTGATCTTAATCTGCCCAATTGTATGAAGGCTAGGATTCATTTAGTCATATGGATTTCACATGATATATATTTTATAATTCAATTGTCAGTATGGAAATATCTAATGAAGCACCAAATTAATGTGAGTTTGGTTTGATCGTTTGGATCAGTTTAAAATGTTAGTTTGGCATAATTCAGTCCAGAGGGACTTCCAGTTGGTTTTAGATTAGATGAACTCATTTGGATCAATTTATAGACCGACTTATTTAAGTAGTTTATCGATTTTCATTAATTTCTCTTGGTTTTTCATAAAAAATGACCTAAAAGTTAATAAAAGGTATAAAATTTAAATTTTGATTAAAAAAAGGTAGTAGACCAAAAAAAAAAAAAAAATCTATGTAATAGTTAAATAAACTAATCCAAAGGAGTATCAACACTACACAAAATCTCAAGAATCTAGCTTATGTGCTACTGCTACTACTTCTGCTTCTCTGCTTCTTTGGATAGGGAATAAAGCCAAGAATCCATCTCAAATCAAAATAAAACCTATTTGTGTAAGTGAACCCAACATCTACCAACATGTAAGCTCCTCAATCTAGATATCATGTATAAAGTTAGATCAAGCTTCTTGTCGGATCTTAAAGCGATTAGGTGTTCAAAGAAAGCTTTCTATAACCATTGACCATTAATATTATATCATATTTTTTCACTACTCACATAGTGACGGGACCTTTTCTGTTAAGTGAAGTCAAATACCCTACCTAAAAGGTGTGAGATCTACCCCCATATAAGTGAAAAAATAAGGACACAATTCAACAACACTAAATAATTTCTCTTTCTAGGTTGGTCATTAGCTTAGCTAAAGAAGTCATCAGTCTAGGAACACATGTCCATTTAAACATGTTCAAGCTTGAGAATGTACAAAAGTAAATTTCTTTTCCTTGATTTTGAAGAATTCTTTGTTTTGTCAATAAGAGAGGCAAGTCTACTTGTTGAGGGACTTCATTATGATTTAAGTATTTGAATGCACATTTGATAGTCATTTTATTGCAAAAGAGCATCATACATTTAAACACTAAAATAATATCTCGCGACTCAAAGTAGAACTATGTATATCTAATTTTCGTCAGTCGACCATGTACTAGCAGAACCTTGTGCATTAGCCGTCATTTTTTTCTTCTTGTATAACTTACTATAAATGTTAAACTATAGTGATCGCCACACCATTGGTTATGGACTTAATTTTTACTTTATTGTTCGTTTTCAAAAACTCTTGAAGATTACTCTTAGTAACTAATTCTAAAATAGTTTTTGAAATTTTGTTCTTCTCAAAATTTGTGACTTTCAAAAAATATCCTTTTGAGTTTTTGAGAAATGTTTTCATACGAAAAATAAAGTAATATGAAAAACGATGGGGTTTACAATTGTTTTTGTTTCACAAAACATGAAAAACAAAACCAAAATGAAAAGTACCAAATGGATAAATCATAAAACCATAGGTTCTATTGCCAGAGAATATTTGACTGATTCCACGGCAAAATACAGTTATTATAGGAAACATATAGTTGTACACCTCCGTTGTAGCAGCAACATTTGTTCTGGAAATAGTAACATCCAACTTCACAATTCAAACTTTGGTCCATTAATTTCGAATTCTGCTCCATCTACCCCAATCTTCCGTGTTGCGATGGTAACGTAACCCTAACCCTACCTGGCTACCTCCAAACTCTCGCATATACGCACAGAAATACATATATCAATACATAAGTATATACATATATGTAAACGTATATCTCTCTCGTCAATGGAAGACTCCAAATCAAACACCAACAACGACGACGACGATCATTTCTTCGACGCTCTCGATGAATTCCCCTCCTACGATTGCGTCGACGAGAACGAACCAGACCAATCCATTTCAAACTCCTCGTCGATTTCTCAGCTCGAAGCCAATGCTGATGTGTCCCTCAAACCCAAGCCCTCGCTGGAAATTCTCTCTCCCACCGGCCTCCGGCGCCGGCGATCGTGGTCTCACCACATTCGCAAAGACACCTCCGGCAATGATGGGAAAAATTCAGACCCTAATTCTTCAGTAAGTTTCGATGCTACGACTCCTGCGGAGAGAAAGTTTAGAATTTCCCGGAATCTGAAGGAAAATGAGAAGGGAAATGAAAAATCTGATTCGTTCCGGGTTCGGCTCAGGTCAGAAATAGCTAGTCATAGTGCGAACGAAGAGACTAAAGAGAATTCTATAGTTAATACGGCAAATGATGATAGAGTCAATGAATCGGTAACAGTAGAATCGGGTTCTGGCGAAACTGACGAGTCTTCATCAAATTTCCTTTTTGTTTTAGCTGGATTGGTAATCAAAGCAATTGGGTTTCAAATACGTTTATTGGTTAGTTTTTTAACATTTCCAATATGGTTGCTATATCCGAACGGTTGTCCAGTGCCATCACGGGCGTTCGAACGGATATGCGAATATAAAGATTTTTGAAAGCATATAAAAGCTTGAGTTGGTGTTAGATTTTAGGATTGGCGTTTTTATATTGTTTTAGGAGTAGCAGCAGTAGATACATATAGTATTCTTATTTTTAGTAGAGTTTTCATAGTTGTTTGCGATTTTTGTAATAAGATTTTCAAGTTTGCAGTCAATATATTTAATTTACTTTTATGCAAATTGTGTTTTTACTATAGAGATGAGTAGCTAAACATTTTTATCTCGGGATCAAAAGTGAAGATCAATTGAATATCTTGGATGAACGAAGGAGGTATATTATTGGTTGTAAAATTAAATCTTCTAGCTATTCCTTCTTCTTCCTCTTCGTTCTAGAATTTTCGAAAACCTGAACGATTGATTATGTTCGGTAACGTTTATACGTGAATCTATATTCAATATATGCGCTGCACGAAACGATGGTACTCGTTCTTGATTCAAACAGCCTAATTTATTCTAGAAGTTGAAGTTTTGAAGAACCTTTGTTTTTATCGTTAAATCTTCCGAATCAGAGATTCGCGATGTAGTCGAAGGATTTGCCTTATCGAATTATCTCCTTCAAAATTTCAAAAGACGCAATTGATTGGATCGGCTGATCCCGGGACCTTTTTCCTAATAGTTTACAGCTACATATTTTTTGAATTAATTATTCTTGATTTCAGATTAGTTTAGATAAATACACATTCTCAAAACAAACAGATTTTTCTTTTCTTTTTAGAAGCAAGTCATAGGGTTTTTGTGAGCAATTGAAAAAAGTGTTTTAGTTCTTGTGATTTTGTGTAACCTGCTCCCTGTGGATCGATCTCGTACTTTCGAGTTATACTACTATGCCATCCTACAATTAGGATCTCTCGAACACACATTTGGAGGCTGAGTCATCTAGACAAGGATGTGCCGATGACAAAATACTTCTCACCCTGCCGATTGATGTGGATTTTCTTCAATTCTTCAATGGCTTTATTCTCTGGAGTCTGCCCCACATCGTCGATAGTAGGCGTGTCCTCATGCAATTCTATCATCTGTACCTTGTCAGCTTTCACCTTCATTGTGCATGCCATTAGAAAATACTGTTTGGCGGCCACTTGGTCTCCTCTTATTTCTTTAACTCTATTGGGGATAGGAAATTTGATTAGCTGCTAGTAGGACAATGGGATAGCCTTCATGAGGTACAACCAGGTACATTGACTACTAAGAACTCTGTCTACAACGTAATTCCCTCGCCAATCACATGAATTATTACCTTCCCCAAAGGCCAAATTGGGTCTGAGCTGAACCCGACCAATGGGTTGAGAGATGGCTGGAGATCAGACTCTTTTAGCTCCAATTTTTTGAAGAGGTTGTAGTACATGACTTTGGAGGAGCTTCCTTGGTCGATGAGCAGTCTTCTCACGTTGCAATTTTCCATCCTCAATGTCATAACCAAGGCATCATTGTGGGGGGTTTACACCCCCACGAGATCTTCATCAGTGAAGGTTATGGACGCAACGTCACTACCGACCTTAATCTTTTTGGACAGAGGTTGTATCTGCATTACCTCCCTCAAGTGCGTAACCTTCTGTATCTCAGCCTAACATCGGTGTGGGTCAACAGCTTTTGATTCAGTTGAACCATAGCACGTTGATCACTCAGACCGGTCTTGCTTCGTTCTTCTTCTGTGGGACAACTTCTTGTCGTGGTTGCTCGGCCTCGCATTTTGTCTTTTCCCGATCAATATACTAGTCGAGATGACCAGCCTTGGCTAAGTCTTCCAAGTGGTTTTTGAGATGCCGGCACTGTTCTGTCTGATGCCCTTTCTTCTGATGATAAGAGCAGAATTTCTTCTGATCTCGGGTTGCTGGGTCTCCTCCCAGCTTTGGGGGCCATTTGAAAAAGAGCTTGTCGCAAATCTGGGGTAAGATTTTGTTAGTGGTATCTTTGAAGACTGTGTAGACTCTATCATTCGCCTTCTTGCCTCGGTTGTTGTTGTCTTCTCGCCGAGGCTTCTTGGCATCTCTTCTGTTTGTCCTTTCAGCAACGAAGCCGACCTTCTTCGGAACCAGTTGAGGTACGTCTTCGTCCAATTGGGCGTATCGCTCGATTCTGGACATCAACTCTTGTACGGTGAGGGTCGGCTTCTTCATTAAGGATTGCCACAAGTGGTGCTCCTTGGGCAAGTCGATCTTGAATTGGGTTATAGCTAGTTGCTCGCTGCATTCGTCAATCTCGTTATAAGCCCTGCAGTAGCGTCTTGCGTATGCCCATAATCCTTCTCCCTCATTCTTCGGTAGATTTAGTAGGAAATGGACTTCTTTGGGTTACATACGATTAGCTATGAAACGAGCAGTAAAAAGCTTGACAAGTTGCCTTCAGTTTGACACCGACCTGGATGGCAACCTGTCGAACCATCGTAGGGCCACGTCCCCTAGGCTAGAGGGAAAAATTCGGCACATCAAGGATTGGTCTCCACCCCATAGCGCCATCATTTGTTTATATTGTCGAACATGATTGACTGAGTCAGCCTTTCCATCATATGGAGTGAACTTTGGTGGCGTGAACTTACGTGGTGGTTGGCGGGACTCAACCTCCTTTGTGAATGGTGTGGATGCAATATGGTCCAGGGCTTTTTTAATTATGTCCTGGGTAGTGCAGTCTTTGGAATGCTGCTTCTTATCCTCCAGCTTTTCATTGAACAATTTTTCCCAATCTTTCTGTTGTTGACCAGCCTTCGCCCTAGTCTTGTGCTGTGGAGTCTGACTCTTTCTAGGGCGCTAATCTGCTCGCCTTTCGACACAACGTCCGGTGCTAGATGTTGCGCCCAGATTTTTCGCACTCGATGAATACACACACAAGTGGGAAAAATGCTGTACTCTCTCGTTAGAACTCACCCTCCTAAAAGAATAAGTGCGACTAGGTTTGAATTGAAAATTGATTTGAATAAAGGGCTTTTGAAAAAGATTCGGAGTCGCCACCTAACTTGATTAAGGTGAGTTAGGTCACCTAAAAAAAACTAAGAATAATTCGAAGACTACACTTAGGGTTTTGGAAAACGATTTTGAAAATATCTCCTCAAAAGAGGGTTTTTTAGGAAAACAGGTTGTTTGGCAACCTTTGGAAAATATTTAGCCCTTTTTGAAAAATGACTCCTTTTGGTCTTTGAAAACAGTGATCTAAGTTCGGAGGTTGGTTACGTGTAGGGAAGATGCACTAAGCCATCACCCTACCCCGCCCTTTCGGTACCTACATGTCAATCTACCCTAGATTCATCTACGAGAGTCTTTAATTAACCCATGTCCAATCCTATCCACTTTGAAAAACAATGTTTGAAAAATATGATGCATGATATGCAAGTGTAAAATAAGAGAATGGAAAAATAGATTTGAAAAGAGATTGATTTGAAATTGATTTGATTTGAAAATAGATTTGAAGACATGGAATTGAAATTAGAAAGTTTGAAAATTTGGAAATAGAAATTTGAAAATAAAAATTTTGAAATTGGGAGTTTGAAAATAGATTAGAATTTGAGATTTGAAAAGATTTTGGAAACTGCACCCATGAGGGTGGAATTGAAAGTTTGAAAAATATTGTGACCGCACCTATAAAGGTTGCCTACGTATCCCTTTGGGGGAATCAGGTCAGTCGTAGTTCGGACGGGAGTCCGATTGAAAAGAGGTTTATTTGAAGAGAGAGATTGGATTGGAAGAAAGAGATTGAATTGAAAATTGGATTTGATTTGAGATTAGAAAAGGAGATTAGAAGTTGAAATTGAGAAGAAGATTGGACTTTGATTTGAAAAGATTGATTTTTGGAAAGACTTGGTTTTGGAAAGATGGAGGTTCAGGAAATCTAGATTTAGGAAAGATGAGACTTAGGAAAGACTCAAGAGTTTAAGAAAGATTGGATTTAAGAAATGTTTGAATTAGGAAATGTTCGATTTAGGAAAGTGTCATTTTTGGAAGGTTTTGAAATTAGGAAAGTTTCGACTTAGGGAAGTTTTGAAAATTGAAAAGTTTTGAATTTTAGAAATGTTTTGAAAAAGGGAAGTTTTGAATTTGGAAAGCTTTGAAAACAAAGAAGTTTTGAAAATAAGAAAGTTTTGTTTTGGGAAAGGTTTGAAAAAAGAAAGTTTCCAGTTTAGGAAATGTTTGAATTAAGAAAGGAAAAGTTTTGAATTAAGAAAGCTTTGAGTTTAGAAAGTTTTGAATTAAAAAAGCTCCATAGGAAAGTTTTGGATTTGGAAAGATGTTGAAGTTTTGGAAAGATTTAGAACTTAGAAAGCTTGGAAGTTTAGAAAGATTTAACTTCAGAAAGTTTTGAATTTAGGAAACTTTGGATTTGAAAAGATTTGAACTTTGGAAAGTTTAAGATTTAGAAAGTTTTAGAGTTTGGAAAGATTTAAGATTTTAGAAAGTTTTAGAGTTTTAGAAAATCTTGAAATTAAGAAAAGTTTGAATTTAGGAAATGTTTAAAAGCTTGAATTTGGAAAGTTAAGATTTGGAAAGGGGGTTGAATTAGGAAAGATTTTTATGTTTAAGTTTTTGGAAACTTAGGGTTTAGGAAAGTGGAAGTTTAGGAAGGATTTGAATTAAGAAAGATTCGTATTTTGAAATTTAAAGAAAGATTTAGAGTTTAAATTTAGGAAACTTATGGTTTAGGAAAGTAGAAAATTAGGAAGGAGTTGAATTAGGAAGGGATCGGATTTGGTTTCTAAAAGCAAAGGTCTGATTTTGTTTCCAAAAACGGAGGATAGCATCTAGTTTCCTAAACGGGGAGATTTGAATTGGAAAGGGAAATTCTAGAAACCCTAGATTTGGAAAATTGTAGTTTTGATGTAGAAAATAGGTTTTGAAAACGTGTATCATTCAGATGTGAAAACAAGAGGTTTTGGAAATCTAGGTTTGGGGCAAAGTTTGAAAACCATGTTTTTGGGAAGAAAATTAGGGTTTCCTAATTGCTAGTTCTAGGGCTTAACTTAGGCTTCTAAGGAAAGAGTTTTTGGAAAGTGCGTTTTTGGAAACAAAGGTTTTCTAGAAGGGAATTCTAGGGAGGAGTTTTTGGAAAGTGAATTTGGAGAGGGAGTTTTTGGAAAGATTTTCGGAAAGAAGGAGTTTTTGGAAAGTATGGTTTTAGAAACGAAAATTTTAGAAGGAAAGTCCTAGAGAGGAAATTTCTAGAAGGAAGATTTTAGAAAGAGAGTTTTTTAGAATGGTTTTTGGAGAAAGTTTTTAGGAAGGTGAATCTAGGGAGTGTTTTTAGAAAGAGATTTTAAAGAGAAGGAGTTTTGAAAAGGAGTTGAAAAAGGGATATTTTGAAAAATAGATTTTGGAAGGGAGTTTTTAAAAACAATTTTGGAGAGGAGAATTTTAGAAAAGTATGTTGAAAAAGAGATTTTTAGGAAGAGATTTTTGAAGAGAGAGTCTTTGGAAATTATAAAAACATCTCACTCTCCTAAAGCGATTCTAGCCATAAGAGAGCTAGAACCACTTTAAGAAAGTGGTTTTGAAAATAAGGTTTGAAAATATAGACCAAATGGTCACTTTTAATATAACACTTTCCTAAAGCAACCTTAGCCATGGAAAGGCTAGAATCACCCTAGAATTGTGATTTTGAAAACAAGTTTTTGAAAAAGAGATTTTGATGCAATTTTGAAAACAAGTTTGAAAACGTTTTAAAAAACAATTTTGAAAACGGTTTTTGGAAGATCCAAGACTATGATATGCACAATGCAATTTGGGGTCGTGATCATACAAGGTTAAGGCTTCACCACATAATCAAGGGGGCCGGACCCACGTGGACTTTGGTTAGGCTAGAAGAAAGCCCCCGACACGGTGACTCTCCAATAGCCCAATCCTACACATGAACCGGGAGTCCCCTTGTTTCAAGCATGCAAAGAAAGGGGGGGAAAGAGATGGAGGATTAAAATAGAGAAAACCCAAGTGGGTTGGAGAGAGAAGAGAGAGGGGGAAGTACAGAAAATTAAAGCGAAAGCCTACCGTATGTCTTCTTTATTTTGCGCGCCGCACTGTCTTCGGTCTTTGTCTTGATCTTCACCTTCAGCCTTCAAGAGTTGTCTTCCAGCTTTGGATGGCAGCTCTTCAAGTCTTCAAAGGATGGGTGAAGGCTAGTGTATGAGTGTATGGGGGAGTGTATGAGTGTATAGGAGGCTAAGGTTTGTGTATAGTGGCTAGGGTTTGGGAAAACCTAGGGAGGCTAGGATTTTGGAGGTGCTTGAGCTCTGTATATCGAAATATAGGATTTTTAGGTTAAATTTGCAGACATTTTTCACGTTGAATGAGGCTCTGTATTTATAGAAGTTGGACAAACCTGGCGCCTGTTGCAGTGGCGCTAGGGCAAAATTCCTTTTGGCGCCACTCCGCCAGCCAATTAGGAAACTATTAAGGTCGGCAAGCAATGTATCTTTGACTAGATTTGGGCGCCTGTACTAGTGACTACCATGTAATCTTTAGCCTGGCTTCACTAGGAGTGACTCCGGAAAGTCCGGGAATAATTTGAAGGAGTCGGGAATGACCCGGAAGGCTGGAAAGGAGCAGGAACACTTAAAATAGTGTCCTGGAGGTATTTGACTTGAAAAGTGAGGACAAAATGTGTCGAAAAAGTTGACTGGGCCTTTAGGGGCAAAACGGTTAATCGAACCGGGAAACTGCCGGGACAGACTCGGATTGTCCCGGAAGAAGACTTGGGATCTGGAAACATTATTTAGAATGTTCCCAGAGGTTGCCGGTTTGATTCCCAGAGCCGGCGTGGTCGGAAAAGGAGACTGGCCCACTAGGGGCAAAACGGTCATTTTGTATCGGGTTTGCCGGGACTGACTCGGAATGATTTGGAAAGGTAAAGGGGAGTTGAGATTACTATAAAAAGTAGTCTCCGGAGGTTACCGGTTTGATACCTAGAGCCGGTGTGGTCGAAACAGGAGACCGGCCCTCTAAGAGCAAAACGGTCATTTTGTACCGGGTTGGCCGGAACTGACTTGGAATGATCTGGAAAAGTAAAGGGGAGTTGAGATTACTATAAAAAGTAGTCTCAAGAGGTTACCGGTTTGATACCCAGAGCCGGCGTGGTTCCCAGGGCATTCGGATGCATAGGGACAAAATGGTTATCTTGACCGGAAAGTCTAGGAAAAGGTCCTAAGGGCAGTTTGGACATTTTTCACCAAAGTGGGATAACAGACACTGGTGTTGACCTAGGTTTTGAGTGTTTCCACCACTCTAACGGTGTGAGTATTTCCGCTACTCGGACGAGGTTGATGATTTGTGAGTATTTCCGCTACTCGGACGGGGTTGTGAGTATTTCCGCTACTCTAACGATTCTGTGAGTACTTCCGCTACTCTAACGGTTTTGTGAGTATTTCCGCTACTCTAACAGTTTTGTGAGTAGTTTTGCTACTCGGACCGTCTCGAGGAATAAACTGTCTTGAGGGAGGGATTGAAAAGGGGTCTTATCGTCTCCGAAGAGACGTGCCTGGATTGGAACCGTCTCGAGGAATAAACTATCTCGAGAGTGGGATTGGAAAGGGGTCTTACCGTCTCCGAGGAGACGTGCCTGGATTGTGAGTGTTTCACCACTCTAACAGTTTTGTGAGTATTTCTGCTACTCTAACGATTTTGTGAGTATTTCCGCTACTCTAACGGTTTTGTGAGTATTCCGCTACTCTAACGGTTTTGTGAGTATTCCGCTACTCTAACGGTTTTGTGAGTATTCCGCTACTCAGACCGTCTCGAGGAATAAACTGTCTCGAGTGAGGGATTGTAATTGGAATAAAAAAGGACAATGCCCCTAAGGGCATTTTGCCCGCGAAGCGATGGAAAAATGGAATTTGGACCTAGAGAATTGGTTTCGATTGGAATATGCCCAAAATGACTTGAAAACAAGTCTTAACGGAGTGTAGACTGCTGACCGATAAAAAATGGGGTGCTTACACTAGAGGTATAACTTTCTCTCATTCATGTCGTTAGTGCGTCTCTGCTTCTGGAGTTCCGACTCCCTGTGATCCTTTCATGGTCCAGGGACCCTCTCTTCTTCCGTGCCTATCTCTTCTTGAGATTGCCTCCCTCATGGCCTAAACCTGAGAGGTGAGGTAGGCAATCTCTTTGTCGCATCGCCGAAACTCCCACTCGACAGAACAAAGCGTATGGTCACTTGGGACACGACCACTAGAGGGCGAAGGGGCGAGGTCCCGATGGTGGTTTTTGCAGTGATTTGGCTCCTTGACGTAGTCCGGGTCTCTTGGCAATTTGTCTCGCTCTTCCTGGTGGCTCCCAGCAGGGGATTGAGTGTCCGACCTCCTCGTCCGACCTCAGTGGCGATCTATTGGGGTAGATTGGCAGTACGCCGAATCGGTACGATCTTTGCTAGAGGAAGTCTTATTTCCTAGCTCAGTATGGTTTTCTCCTCTTCCCATTTGGGCATTAGTACTCATGGTTATTTTGACCTTCCCACAGACGGCGCCAATTGTAAGTGGGATTTTCGGGAAGGCCTGACCGATCACTCGAACCAATATTAATGAGCACCAAACTGCTGTAAGGAGGGCAGAGAAGTTAGAATGGGCTAACCCTATTTGGGTCGATCACACTTCGATAATTAAGTTAGCAATCTTAATCGAGAATTGAATGAATAAAGATAGTGTACGCTTAAAAATAATTGTCTATACCTTCCTTCTTGGGATTCTGTATTTATAGTGCAATCGATAGAGTGTTAGCTCTGGGGTCTACCTTAGGGCCATCATGATCTACCTTGTAGAGCACATCATTCGTCTTCGACTGATCAGACGTTAGTTCAGCTTTACTGCCGTGCCAGAATCAGCTGATCGGATGTGAAAGTGGACATTGCATGGCTAGTCGCTACCGCATTAAATGCGGGTCATCTCCACATTAAATGCTCCAATTATATCCGCAAATTGGGCTTGCCGCGTTGGGCTTGTGCTTGAGGTTGGCACTAGGTCAGCAGTGTGGGGCTGACAGCACTTTTGACTACTTGGGTTGACCTGTAACCCAATTCATTCACTTAACTTTTATTGGGCCTGACCAAGTGAATTGGGCCTAATTTCTTTGACCCACAGATATTATATTATATATTTTATATTTTTATATAAAATGTTATAAGCAACATTTATTTTTATTTTATATTATTGTGGATATATATATATTACATAGTATATATGTTGCATACGTAAGATATATAATAATATATGTAATTCATTATATACACTATATATAATAAATAAGATACGTTATTGTACATATAAATTATTGAAAATATTATTATATGTTATTGTGCATGTATTAGGTAATTAATATATTACTTTTATATTACATATAATATGGATTATAACATATTATACGTTAATCATATTGTTATTATATATCGTTGAGAAGATATTAATAAATAAATATTAATTTATAATACATTAATATGTTATTTTAATCTCTAATATATTAATGTAACATATATCTATAAATATAATACCTATTAGGTATTATATATCATATAATAAGTCTTTTAATATATCACATGTTAAATATATTTTTATCATATAGGAATATAATATATTATAAATAAATGTTATATATATATTAATACAACTAAAACATGGGGCTCTATGATGAATGATTTTTTTTGTTAACTTAATATTCTAAATTTTATATATTTTGTCACCAAAATTTTGAGATTATAAAACAAATTTCTATATGAAGTTTGAAAACAAAGTAGAAGTAGAAAAAGAAGAATTCTATGTAAATATTAAATTTATATTATTTATACATATAGATAATATATGTGATATAATATATTTTAATATCATATTTGTTCATGAATCATATGTTGATAATATATTATAATATATGATCTATGATATATTAATCAATAAATATGGCATATCTCAATCCGATAGAGCTTCAATCTAGCTGAGACTCGTCCCCAAATTGGATCTTATTAGACTTCATTATTATAATATGTTAATATAGTAGATACGATAATATAACAATGTATTAAATTATTACACATTATAGCACGTATGTATAACATATAGTATATACATATATGTTGTATATCGATCATAATATAATAATATTTATTATTTATAAATATTATATAGTAATTATTAATATAATATAATTAGTATATTATACTAATATTATATGTAATATGGATATTATATTATATGCTAATAATATATTATTATAGTATACGTTATATAATATATTAATAAAATAAATATTAATTTAGATAATATATTATTATAACATGTAGTTTACAATATGTCAAAATATTGTAAATGTAATATATATAATTCTCTAGATACAATACGTTTATCATATTGTTTATAATATATTTATATTGTATAACATATATATTGATATGTTGCATGGTAATAACATACAATTGTAATATAGGAGATACAACAGATTGTCAATAAATATTATATAATATGCTAGTATAACATATAATGCAGAACACATTAATAATATTACAGAGTATGCATTATATAAACATATTATAGAAACAACATGTATTAAATTTATAGTATATTATATTAATATATAATATATATAATATTCAATATTTTTATATATAATATATCAAGCATAGTGTATACATTATTATATATATATATATATATATATTTTTTAATATTTTAGATAAAATATATATTAATTATATCATATATATTGCATTTATATAACATATAGATATTTATATATTATATGTTAATACTATATCATTATAATGTATTGTATATAATATATTGTAAATAAATATGAGTTATATTATATAATATGTTATTATATCATCTGGTTATAATACATTAATATAATATATTTATATTATAGAAATATATGTACAATATTATATTTTGTACTCGTATTCTCTTCTCTTTCTCTTACTCTATTATAGAATGAAAGAAATGTAAATGATCATTTCATACGATTCCTATACATCAAACGAGAGAATTGTAGGATCGAGTTTTCCATTTTATTTCATTCTTGCATACTAATATAATTATTCTTGCATCTCATGTTTACTAACGAAAGTATTAGTTGATTTATTCATTTAAAATTGTAATCATTATCAATCATACACTTTTCAGGCATTAATTTGCATTTGTTTCAATTAGAATATGGTTTCATATACCATTTAGCAACCACCACCCCCAACAATAATATTTGTTTATAGTTTTTATGACATGGAAAACTAAAACATGGGACTTCTATGATGTCATGAATCACAAAAGAGAAGTACAAATTGATTTTTTGGAACTTAGCCTTTTAAATTCTATATATTTGATGTCACCAATAATTAGAGATTATACAATAACTTCCCATTAGAAAGTTAAAACCAAGTAGTAGAAGTAGAAGAATTCTACACAATACTCCACCTCCCGCCTCAATCACAAATATTAGAAAACTACAAAACATAATATACGTCACACAGGTACAACTGTAAAATAAAACAAATTATTTGAGCTCAGCTCATAGTCGTCTTGCTAAAAGCTCGCATATGATCAACTCTTTCTGTAAAAACAAATCCAAGCTTGAAAACATTTGGTAACTCGTTTATTTTTTAAGCTCCATTCAATAAGCTTAGTTTTGAGATCTATGCAAAAGATAAACAATCCAAATTCTTAACACATTTAGAAGCTAGTTAATTTTTTAAATTCAACTCAATTAGCTTAAATGCCCTTAAACTGCACTTCGTTGAAGCTATATCATCTGATTTGATATCCATTAACTTAGTAAAATTTACTAAAAGTACAAAAAATAATTGACTACTTAAGCTCGACTCGTGTTTGGCTTGCTAAGGTTGTACAAATTTAGCTCTATATGTAAACAAGTCAAGCTAAAATACATTTTGAATCTCGTTATTGTTGAGCTTAAATCAATAAGCTATATGCATGGTAAGAGTGTATAAAAATCAAGCTACTCAAATATTGAAGATCATTTAATATCAGCTTAAAAGACATATAAGCTAAACTTGAACATATTTTGAAACTCGTTAAGTTTTTAAGTCAAGCTTATACAACCCACTACTCAGCTCGTTTCCAGCCTTATTATATGCGGATGCAACTCATTTAAATAATCTAATAAATAGCTGTAAGTTGACTACATTGGGTAGGCCAACTATGCTTAGGAAAAAAATCACTGACCACTGTCAATAAGACTTTGAATCCAGGTTGATTTCATAGAGATCATGGATACGTGTAGAGGAAGAACCAATTTCTGTTCGGGCTGCAGTTGAATTCTGGATAGACTTTGAATCCAGGCTGATTTCATAGAGATCGCGAACAGATGTAGAGGAAGAACCAATATCTTTTCGTACTGTTGTTGAATTTCGGGTTTGGCTTCCACTTGAACTATGGTTTAGCTTCTCTTGATGATAGAATCTCATGGCTTTAAACCTTAAATCTTCGGTGTAGGAATCTGGCCCTGGGATTATGTCTGGAAGAGTCATTCGACCTTCGAGCATGCTCACCACCTCAGACATTGTAGGCCTGAGCGAAGGAGATGCATTTGTGCACAGGAGTGCTACTTTAACCATCCTTTCCACTTCTGTTTTGTTGAATTCAAACCCCATTTTCGGATCAACAAGTTCCACCAAGTTTCCACCTTTTTGCAATTGACAGGCCTACATATTTCAATTTTAAAGAAATAGAAAGAACTTCAGAAGAAAGGAAACGATTGGCAAGAATGATCAACGCCTTTGTTACGTGAACTCTTCTAAAATGTATAAATTAATAATGTTGGATACTCAACACTTGCACAGTTAGACTCCGACAATTGAGTAAAGGTAGGTATCAAATATGTGTCTGACATGTATTGTTGAATAATAACCTAACAAAAATATTTTTAGTAATTCAAGTTTATCATATAAATTTGCATAAAACTCTCATATTAAGCATGAAATGCTTTATAACACCTTGTATATACTATTTTATTCTGCAAAATAAAAGAAGCTTATTAAATATAAATATTTTTTCTGCATCCGACACATACCGCACCTGAAATCCGAACCTGAGTCCATGCAACATACATCAATGCCTATCATGCAAATATTTAGGCCAGCCTTTGGCCAACATAACAGTAAAATATTGAAGACAAATGTACATCAAAATTATGAGGAAAGGAAGTCCTTGAGTACCCAATGTAGTAGACCGATGCCATTGTCACTTGGCATGTTGTTCTTCCCGCTAACAATTTCTAATGCTACAATTCCAAAGCTGAAAACATCTGCCTTGTAGGTCAAATAACCCCAAAGTGCATATTCCGGGGCCATGTATCCTCTGCAAATCAAGATTTTGACATCTCATTTAACATTCAAAAGTTACTTATACATGCTAAACATGGTGAGCATTTAACTACATTGATGATACAGATTAAAAGATAAAGTCCATTCGGAAGGGACAAAGTGACTCACATAGTTCCAGCAACTCGAGTGCTAATGTGGGTATTTTCATCTTCATTAAGCCTAGCCAATCCGAAGTCAGAAATTTTAGGGTCTAGGTTTCCATCAAGCAGCACATTAGTAGCTTTAATGTCCCTGTGAACAATCTTAAATCTTGATTCCTCATGTAGAAAAGCTAAACCTCTGGCAATCCCAATGCAGATCTTAAGCCTTGTTGGCCAATCAAGTAGCAATTGACTGTCCTCTGGATTTGAACATTATCCAACATTCAAACATTGCTATAAAACTACAATTAAGTGGCTAATGACAAAACTTACTGCACAAAGCACGGGCGAGGCTATTGTTTTCCATGTATTCATACACCAATAACAATTGGTCCGCTTCAATACAACATCCATGAAGCTTAACAAGATTTGGATGTTGCAAGCAAGAAATCATGCCTATTTCATTCATGAATTCACGATTTCCTTGCATTGATTTAGAGGAGAGTTGCTTCACTGCAATTATGGTACCATCAGACAACAGACCCTGCATCCAAAATTTGCTTAGAATCTATATGCAAAAAATCTAAGAAGTAAGATGGATTTATAATGGGCTTAGCTAGAAATCTAGAATACCTTGTATACAGGACCAAAACCACCTTCTCCAATCTTGTTTACAGAATCAAAATTGTTAGTGGCAGCTTTAATTTGTTTCAATGTAAAAAAACCTGTTTGCAACTCTAGACCTCCAAAATCTGTACAAGAATGACATATAGCATGAGCCTCTAATGCTTTCAGTGGAATAATATCCAATCAAATTTTAGAATCAAAGAAAAATCTCAAATTAAATCATAATTGGATTTGGGAGAGGGGTGAAAGGAAAAGCATCTAGAATAATAGTTTGAAGTTTTGAACTACAACCTTAGTACAGAAATCTAGATTGTATCTTAGAATCTGTTTTCTGTTTAGGTCTGATTCTCAACTGACACATTTTGAATGGTTGGAATATATATAAATCATCACATGCTTCTAATAAATTATCAAAAGAGATGTTTTGGATCCATAAGCTTTAGTATATTTCTCAGATAGTTACCAAACAATTGCTGGTATATTACTAAAAATAGAACAAAGCAACACTAAGCAGTAAGCACATGATTTCATCCAATACTCACCTTTTCCATTCCTTTTACTGCGCTTCAAATAGCCCTTCCACCAAAGGATATTGACTATTACAAATATAATGCTTGTTGCCACAACTCCAACAGTAATATAAGCAGTATAGTTCTTCTTTCCACCATCTGAGCATGATTTGAAATCTGCAAACAACATTTGATAGCTTGGGCATAAACCTAACACTCATAGAGCACATTTGCTTCGCAGAACATGATTTCAATATCATATGCGTATATGTATATATGTCTATTTATGTGTCCAAGTTCAAATAGATAATGGAGCTTGAACTCAAGCATCTGCTCTGGCTCAAAATTCCAAATAGGATTGTAGTGGTTATAACCTTTATAAAAAAAAATCTCAATATAGTAATCTGTTGATGTTTTTCGTCACAATTTAATGTTGTGACAGAAGAAGAAAAGCCTCCTTTAAGCATCATAAGCACTACATTCAACAATGACATGGAACCTAAAAGGCTGCTTCAAGTCTTCAAGCATCCATAGAAGCACTTATTTGTTAACACTAATTACTTTGTTCTCTATAAGAAGTTAGAAATATGTATCAATAATACAAGTAACATAATACAACAGAAATGAAGGATGAGGGGTCCTTCAAAATCAATGAAACAAACAAAGAAAGGCAAGGGTAATAGAAGTTCCCAAGCTGGCATAGATAAAGATCTATCTGATCTCTGCCTCTTAAGAAGTAAGTCAGTAAAGTCAGCAATCCCTCTAAAAAAGCAACAATATTGCCAAGAACCAAAAGACTAAGCTTTCAACACGGATGTTTTTGCTTAAGCAAGAATGCCATAATGTGAGACTTATGTACGTAACTCTAAAGTACTCGGTACATAACCTATTACAATAAATAGCAAAGGTCTACTTTAGAGTGTACATGGTTTTTTTACATTAGGTTTTAGCATTTGATGACAATTAAGAATACTCGTCGGAGTTTTGTTTGGGGGGGGGGGGGGGGGGGGGGCTTTGGTTTAACAGATTTCAATTTTTTGAAAACATAGAATTCATGTTTATAATTTTCTCCCTAGAAAAAAAAAATGAGAAACATGTTGGGGAGGACAAACTCTTTGTGTAAAATAAAAAATAAAAAAACTTGAAAACTTGTTTGGTTGTAAAAAAGACATTGTGCATTTATTTTAGCCCAAATTTCTACCACCTAACAGCACACATTGCTAAACCAGGAAAAATCATCCATCAGAAGGAACAACGTTAATGATAATTTCAATAATTATGACCTGTAAATCTAAATTTCAAACCCTGCATTTTTTTGAATTTTTTGATCTACATTGCAAGGCCACATGACATTAGGCTGATGAATAAAAATCTACTAGCCTACCAAGTGATGATGGATCACTGAACATTATGAGATTTCATATTGGACAAATACTAGTTGACTTCTAGTTCATTTATGGTCAAGATCAAAGGCGATATTAAACCTAACCAAACAATATTTCAAGGTCATGGTGGATAAGTTAGTCTTCACTCTTCAATTTGCACCAGCCCAGGATGTACTGCTAGTTCCAACAACAGTAAGAAAAAGGAAAACACAAGATGCCATCAAAGATAACAACTGAATGATACTTTGTACATGCGAAACCATAGGATGTCAAGCCCCTGTTTGGATTAATTTGGAACTTGATGTTGTGTATTTACACCCATACTTTTGGACAAAACTGGAAATCCCTTCAACAACATGCCTGCAAATAATTAAGCTGGTGGTAGAGTCAAAACATATGTACTGGCTTTATAGTGCACTATGTTCCTTAATTTTTTGGTGTGACATAAATGCTTTGCCTTCTTAGTTTCATAAACACACAATAACCATTGTGCCCCCAAAAAAACGTATTTTCAGGAAAGCATGCTTGGACTATGTATACAGATTATATAACCACAATATAAGCAAACAAGAAGAGAGAATATTATAAAAGTTACTTACTAGGATTAACCGAAATAGCTGATATTAGAGGGCCATAAACCCCGCTATCAGGAATACGTGTAGTCCCTTTGCCAGCCCAATAAAATCGGATCTCCAAAATATTATCTGTCACGCTGGCATTAAATGGTATTCTCACTCCCTTTAGAGCCCCATGAGCCTCATCTTCAATATTGAAATTCTTCCTAACTAATTTTCCCTGAAAAAAAGAAATTTAATTAGCCAATATTCTTTATGACTTAGATAAAAAAAAAAAAATATATATATATACATGTTTGTTAACATAACAATGTTACCTGGATATAAATATCAAATATCCGCCTCCCAAGACTGCTATACGTACTGTCATTTGTAAAAAGTATTTCCGCAAAGTGCAGAGTAACAGTGTAAGTCCCATTTTCTAAGCAGTAACGGAAGTAAGTGAGTGAAAGAGGAGAAACGCGCGCGGTACTATACAATTGAGAGACATTTGTAGTGTCTTTAGTAAAACGTGTATTCTGGTAGTCATTATCATCCATGAAGTCCCCAGTGCTACTGAAACCCCAGTAACTACTTGTCTTGGTAAAATAGTTTGCCGTACCACCTAGAACGTCTGCATCTCCTTCATACTCTACCTTTTCATTATTTTCTATCATAGGTAAATTATTTCCACCACAATTAATATGTAAAGAACACCCATCTGGCATAAAAAGAAAAATGTAAATTATAACATGTCATGGTGTCATCTACCGCATTTAACAAAGATAATGCAAAATAGTTAAATATTGGTGAAAATGACATAAAGTTTATCCTCAATCACTAGGATAAATTTTACTTATCACCCCTGCACTTTGATCATAATTTTACTTTGGTCCCTGTATTTTTAATTGTCTCACTTTGCCCGTTACACTTTCAGTTAAGTAACAATGTGGTTCCTCTGTCAAATTTTCGTTAATAAAGCTGACGGAAAAACCCTTTTTTTTTCTTCTTTTAAAAAAATAAAAAACAGTATTTTTTAATTATTTTTTTATTTTTAGTTGTTAACAAAATTCAAAAAATGAAACAAAAAACACTAAAATGGGTGTTTTTTTTGTTTTCAAAACATTGTTTTGGTACCATTAGCATAAAAGTAACCTACAAATGTATTGAAAACAAAAAAAAAACCATTTTTTGTTTTTTGTTTTCTTTTTCAAATTTTGTAAACAACTAAAAACAAAAAAATATTAAACAAATATTGCTTTTTATTTTTAAAAATAAAATAAAAAAACAAAAAACGTTACCAAAAAAATAAAAAATAAAAACAAAAACGTTACCAAAAGCAGTGTTTGTTTAATATTTTTTTTGTTTTTAGTTGTTTACAAAATTCAAAAAAGAAAACGAAAAACACTAAAATGGGTTTTTTTTTTGTTTCAATACATTTGTAGGTTACTTTTATGCTAATAGTACCAAAATAATATTTTGAAAATAAGAAAACACCCATTTTAGTGTTTTTTGTTTCATTTTTTGAATTTTGTTAACAACTAAAAATAAAAAATAATAAACAAATTCTATTTATTTTATTTTTTTAAAAGAAAAAAATAAAAAAAGGGCTTTCCGTCACTGTTATTAACGGAAATTTGACGGAGGGACCACATTGCTACTTAACTGAAAGTGTAAGGGGCAAAGTGAAACAATTAAAAGTAGAGAGACTAAAGTGAGACTGTGGTCAAAGTACAGGGGTGATAAGTGAAATTTATCCCAATCACTATTATGAGTTAGAGCTTTTGATTACATGGTGTTTATTTCCTACTTAACTGTTGTATTACTGATAATTTTATATCTTTGATTTGAAAATTCTAATCTAAATGATTTTTAGGGTCAAAATACAAAAATAAATGAAAAAAATAAACTAAGGTTTTGCCAAGTTAGAGAACATACAAACTAGCACCAGCTTGATTTGAAAGCTCATGGCATTATTTTTATAATCTGTAGAAAAAGTCAAGCCAAAGTTCAAAGTAATATCACAAACTTGGATTAAGTGAATCCACTTCTTTTTGTTAACAATATGAATCGTTTAAGGGATTGCCCAGAAGATACTATTTCTGAAAGCTTGGAGGTTAAATTTCCTAAGTTCTGAAAATAAGGTAGCTCCAAAACTCTGCATTACACTATGATGAGAATTTGTAATGAATTTCTAACACTTAAGGAGCAAATTAGGGTAGTTCACACTACTACTACTCCAAAAGAATATACTTACATCTTGGACAATTGAAATCCGTCGTACATGGAAGAATTCTCTCTCTGTTGCATAAATCAGTACAAGAACAATTAGCATTAAATATGCGTTAAGCACGAATATGACTACCCTTAGGTTGAAATCTCCTTCCACGTAATGTAAATATGCAAACTTTACGAAACAAGGGAATTAACAAATAAATAAAGAGCCTCTTACAAGGGGTGCTCCAATGAAGCGCTTCTAAACAAATTTACGAGATAATTCCTAATAAAAGAAAAAAAAACAAGCAAATAATACTTGTCAGCACTACAAAAATTGCCACTTAACTGGGAAGTATACGAGAGAAGAATTAACTAAAATAGAGAAGCATTCTTACGTGTTCTGTCGACAAGCAGGCTGATCAGGGTCTTGCCATGTAAAGTTATTGTAGGAAAGATCACTGCTTTCAATCATTAACATTAGGTGCCATTATGATGGTAATTAAAGTGATATGATGAATTGGTGATAGAAGCAAAACCAATTTGAAAGGAGAAAACAAAGAAGGGTTTTTATATAAAAGCTATAAATCCAAAACTAAAACTTAGACAATTAAGCAACTCAACTTCAATTTATCTATTAACATATAACGGCCGTGTAATACTAATATCTTTTGTAAGAAATAAAGTAATACTGCTAGGATGACAACCAATAATAAATTACGGGGTAGAAAAACAATAAGCTTACAAAATAAAACTCAGTACTTTTTAATTCAATACATAAACAGGAGTTCAAAAAAATACAATCCAAGTGTTGGTATATTGTGATAAAGTTTTAAAACTTTTCATATTACAATTAGTATTATAAATTTAATTACTATTCTATTTATGGCCTATTTATCCCAAACATTATGTTGGGAGTTAAAAGTTATTTATTGGTATCCTTTATTATAATTATGTAGCCAATGTTAATGATTTGACCATTGGTCTTGTGTATATATACATATATCTAGTAATGTTTTAAGAGAGAGTAAAAAAAGGACATTATTCTATATACAAAAGCTTCACCATTATATGTATACTATTTTCTTCTAGTTTCACAGACTTTCTACTTGTATTTTATAGTAACTACGGTTGGAACGATTCATCTTTTCTCAGTTGACGTGACACCTGAGGAGAGCGGCTTGTGAGCACTTGGGTTGAATCATGGAGCCGTTAATGTCCGCTAAAACCTTCATGTAGGAGACACAACGACTTTAAAAAAGTGACTATGTCGTGCCTCACTATCTCACAGGTTAGACTATTTTAATGTATATTTCTATATTATATGTTTTATTGTCATTTAAATATATTAGTGAATGATGATTTCTTTTTGTTTAATCTCTACTATGTGATTTTTAGACTAACACCAAGTACTAAGGTTCTTCTTCCTATTGCTGGAGTAAACAGCAGTCAATTCAATAAGCACCAATGAATAAATCTAGTTTTCAGTAGCTTAGCGCCAGAGTGAAGAAAAATCTAGAAGGAAGCAGTTAGAGAAGTGACCTTTTTTGAATCACAAAGTAATTAATGAAGTAGAAAAAGAAATTTAGACAGAGTTCACTGAAATTCCTCACAATTTTTCCTCCCTGCAATAAAAAAAACTAACAGTAAATGCATCCCAAAGGTGATTGTCTTGATTGAATAACAAGGGTGACAATTCAGAGAAACTAATTCAGGTGCTTCATTTTTATATTCGCAAGGGGAAATTGGGGGAGGTCTGGCCAATAAAACTGGGCAGCAGGCCGAGGTACAAATATGCTTTCAAGGAAGGAAATTTTATGCACAACCGTATAACAGGTTATCAATTGTGAGGCACAACATAATACAATCAGATATGTGAAGGAAAAAGCATTGAGCCACGAATTAAGGTGAGTTAATGCAAGGTAAAGGTCATAAAATGCAGAGGGAAAGAACGCAAAGCAGATGTAGATACAGTAAATAAACAAACTAATAAACCATGCTTTAACTAAAGACATGGCTTATAGATTGAGTGAACTGATGACAGAACTCTCTTTTGCGAACATCAGTTGGGAATTTGGGAGAATGCATTGTGAATAATGATTCTACTGGAAAATTTTATTCCTTTTTATACCAAATGTAGTTTGATTAACTTGCTTATTTTTACACTTCCAAGTATTAATTTTGTTCAACGAGGTCATAAAGATTAAAACAAGCATTCGAGGTAAAAACATACATGCTACTTCCATCCTTCAAGATTGAAGCCGGTACATTTCCGCTTAGCATGTTGCCAGTCAAAAACCTGTTGGAAGCAACATTATATGATGACAGTGCAATAATGCATCACGTTAACAAATTTGGGTCAAAAGAATTTAATAAGAAAAAGCTGCGGGCAGCATAAGAGAAAATTAAAATGTCAAAAATTTTGTGTTCAGAAACCACTTTTCCTTGTTTCATTAACTTTTAGATTCATAGGAGAAAGTCTTTCTCTCAAGTCCTTTTTAAAGCGCAACCAAATGCAACCTAACTTTTGGGCTTCATACTTACACGAACTTCCAAGCCCTTCCGGCTACGTCATTTGGAATTTCCCCAACTAATCTGTTAAAACTGAGATCCCTGTCCAAATCAAAACACAGAGATACAGCTAAAATGAAAGAGAAAAAGAGCCTATACCGTAAAGGTTATCAACAGTTAAGTTTGTTCACTAAAACCTTTTCTTATACAAAGTTTTCTAAAAAGAGAGAAAAACTTTAATAGATGAAGAAACAAATGTGGAAGAGTGAGAAGAGGAGAAATCCTCCTTAACAGAATTCAGAAGCAAATGAAGGAAAAGAAAAGAAAAGGAAAAAGGAAAAGGAAAAGGAAAACAAAAAAAAACCCAGTGGGCCAGCTTAAGCAGTAATTCCTCCCAAGTACTCGAGACCAAAGGAGAGAACTAAGGTAACATATGATCTTCTACAAAATCCCAAAAAATGAGCATAAAACCTCTTGACCAAAAATTACAATAAGGAGAAGAAGGGTTAGCCCAATGGTAAGTGGCGGCCTCACTTATGTCTTAATCATAGGTTCAATTCATTCTCTCCCTTTCCTAGAGGTTTGGCTCTTCAATGTACCACAAAAATTGCAACACACTCTGAGAAAGATCAAACAACCCTTCAGTCTCCAACATGTAACAATAATTCCATGTATCACCTTTGTAGGTCCAATTTATCCACCACAACTTCCACATCGTAGGATGATATAATTTAAAACCCTCATTACATCTGCATCAGCTTTTCAGAAAAAAAACATTTTCTTCATTTAAATCCAAACATTGTTTTTTGGTAAGTGAATACAATAATCAATTGTTTCAGCGAACTCTCACCCGTAAGAAATTATTAGCAAACTAGACATTATGAAAAGGGAAGATGAGAAAAAGATACTAAATAGAGCTTGGATAGTATAAGGTATTAGATGTTAACCAAAAGCATGTTAAAAGTATCACTAACTATTTCATGCACTAGATAGCCTGAGTAAGAAACTCAGCCATAGAATATTTTTGTGCTTCAATGCATTCTGCCACCCCCGCCCAGGGTGGGAGCAGCCTGCCCCATGTCCCCTTCACCACAGGAGGCTGAAAAAACTAGCAAATGTTATCAATCTTCAAGAGGTTACCTATAAAAGCAACACTCTTCTTTGAAGCAAGTTGAAAGTCTAGACTCAACTCACCAAGGACTGATGAAGGTCCTATTGAGTACTTTTATAGGTCCCATTCTAATTCAGCCAAAATAGTACACTCAACTCACCAAGTACCTTCATCACCAAGGACTGATGAAGGTCCCATTCTAATTCCAGCCAAAATAGTCGTTGTGGTTATGTAGTCAATTAGATGTAAACATCGGAAGTCAAAAAAAATTCATTCACCAAAGCTTAACATGCTTTTACTTACAACATTTGCAGATTCATTGAGGTCCAAATATACTCTGGGATTTCACCAGAAAGGTTGCAGTTTCTCAAAACCCTATATCCAAAAAATGAATAAAATCAAAGAATGCAAGATGAAATGCACCTATAAACACTCATTAAAATCGAACAATATAATCATGAAACATACAATCTTACTAGCCCTGTAGTGCTGCTCAAGTTAGGAAATTCCTGTGCTGTCCCAGTTATATCACTAATTCTCCTAGTTAAAGAGAAGACACCATGACCAATTTCATCAATAGTATGCAACAAATCAAATAAATAAGTAAAGCACCAAAAACTAATTCATTGATATAAGGATGTTCTGTACTTACAATTCTGTTAACTTATTTAGAAGGGATATGTTTGAAGGAATGGGTCCCTCCAGTCCACTTCCATGCATTTCTCTTCATCCACACAAAATTAAAATTAGAATTGAGTTGTAATATACAAATAATGGAAAACCATTTTATATTTAGTCAATCTCAATAAGGCACTTTTCGGCAGATGAAAATCTTACAATCTCGTAAGCTGTTTCCAGTTCTGTATGAAATCAGGTATTGCACCGCTGAAGTTGTTATCACTTATCCTACTGCATTGTGCAAGAGACTGGTGCTGAACTGCCACCATAATTGAAATAATATAGGAAATCCAAGAAGATAGTATAGAAGCTTACAAATCTGTTAAATTTCTTAGCCCAGCAAATGAAGGCGGAAGCTCTCCATTCAACTGATTCGAGGACAAGATCCTGAAAGTCCAATCATGTAGCCAAACAAACAAGTTAGGTATTCTTTCATCATTAATAAACTTGATTCAAGGAGCAAGCATAACTAAACAAGGAACAAGATGTCTTACAATGTTTCCAAGTTCATTAGTTTCGAAAGTTCAGGAGGAACACTGCCAGAAAATTGGTTTGCTTCAAGACTCCTGATTCAAAATCCCCATTGAGATCACAAAAAGAGAAAGCCGGGAATATCACTACTACATTTTGTTCAAAATGTGTGGGTTAAAAATGATGCCACTATTGTTGGGATGTAAAGTATAAAAACACATAAAATGAGATAAAATGTGCGCGTGGTCCAGTTTCAGTTCTAATACTACTTTTGAATCAGTTTCACAGAATTCAATTATCACAGCACTCTCCAGAAAGAAAATTGATAAGCAAAAGTTGAAACGTACAGGTATGTGAGACTGGAAAAATCTCCCAGTACTGTCGGAATTTCCCCTGATAAGCGGTTTGCGGTAACAGAGCTGCATCAGAAATTCCAAGTCCAATTTTGTGAAAGGAGAAACTTATAACTACTGAGCTCACTCTCTCACAGAGAGAGAGAGAGAGAGAGAGAGCTTACATAAAATTCAATGGCAAAGACGCCCATTCATGTGGAATTGTACCATTGAGGTAATTGTAAGCAAAATCACTACAAATGAGAAAAGGAAAGAAATAGATTCAGTATACCTTTATAGATTTTCATGTCATATCTGATACTAGAGTCAAAACTTTAGAACATCAAGCATGACATTGCTTTTGAAAGACGCTTACATATGTCGGAGGTAAGGAAGCTTCACCAGTTCAGGCGGAAGCACGCCAGGAAGACTATGAAATTTAAGCTCACTGCATATTTTGCAAAAAAAAATGGAAGTGTTAAAAGTTCATAATGGTTGCCATTGCAAAATTAGTTAACGACGACAACGTATAAGCAGAAGTTGGGTCCTGGACAAAACTGAAACAGTTTTTTCCATTGCTTTATTCTCGGCTAATCAATGAATAACATCCATTTTCAACTATAAACTTTACAAATCCATGGGCTGTTGATCAAATGAGGATGGAGGCACTATATATGGTGTATTGAGATTAATAACAAGAATGACAATCTGGATGGCCAGTTACAGTTAAAAAAGGAGAAAAGAATGTTGTAGCAAGAGTAGAACCTGGCCCTTTATTATATAGAGTCTCCTTCATTTTCAAATATTTTTATTTTCCATCAAACATAATAACATCTTTCTTTGAGATTCTATCAGAGGTTGCTCATGGAAAATATACTTTATCTTCACTTTTAGAATATGGTTCCAAATGGGCCAATGGCAATTCTGTCAGTACAATAACAAAGATTTTATATGAGACAGGCCTAGTGAGCAGGATACATATAGAAATCACCCAAAACATAATTATGTGGAAGACTAAAAGCAACATCTTTAGACTTTAGTAATATTATAGAAACCATACAACGCTACGACATGACAATAGGTGTCATTCACGAAGTCGCATTGGCACGAAACATTTCCCTTTGATACCCTTGGTGCGGGCAGTGTTACCCCAACCATTTCAACTTGGCATAAATCACCGTCGAACTTCCAATATTTTGCACCCATTGTAGTGGCAATTTGCTGGAGAGCATCCACTAAAATGAAATATGTGAAGCAATAAGCAGAAAAAATGAGTCAAAAGTTTGCTGAAATGAACTCATAAAAATCAGTGATAGCAAAATCACCATAGGGAATAAGTACAATCCAATTTAAATGCAGATTCTGCTAGTTAAAACTCATTGACAGTAGTAAAAAAATTAGAGGTGTTTTTCAGTTATCTTTAAACCACCACTCTCCATTAATTCTAATTTAAAGCAAACAAAAACCTTCACTATTGTTGTGAAGCTTTGGCACGAAAACATAACAGGTGCAGTGTGAACCACAGGGAAAGTTCACAAAGTCATTTAAAATATGCAAAGAATTTCACATATAATTCCAGAATGACCAGATATCTTTATTAAGTTCTGAATTCTCAACGGTCAATACAATCATCCGAGATTCCAAGCTAAATGAAGCCCTATCCCACTACTAGGACGGAGGTTGTTAGGTTTTTAGATTGGCAAATTCTGAATAAAAGAACTTTGTATATAATTTCAGTATTTAGATAGATGTGTCAAAATGTAAGAATGAATCATGGTGCTACAGCAAAGGCAAAATAGAGAGAACAAAGGATCTGTCTTGCGTTCGAACGCCCTGCCTGGGTGTTCAAATGGCAAAGGCGTTCAAATGGCAGGCCAGACCGTTTGAACGCTAGACAGAATTGAGGACTTCCAGATTTAAATCCTTGTCGAGTTTGGAAACTTCATATTTCGACTTACACGAAGTCCAAGGTTCTACAAACACTCCAAACTCTATATAAAACCTCTAAACCATAGAGAAAAGTTTTAACACACTTGAAAAGAGATCATCTAGCTGTTTAGAGAGTTTTATCGTGCCTCCCAGATAATCGGTTTGTTTTTTCTGGTCAAAACAAACTTCATACATATCATTTTTGGCGGATTTTAAAGGTTGACGTCAATAGTAATGAAGAACGGTGAATCATGGATGTTTAGCGATCAAGTCTCAAACTTCTACCATAGTTGTGAATCAATGCGAAGTTGTGGATCAACAGGTTGGGATGTAAGTTTATTCTTATAACTGTTCAAAGATATAGTATTGAGTACGTTAGTGGCTGTGTGGCCCCGTGGTTTTTTTATTGGTTGATAAGGTTTCTATGCTAAAATTCTACGTGTCTTGTCCCTTTACTTTATTGCTTTAGAGTTTCATATAGGATTAATGTACCTAGATAATTGACATGTTCTTATAGTTGGATCTTTAGGTTAATTAATCAACTATAGGTAAATCCACGCTCCCAGGCTTTTTCAATAGGTATCAGAATGGGTTCACTCTTGTTTTCAAAATATTTTTATAAATTCTACGAGTGAGATCTTTTACTTGGGATCATGAATATGCAAAGAGAAGGACATTCCACTTTTAAACTCCCTAAGTCTGAGTAAATTCCTAAAAATTGTATTGAGTCAACTTGCCTTGAACCAGATAATCCTGCGGAAAATGTGATTACCCTTTTGATGGTTGTTTAAGAAAAATGAAAAACTAAAGTTTAAACTGACAAGTTTGGAGAAGATTAACCAAGATTTGGCCATCAATCTAATTGTCAAAAAGAGCAAGAAAATCTTTTAAAGAGATATAATGAAAGCCAAACCCTAATTACTCAACTTGAGACTGATAAGACTACCCTTTCAAAAAAAATGATTGTAACTAAAAAAAGGGTTTGTTTGAAGCACTTGAGAAAAACAAGAATCTTGAGAAAGAAATTGAAATTGTTAAATATGATTTGTCTCGTACTAAATATTCTCTCAAGGGTTTCAACATAAGTTTCAAGAAGATTGATCACATTTGAAGCAATTAAAAACATTTGGAGATAAAGATAGGATCGGATTTGATGGAAAATCATGGAGCAAAATACCGATATTTATTCCACAAGTAGATCTATCAAAGTTAGAGACATACCAAGACGTGCTAGAACCCTCAAGAAATCAAAAACAAATAAAATATCCTAGGTACGTTCCTGATTTTGTGAATTTCAACTCTAGACAACGTTCGAACTGGAAAAGTATGCGTTCGGACGCCCGACGTTTGAACGGCCAGTAATGGAGTTCAAATGGTAAGGGTAGGAGTTCGAACAGTTGATAGTTTCCTGAACAGCAAAGCATTCGATCAAAGTTTGTTCTTATTTGTCATCATTGTGATATTGTGGGACATACCAAGCCTAGGTGCAATATGTTACAAAAATCTTTTCATCAAAAGCAACCAAGAATGCCTGGTAATGCCCTACACCAACAGATTAAAGATCTCAACATACAAGTTTCTCAACTCAAACAAGAAATTTCAAAATAAAAAATTACTAAATCTGTCTGGATTATAAAATTTGATTTACAGGTCCTGAATACCCTTAAAAATTTTGTAGGGGTTAACCTTTCTGATTAGAGTCTTGATTTACATAGCATGGTAAGTTATTTAATTCTTATTCTTTTGTTCTAAGTGCTATGACCATAGTTGTAGATTTTAGGAATTATTTTCTTTTAGAAAATTTCAAAAATACCAAAAATATTTTCTGACTATAGGTCATTAGTATTTTTGTGATTTGTTGAGTAATTGTTCATGACAATGATGTTATACATTGTTAGGCGCTAAATAGATTATCTAGATTTAAATTTCTTCATCTTTGCCTACATTGTGAGTAAATCTGGAAACATAAGTCATGTGCACTTGAGTACATTTGGTGTAACTGATTTGCATGAGCTATGTATTTGATTTTTGTTAGTTTGATTTATTCTCATATTCTTTACGAGAGTTGCACACTAGTGTGACCAATGTTCATGTATCATACTTCTATCATTAACTCCCTACCTTGACATGTATGAAAACCACTATGGATGTATATCAAAATATGCACCCTTTGGATAAAATCGTAGAAAGGGCTACTATGTTTTTAAGCGTTGAACTTGCTCAACAAGAGAAAAAATGCGAGTTACTAAAAAAAAAACAAATTCAGCTCTTAAAAAGTTCAAATGTTGCGCTCAATTAAGGAGGAGTTTTTCATATTTGAATCGCACTAGCATGATTGGTCGTTATTTTAGATGTGTAACTTTTCCAAGAATTTGAATAGACTTATTAACTTTGATCTCTGCTAAAAGTTTGCATATGTCTATAGCTTTCGAGTTCACCGAGAACACCCACATAGCTATGTCTACAAATTATACCTTTGTGCCTAATATGTTGAACTTTTTAATTCACTGAGTGTATTTTCTGTCTATTTTAATGCTTGGGTCATGAGATTTACTTCCTACTTATCATAAGATACTACTTGATTTATTGTCAAACTTTTTAGAAGTATTTTTTCTTAGGATTGTGCAAAGGAGGTAGATTTCATATGATATAAATCTCTATTTTTTATAATATTCTTTCCTCCTTTCTCGTGAGTATGATTTGTCAATTTGTACCAAAAAAATGGGAGTAATATATTGGGGATCTTTATCTTATTTATATTAAGTTATATTATTTTTCTTCCCACACTAGCATTTCGTGAGTTTTTAAGGTGTGGATGTGCAGGCAATAGGTGTCAATCTGGACATGCTGAGATCTTGATTATATCCTACACTTGTCGTTTCAAGTTATTTATTTGTAAAATTATTATTTATTATGTTTTGTCATAGAATTGTCAAAAGGAGAGATTGTTAGATTTTTAAATTGACGAATTTTGAGCAAAAGCACTTTGTAAGTAATTCCAGTATTTAGATAGACATGTTAAAGTGTAGGAATGAATCATGATGCTATAGCAAAGGCAAAACAGAGAGAACAAAGATTCTTCTTTGCATTCGAACGGTGGGCCAGACCGTTCAAACGCTACACAGATTCGAGGACTTCCAAATTTAAATTCTTGTCGAGTTTGAAAACTTCCTAATGTGACTTACACTACGTCCAAGGTTCTATAAACACTCCAGACTCTATATGAAACCTCTAAACCCTAGAGAAAAAATTAACACAATTGAAGAGAGATCATATAGCTGTTTAGAGAGCTTTATCGTACCTCCCAGATAATCAGAGTGTTTCTTCTGGTCAACAACAAACTTCACACATATCTTTTTTAGCAGATTCCAAAGGTTAACGTCGATAGCACGGGAGAATAGTGAATTGTGGGTATTTAATGATCAAGTCTGAAACTTCTACCATAGTTGTGGATTAACATGGAGTTGTGGATCAACGTGTTGGGTTGTAAGTTTATTCTTATAACTATTCAAAGATATAATGTTGAGTATGTTAGTAGTTGTGTGTAGTCCCGTGGTTTCTTCCCTAGTTGATATTGTTTCCACGCTAAAATCCTATGAGTCTTGTCTCTTTACTTTATTACTTTAGAGTTGCATATAAGATTGACATACCTAGATAATTGACATGTTCTTATAGTTAGATTTTTAGACTAATTAATCGACTATAGGCAAATCCACACCCCCAGACTTTGTCAGTGATGGCCATCCAAAAAACTTTTTGTCATTTACTCTGTTTAGGTTCATATCTTCTATTGAATCATGGAGCACTTGTTTGTATTGCCTCCACTGCAACATTTTATTTTATTTTTTGTCTTTCCTCTTGTCCAGCTTCAACCAAATGACTCTTTCCTGGTATATTATTGGTCATTATTGCACAAGATTGAATTAACTTAGGCAACTTTTTCAAACCTTGTCCTCAATTTATCAAGCTTCTAAGTTTTGATAGATCCATTCACCTATTTTACCTATCTTTCTTGTCCTGCCCCTCCTTACCTTAATTCAACGGTATAAGCAATCGAACTAACAATGCTTTTTGAAATAACATTTATCCTTGTCACATAGACTTAGCCAGAATGTTGCGACCTGAGAGGGTTTGGGAATAGATTTAATGCTCACATTAACCCTATTCTTTTACTAATGCATGCAACAATCGTATGTCAAACCAAATATGTAAAAGCAATCAAACAATCACATGAGACACGGTTTTTTTATGGAAAACACAACTAGGAATACCCAGCGGGGCCTAGGTTAGCTAATCAATGCACTATGTAGAATAACTTAAAAGTTCACAATTACATACCCACCCTAATAAATCTCTTGCTTTCAGGTGTCACTCCTCACGAACTTTGGGTGTACTCTCCTTGTACGTATCAATTCCTCGATATGATTCCTAATGCACTTGATTAAATGTTGAATCCTCAACACTATTGGATGCGTCCATGCCCTAATCTAGATCCACCAAGATTGTCTTATTGAAATAGAAACAACTCCCTCATAACTTGAGAGATACTTTTGCAAATGAAAGCTCATAACACTCTCAATAAGATACCTTTAAAAGCAACCCCTCGTACCCTCTTTGTAATAGAAGAAGTTATCGTCAAAGTGTAATTCTAATCTAGCATGAATTAGTCTTCCAAAATTAAGTAGGAAATGAAGTTTGTAACATGGTGAATTCTGTTAAGTTCGAACGTTTCACCATAGTTCGTACACCTCCTTGGCCCATTCTTATCGCATTTGACCGCTTCAATTATGATTTTCTATTTCTGCAAGAACATTACACTCAAAGTGCTTTTGTTTATTAAATATGCCAACACTAAAGACACTAACACTTCTGTTTTTGGAATATAGAATTCCACAAAAAAATTAAAAATAAAAATAAAAATTGGAGGACCCTAGTAATTTAGATGCTCAATTAAGGATTTTATTACAATACTCTTAGAACTTAGAAGTACTTCAATTATTATAGAACAGGAGTTCTATATTAAGTATGTAGAACAAAGGAGCAAGTGAATATTAGAATAAATAAAATTTCTCTAGTTAAATTATTTCAGTTTCAAGCTTCCACATTAATTAATATTTTTGTACTATTTCGAAAAATTTCTTTCCAATTTTTGCAAAAATATGTTGTAAAAGACCAATCGTGAAAATAACAAAAATATCTATACACGTATGTGTGCATGCGACAGTTATCAAAGCAAACCAACAACACAAATCCTTCACAAAGATAATCATAGTCATTTGTTTCTGTTTGAAATTGTTGAAACATAGAAATTATGCATAATTCATGAAATTTGAGCAGGTGAGGTCTGATTTTGATCTATTTTTTTAGAGTTATGTTATACAACAATTATCAGCATTTCTATGGGCTAATAGGAGATAAGATCACATGAACTGATTGGTACTACTAATTCTGTAAAAGGCCCAATTAATTGTAAATAATCCTCCCAAGGTCCAATTAATCAAGAAGCAACTTTTGCAGTCTTGGTTCAAGACAACTTAGGCACGGTTCATAGAACAAACTTTGGCCGAATGAAAGTTTCATTAGCTTTGGCAGCTGAAGCTTGGGCTGCTCGTATTGCTTGTGGAATGGCAAAATCAATGAACTTGAAGAATATTATTATAGAGAGTGACTCTTTGCATCTGATTCAAGTTTTGTCCCAGAAGGATGGTTCTTGCCCTTGGGACATTAAGGTGCTTATAGAAGATATTTGGGCATTGATGGAAGGCGAGAGTTGGTCTTTTGAATGGTGTCGACGTTCTGCGAATATGGCTACACATTGGTTAGCTACCAAAGTCATATCTAGGCTATTAAACTCTATTGTACCTATGCATGCTCTCCCGTCCGAGCTAGTTCGTATTTTAGTTTAAGATGTTTCTTAGTTGCTTTTAGCTTTGTATTGCATGTTCAAAAAATAAAAATTTAAAAAAAAAATCCTCCCTTCTTGTTTTCTTATTTTCTTTTTATTCTTTCTATAGGTAAGCAATGAAAATCATAACCAAGGATAAACCCATCCAAAAGACTATGAACAATTAGAATTTAGAGGTTCCAAATAGTTGAAGCGAAACTTAGGTTTAGATGTAGGAAGATGAAGAAGAAGAAAGAGAGAGAGAAAGAAAGTAGAGGAAACAAAATAGGCTTAGGATTACATAAAGTAATCCCTACACCTTAGATTGCATATATACTAGTTAGATATGTTACCAAATTACAAGACTACCCTTATAAGAAAGAGTAGCAAAATAATAAGCTCTAACACTCCCCCTTAAGCTGGAGCATATACATCAAATATACCCAGCTTGGAACACAAAGACTAAAAAGAAGATCCAGTTAACAGCTTTGAGAAAATATTGCTCAACTCAGAGTTGAAACGAACATAGGGAGTAGCTATTTGTTTCTGTAGCAAAAGATCCCGGATAAAGTGACAATCAATTTCAATATGTTTAGTACGCTTATGGAAAACAGGATGATTGGCGATAAATATGGCAGCCTGATTTTCACAACACATCGGCATAGGAGTAAGGATAACAAGGCTAAAATCCTGAAGTAAGGAGCGAAATCACATAATCTTGGAAGCAGTATGAGTCATAGCATGATACTTAGCTTCAACATTAGAGCGAGCAACAACATGCTGCTTCTTACTCCGCCAAGTAATAAGATTGCCACCAACAAAGGTACAATAACTAGAGGTGGATCGTTTATCAGAACGACTACCAGCCCAGTCAACATCACTAAAACTAGTAACAGACAAAGAAATAGAAGGCTAATATAACAATCCATGGCCAGGGGCGCCTTTCAGATATCGCAAAATCAGACAAACGACATTAAAATGTGGATCACGAGAAGTATGCATCTATTGACTGGCAACCTTGATAGCATAAGTAATGTCAGGGCGAGTAACAATAAGGTAAATCAATTTGCCAATGAGTCACCGATAGTGGCCAACATTAAGAAAGAGATCTCCATGCCTAGCATCCAGTGGAATCCATAGGAGTCTCACCTGGGCGAGTACCCAAAAGGCCAGTCTCAGATAAAAGATTAAAGACATATTTCTGTTGGGAAAGAGAAATGCACTGAGAAGAACGTTTAACCTCAATCCCAAAGAAATAACGAAGAACACCCAAATCTTTTGTATGAAACTATATACTCAAATGATGTTTCAAATCATCAATACTAGCAGAATCACTCCCAGAAATCATAATATCATCAACATAAACAATCAAGACAACGGTACTAGTAGAAGAATAACGAACAAACACAGAGTGATCATAGGTGGAGAGCTGGAAATCACAGTTAAGCACGACGGTACTAAATCGATCAAACCAGGCACGAGGAGATTGCTTTAGACCATATAGTGCCTTGCGAAGGCGAAAAACAAGATTCTTACAACCAGAAACCACATAGCCAGGTGGCTGATCCATATAAACTTCCTCCTGAAGATCTCCATGAATAAAGACATTCTTTATATCAAGCTGATATAAATGCCAGGAGCGAGTAACAACAACAATCAATAAAATCCGAACGGAATTAAGGCGAGTAACAGGAGAGAAGGTTTTAAGATAATCAATACCATAAGTTTGAGTGTATCCTTTAGCAACCAAGCAGGCCTTAAGACTCTCAACAGAGCCATCAGGAAGATACTTAACAGTGTAAACTCAATGACAACCCACTGTTTGTTTGCCATGTGGAAGAGAAGTAAGTTTCTAAGTCTTATTAGAATAAAGAGCACGCATCTCTTCATCCATAGCATTCTTCCAGCCAGTCGAAGACAAAGTCTGTTGATAAGAAGAAGGAACAGAAATAGAGGACATGGCACAAGCAAAGGAATGGAAAGATGACGAAGTACGATTATAACATACAAACTGAGCAATAGGATATTGAGTACAAGTGCGTTTACCTCCACGAAAAGCAATGGGTAGATCGTTAGACTCTGAAGAAAAGATAGGGACAACAAGAACCTCAGACGAATAAAATACAAAAGTCGAGCCATAAGGGACAACTGGGTAAGTCCTGGAGCATTGCTAAACCTGTAATAGAGGGTTAGGAACATGAAAAGGAATGAATGAAGGAAGAAAGGGAGACAAGGGTAATAGAAGAGTAGGGGTAAGAAAAGAAGGCTCCCCCTCACGATAATAGATAAGGTCGATTGACAAGTCTTGACCCTTGGTAGAGAAAAAGGGTGTAGACCCAAAAAAGGTAACATCGGTGCTCACAAAGTGCCGGCAAGAGAAAGGATAATAGCAACGATAGCCTTTTTAAGTTCGAAAATACCTAAGGAAAATACACTTGTGAGCTCGAGGAGATAATTTATCTAAACCAGTATCAAGATTATGAATGAAGGCAACATAACCGAATATATGAGCAGTAATGGAAAAAGGAGAAGAATTAGGATATAAGAGAGAGAAAGGAGATGTGTTAGCTAGAACTACCAAAGACATTCAATTAACAAGGTGACAAGCAGTAAGAACCGCATCCCCCCAAAAATGTTTTAGAACCTAAATGTTAAATAACATGGTGCAAGCAACATCCAATAGATAACGATGTTTGCGTTCAGTAACACCATTTTGTTAAGATGTATGAACATAACTCGTTTGGTGAATAATACCATGATCAACACAGAAGGACTGGAGAATAGACTGGGTATATTTCAAGGCATTATCAGAACACAAAATCTTTATATGTTTACCAAATTGAGTAAAGATCTCATTATAAAATCTCAAAACAATATAAGATAATTCAGATCTCTGTTTCATTAAAAACAACCAAGTCATGCGGGAATAATCATCAATAAATATCACAAAATATAAAAATCCATTAATAGTAGGAGTTCGAGAAGGACTCCATATGTCCGTATGGACTACATCAAAATACTCAAACTAACGACAAAGAACACAACTAGGAAATGAACTACGGTGATGTTTTCCTAATTGACAAGCTTCACACTCTAAATGAGACACATGACTTAAATTAGGGATAGCTGAATTAAGTTTGGCTAAGGAAGAATGGCCCAAATGAAAATGCCACTCGAGAAGAGAGACGGTAGCACTCAATACAGATGAAATGGTAGGAGAAGAACAAGCTGAATCTAGAAAATACAGGTCATTCTTCTCATTCTCCAAACCAATCAGTCCGGAAAGACACATGAAGTAGGAGTAAAGGTTATCGAACAATGTAAAACTTTAGTCAGTTGGCTAACTGAAAGCAAGTTGAAAGAAACTGAGGAACATAGAGACTGAAGGGTAAAGAAAGGTTTGCATTAAGATGTAAAACCCTCGTACCACCAACAGGCCGAGAGGAGCCATTAGCCAAAATAATATGATGGTTAAGAGAACGCAAATTAGAAAATAAGAAAGAGTTACCAGACATGTGAGAGCTAACTCCAGAATCAATGACCCAAGATCGGGAGGAAGTAGCTACACCAGGAATATTACCTGAATTAGCTAATGTAGCAGTAGAAGAGGATGGGAGAGTAAGACGCAGAGTTTGAACAATCTTACTAAGCTAAGCAGTAGAGGAGGAGGGAAGTGCAGTATGCAGGTACTGAACGATATCATTAAGTTGAGTGAGAAGAGCATCAGGAGAATCATCACTAACATTATGCACATAGTTGGGCTTACAATACTTCGTCTAACACCATGGCTCAATATGATTGGTACCACCACAATGAGTACACTTAATATTATTGCAGCCTTGAGTACCAGGACTACGGCCAGAAGAACCACCACGACCACTAGAAGTACCACGAAAACTGTCACCATGAGAATTGCGGTTTCCGCCACCACCACGAAAGGAACCATGGCCGCCACTATGAGTAACTAAGGCAGAAGACTCCGAGGAAGGTGAAATAGAGGTATTACGAATAGGAGGTTTTCCCAAAGATGACCACAACAATTGAGAATAAGCATTGGCAGCAGTAGGCAAGGTCTTACTAGCAAAAATTTGATCCTTAAAGTCACAGAGATCAGAATCCAAACCAGAAAGCAAAGAGGCCATTGTAAAGTCCTCCCAATGTCGCTTCATTGCTCTAAATCAAGAGTAAATGGGCGATGTTGCAACAACTGCTCCCATAAATTCTTGAGAGTACTATAATAATTATACAAGGACTTCCTAGATTGTTTAGTGGTGAAGATCTTCTCATACAGCTTAAAGACCCAGTATACATTACTCTATTGGGAAAAGGATTCAACGAGTGAATCCCAAATCTTCTTAGACGAATCATAAAATTCGACTATAATAGTAATGTGAGACTCCAGACTGCCCCATAACAACCCCATAACAATAGAATCTTTAGCTAGCCAATCATCAGAAAGAGGGTTATCGGGTGAAGAAGGAAGATTGGTGATATATTTCAATCTGCGTTTGCCACAAAGAAATACTTTTACGGCATGAGCCTAGACAAGATAATTCAGACCATCCAATCGCTTTGAGGTAATGGATCGAGTCAAATCATCCTCCTTAACCAGAGAGGATTTGGGGTCATACGTTTTGGACTCGGAAGCCTTTGAAGTAATCATAGAAGACAGGGAACTGTACAATCAACCAATAGGAAGCAACGCCACAAGAGACACCCACGAGTGTGCACAAAACAGCCAAGAGAAACAAGGGAATCAACAAGAAACCAGTAAGAGAGGCAGAAACGCAACCAACAAAGTCCAAACACAGGCCAAATAGCCAAAGCAACCACCACAGAGCCTAGAGAATACTGTATCAGCACTAACAAAGCCAGCAAAGCAACCAACAAAGCCAAACCAGCCCTTGGGGAAAGGGCCGACCACCTAAAACAGCCCACAAAGTCCAACAAATGATGTACCAGATGATTTTTAAAAATCATGAAAAAAATCACCATGAGAATCAGCAGGTTCCAATGAGTCAGAAAAGGGGGGTCTTGACCTTTGGCGACCGTACGGGTGCTAACGTCAGCATGACATCATCCATATGGATGATGACGTCAGCCTTACTCACAGCAAGCGAATTTTCTATGATGTTTTTTTTATAGGTTTAAGGTGAGGATCGAAGTGCTCTGATACCAAGTTAAAGTGAAACTTAAGTTTAGATGAAGGAAGATGAAGTAGAGAAAAGAGAGATAGAGAGAAATTAGAGGAAACAGAATAAGCTTAGGGTTACGGAAAGTAATCCCCTGCACCTTAGCTTGCATATATACTAGTTACATATGTAATTAAATTACAAGACTACCCTTATAAGAAAGAGTAGGAAAATAATAAGCTCTAACACAAACCAATCAGCATGCCATGAAGCATGTTATTATACTTAAGAAAACTAATACGATTACTAAGTTTAACTAGGATTTCATAAACTATATGAACCCTTCTTGTTTCTGATTTCACAGGTCCTGAATGCAACCAAATATTTGAGTGATTGGAAAAGGGAACCCAAAAGAATCTGAACAAAGAAAATTCGAGAACTCAACCTTACAGTCGTCCATTTGGTGTAAGATAAATTATACATACACATATATAATAACCGTAATATATATGCATGTATACGCAGCGAAAATATTAATCATATATTAATAAATATATGTGTACTAACCTCCAGCCATTGTTGTCTAAGTGAACTTGCTTTCTGTGCTTCTGCAAACCTAAGTTATTTCCCTCTCACACTCTCTGTATACAGAACTCTCTATATATAAGATCTTCTAACCTATGCAGGACTTAATTCCTTGAACGATGGATATCACAGGTAATATATAATTGCGAGGCTAAGGACCCTTATCTTTATTCTTATTGGTTCCTTCCATCAAGGAACCATTATCTGATAATGGGGAGTTGATAGGTCTTAGCCAACCACCACTAGTGTTTCACATGGAGTGGATAATTATCCCTATCATCACTTATAACTAACTAACAAATAGATAAATATACAATATATATTAGGGATATATATGTATATACTTTATACATGTGGCAAGTGGGCCACCCTAAAGAGACTTGTCTTACATTCTCCCACTTGGTCCACTAGACACATGAAAACTATATGAGTGATAGACACCGTATTATGGCCACAAAATGCCCAATCCTTAGACCTCTTACTCTATTAGTGAGTACTAATCATGAATCATGGCGGTTGTACCTTTAATATGTATTCCCTTCCATGTATTACAATGTATGGCAGTTCCCAATAAGGACTTAATGAGGTACTTTAATACTTTATCAATGACTACATACTAGTCATTTGAGGTCATACTTTATTTATCCCAATGGATATCATATATGACAATTATTTTATGTGCACAATTAAAGTCATGTCTTTATTCTCTAAAAATATTTAAAAATTATTCACAATTTGTGAATTACTAAAATAAGAAAGCCAAATTAAACAGTAAATGAGCTAATAAGTCCCATATGCTCCACATGACCATGATGCACTTTAGCTGACAATGCTTTAGTCATGGGATCTGCAACCACCAACTCGGTGCTAATGTGCTCAATAGCTACATCCTGCATCTTTACTTTCTCTTTGACAACAAAATACTTTATGTCAATATGTTTGTTTCAGATGCCACTTTTGTTATTTTTAGAGAAATAAACTACAAACAAATTATCACAGTAAAGTCTTAATGGTCTCGATATAGAATCTATGACCCTTAATCCTGCGATAAAATTTCTTAACCATAGAGCCTGTGAAGTAGCTTCATAGCATGCTGTAAATTCTGCTTGCATAGTGGATGAAGCAGTTATGGACTGCTTGATACTTCTCCAAGATATAGCTCCTCAGCAAGAAGAAAGATATATCCTGAAGTAAACCTTCTAGTGTCTGAACATCGAGCAAAATCTGAATCTGAATATCCAATCACCTCTAATGAATCCATATGTCTATATGTCAACTTGTAGTTCTTGGTTCCTTGCAAATACTGAATGACTGTCTTGGCAGCTTTCCAATGTTCAAGTCTTGGATTGCATTGGTATTTGCCCAACAATCCTACTACAAATGCAATATCAGGTCTCGTACAAACTTGAGCATACATCAAGCTGCCAACTGCTGATGCATAAAGTATGCTCTTCATCTGCACTTATTCCAAATTATTTTGTGGTGATTGAATTAGAGTAAACTTGTCGCCTTTGACAATGGGTGCTACACTAGGTGAGCAAGATTTCATATTAAATCTTTCCAAAACTTTTTCAATGTAGGTCCTTTGAGAGAGTCCCAATATCCTTTGGGATCTATCTCTGTGAATCTCAATGCCAATGACATAAGAGACTTCACCCATATCCTTCATTTCAAAGTTTTGAGAAAGAAAAACTTTTGTATCACTTAGCAGACCCAAATCACTGCTTGCAAGTAAAATATCATCCACATATAAGGTATATACATTGATCAACAATGTTCTCCGTAAAGCCATATGAAGTAACAATGTTATGAAACTTTAAATACCATTGGCGGGAGGCCAGTCTTAGACCATATATAGATTTCTTTAACTTACAAACCAAATGATTATCTTTAGAAGCAAATCTCTCAAGCTGAATCATGTATATTTCTTCCTCAAGATCTCCATTCACGAAAGCCGTTTTCACATCCATCTGTAGTAACTCTAAATCAAAATAAGCTACTAATGCCATGATAATCCTAAATGAATCCTTCTTAAAAACTGGAAAGAAGGTTTCATGGTAATCACTCCCTTCCTTTTGAATGAAACCTTTGGCTACAAGTCTGGCCTTATATCGTTCGATGTTACCAGAAGAGTCTCTTTTGGTCTTATAGACCCATTTACACTTTTGGCAATTGAACGAGATCCCAAACTAGATTTTTAGCCATCGATTCCATATCTTCTTTCATGGTATCATGCCATAAGGTGGAATTGTCCCCATTCTTGGGTTGTGAAAACGAACTAGGATCATCTTTAGGTCCAATATCAAAGTCAGACTATCTCCTTTCTTTTGAGGATCTTCTTACTCTCGTTGGTTCTTGTAAATTTGGAATGGGAGGTTCTACTTGAATTTGTTCCTCATGGAGTGGTTGTTCTTGAGTTAGTTGCTCTCCAATGATATCTAAAATTTGGGATGGAAGAGCAACCACTTCCCTAATTGAATTCTCAATGGGATCCCTTATTTCCTCAAACTCAATGGTTCTAAGAGAACCACTCCCACTAGTTTAAAGATCCTTAAGAAATTTAGCATTTCTAGTTTCAACAATTCTAGGTGTGTGTGAAGGACAATAAAACCTAAATCCTTTGGAGTTTTCCGCATACCCAATGAAAAACCCGCTAACTGTTCTTGGGTCCAGTTTCTTCATATATGGGTTATAAACCCTCACCTCAACTGGACAACCCCATATGTGTAGATGTTTTAAACTTGGTTTCCATCATTTCCATAATTCAAAAGGTGTTTTTGGAACAACTTTAGATGGAACCCTGTTTAATATATACACAATGGTTTTCAAGGCTTCACTCCATAAATTTATAGGAATATTACAATGACTTAGTATGCTCCTCACCATGTCCATAAGTGTGCGGTTCCTACTTTCAGCCACACCATTTTGTTGTGGTGTTCTAAGCATTGAATATTGAGCAATTATGCCATCTTCTTTAAGGAACCTAGCAAATGGACCTGATAGTTGTCTTGATTCTGTATACCTCCCATAATATTCTCCACCCCTGTCTGACCTTACGATTTTGATTTTCTTTTCATTTTGTCTCTCTACCTCTACCTTATAGGCTTTAAAAGTATCTAGTGCTTCAACCTTATCAAATAAGAGGCAGAGATACATATATCATGTATGGTCATCAATGAATGAGATAAAATATCTCTGACCATTCAAACAAGGTGGAATAAATGATCCACAGAGGTCTGTGTGTATGATCTCAAGAGTGTCAGAACTCCTCTTGGCACCTTTAGTGAACTTGTTGGTTTGCTTCCCCTTAATGCAATCTACACAAGTACCAAAATCAAAAAAATCAAAAGCATTTAAAACTCCTTCATTTACCAATCTTTTAATTCTTTCCTTGGAGATGTGTCCCAATCTCCTACGCCATAACATAAAGGAATTCTCATTAATAATGTTCCGCTTTATGCCAATCCCATCATGCAAGGTCGAAAGATTATTTTCAAAACTAAGATTTAAATCAAATCTAAATAATCTATCATCTAAAAAACCATTGCTAATAATGGCTTTATTTTGCAATAAATCAAAATTTGTACCACTAAAATTGAAACTAAATCCAAAAGGTACTAATTTAGAAATAGAAACCAAATTTCTAGAAAACGATGGAACATATAAAGTGTTTTCAAGATCCAAAATAAAACCAGATTTTAAAACCAGTCTGAAAGTCCCAACAGCCTCCACATGTGAAAGCATTCCATTTCCTGAATAAATACTTTGTTCACGTATTGTCGGTTTCCTTAGGCTGAGAAAGCCCTACATAGTATTGGCAATGTGAATTGTAGAACCAGAATCAATCCACCATGTATTATTAGGAACATCAACAAAATTAGATTCATAACACACAAAGGATAAGAGATTACCTTATTTTACGAGCCATTTCTTATACTTAGTGTAATCTTTCTTCATGTGTCCCTTTTTATTGCAAAAGAAGCATGCACCCTTATTGCCATAATGCTTCATTGACACTTTTCCATTCTTCTCTTGAGGAACACCATTACTCTTGTGACTCTTCCCCTTTACATGAACTGCTAAATTAGCGATTTTTAGCTTTTTCATGTTTCAGCCTTTCTTTCTCTTGAACACACATGGTCAGAAGTTCATTCACTTACCATTTTTCCTTATGTGTGTTATAGGAAATTTTGAAAAGACCATACTCCATAGGAAGAGAGTTAAGGACAAAATGCACCAAGAATGACTCAAAAATCTCTATCTCCAATGCTTTCAGTTGAGCCGCAATATCCCTTATTTCCATGATATTTTCACACACACTTCTAGTATTATTATGTTTCATGCCTGAAAATTTCTTCATTAGAGTGATAGCTAGTGCCTTAACAGAGCTCACAAATTGCTCTTCAATAGCCTTCATGAAACATTTTGCCTTATCGCATTTGAGGATTGAACCCCTAATACCCTTATTAATGTGGGACTTAATGAGCATCAAACTTAGGCGATTGGATCGCTCCCACCGCTCATATGCAGCCCTCTCAATTAGCGTACTTGATTCTGTGGGGGTGATTACACCCTAAAAGTGTAATCATAAGCCCTTAATTTGTACTTTGTTAGACTTATATTGTAATTAATTATCTTATTTTAGTTAGATATTTGTTTGAGTATGTTTTGTATATATTTTGTAGGTTATATAAGCTAATAAAGGTAAAAAGAAAGCAAGAATAATCAAAGCGGGTTCAAGACGAATAATTTGTTCGTGAAAATTCAGACCTGTCTCGATATTCTGGCCATAACTTTTTACTTCGATATCCGATTGAGCTGATTTTTGGGTCATTGGAAAGAAGACTTCAAGTCTACAACTTTGCCTCTAATGTGTATCGATTGAATCGAGCTCTAGGGTGGTCAAATCAAGGTTCAAAATTTTTGGGATCGAATAGTGATGAATAGTACCCGTCCAAACGGTACTATTTACTGTCTGGACGGTTACTGTTCATCTAGAATACATTTTTTGCATCCAAAACTGCGTTTTTTATTACACCCTAAAAGTGTAATCATAAGCCCTTAATTTGTACTTTGTTAGACTTATATTGTAATTAATTGTCTTATTTTAGTTAGATATTTGTTTAAGTATGTTTTGTATGTATTTTGTAGGTTATATAAGCTAATAAAGGCAAAAAGAAAGTAAGAATAATCAAAGCGGGTTCAAGGCGAATAATTTGTTCATGAAAATTCAGACCTGTCTCGGTATTTAGGCCATATCTTTTTATTTCGATATCCGATTGAGTTGATTTTTGTGCCATTGGAAAGAACACTTCAAGAGCTACAATTTGTTCTCTAATGTGCATCAACTGAATCGGCTTCTAAGGTGGTCAAAATCAAGGTTCAAGGTAGAGGGATGAATAGTAACCGATCGATTGGTTTGGCAAACTTCAGAGAGGGTGATTTACCGATCAATCGGTGAACAGTAACCAATCGATCGTGAACAGTGCCCAATTGATCATGAACAGTGCTCGATCGATCGGTGAACAGAACTCGTGAACAATAAAAACAGTGAATTGACCGATCGAACGTTACAATCACCGTTCGATCGATGAATAGTGCTGATGGATCGGTCGATACAGATCTGAAGCTTAAAAGCTTTGTTGTTCGAAAAAATGAAGGAGAGGAAGATTTTTTGGGTTTGTAGCAGCCAAGGGGGTGGCGAGAAAAGCTCCTCCAAGGTTGGTTTTTATGCTTTTGTGTATTTTTAGCTTAGATTTATGTTTGTAATGTTAATGTAGGAATAGAAATTATAACTTTCTTTTATTGTAATGTATTTTCCTTCACTTTCTTGCCATTTTCTCTCACTTTCTTAGCAACCAAACACTAATTTTACTTAGTTTAATGTTAAATTTACCTTCATTTATACTCTTCATTATGGATTCTAGTAGCTAAACATCTCTTGGGTGTGATTATGAAGATCCACCAAGGATTTTCAAGTCTTTCAATGGGGATTCATGAACTTCAAAGTTTTATTTATAGATTTGTATAGTTTTATTTGGTTAGGTCTTGGATTTGTTTGAAAACTTAAATTCATAACTCATTTGGTAATATTTATGCACAATTCAATAATTGGTATAAATCTTGCACAATTACAAAGTTTGCTTTTAGGGTTTTATTAATTTGTTTAATCTCTACACTCAACTAAATATGAACTCAAGGTTTTATGGTCAAAATATTCTGAATCAAGAATCCACGGTGTGATTCTTGATTTGAGTTATAAAAATCCTCTATTGAAATTTTTGTTGTGAATTGGTGAATTGAATCAAACATATCCAAGCTTTCCATTTTAATTGCTTTACATTTAAATTAATTGCCTAGTTAATTGCTTTAATTTTCATTGCTCTAGTTTAGTAAATCAAAACCCCATAAAAAACCTAAAGATTTTCGGTTCTTTTCTTTTTCCTTTTATCTTAGATTCAATTCCCCACATAATTGCAATTCACTCCTACGCTAGGTTAGTGTGAGTTGAGTGTTAGAGTCTATATTTGGCTAGGTCCCTTGGGAGAGAACGATACCGGATTACCGGTTTATACTTCATCGCGAGCCCCGTACTCTTGCGGGGTACTAACTCCATTATGTAGTTTTCGGAGCGAGTCAGTTTTTAGGATTTTTTTATAGGTTTTTTGTGTAGTTAGGATTAGTTTGGAGCAATGGGGCGGCAGGAGAAGCTCTCCAAGGTTAGTTTTTTCCATTTTTCTTCATTTTTAGCTTAGATTTAGCTTTGTAATTGTAGTATAGTGTAGAAACTTGTAATTTTCTTCATTATATTATATTTTCTTTCACTTTCTTGCACTTTCTTGCATTTTCTCTCATTTTTCTTGTAACCAAACAGTCTTATTATTGTAGTTAATTTTAGATTTAAATCTCTTTATGCTTCTCTTTCATTTTTACAAGCTTTTATGATGTATTCAAGTAGCTAGTAATTTAACTTGGGTTTAAATGTGAAAATCACCCAAATAATCCAAAGAATTCAATGGAGGTGTCTCATGAATTAATTGCCATATTTTTCTAGAATTTGAATTTCTAGCAATTAGATGTGGAATTTTAGAAAATTTGAATTATTGACTAAGTTTGGGGATTTTGATCACCCAAATCGATGGTATTAATTTAGGACCTTTGACTAGACAAAAACTCCACAATTTCTAGAAATTTATTCCCAACAATTGATTGAAGATGCCTTAGAAAACCTAGGTTATTGACTATGTTTGGCTAATCAATGCACAAACCAAAAATTTGGTATTGACTAAGTTGAATCGATGGTATTAACCTTTGATTCCTCATCGAACATGTATCTTATTTCAATTGCTTGAGAATAATCGGTTTTCAAAGCTAAATTCTCCGAATCAAACGCACTTAAATGTTGTGTTTGATTTGAGTAATAAACCCAATTGGAAACCTTGGATGAAATTGAGTGATTGGATTATTTGAGCCTAATTCCCCTTTAATTGCTTCAATTCTATTTTCATTTTGCTTTACTTTAATTGTCTAGTGTTAATTATTTTTATTTTCATTGCAATAGGTTAGTAATTCAAAACCATCATCAAAACCCATAATATTTACGGTCCTTTTTATTTTCCTTTTTATTTTAGATCAAATTCCCTTCTTTAATTGTAATTCGATCCTAGGTTAGGTTAGTGTGAGTTGAGTGCTAGAACTTATATTTGGTTAAGTCCTTTGGGAGAGAACGATACCGGATCTTCTAATTTATATTTCATCGCGACCTCCGTACTCTTGCGGGGTAACTAACTCCATTTTGTAGTTTTTGGAGCGAGTCAGGGGGGGTGGTTCATCCACACGGAGCACTAAATCAAGGCCCATGCACCCCAATGTCAAACGTACTTTATCTTTCCAGTCAGAAAAATTATCACCACTCAAGAATGGAATACGAGATGATTCAGTATTAAAAAATGTAGTAGGAATAACTGCAATAACCAATAACATATTATGCTATGAAATAATAATAAAAGTAAAGTAAACTCAAACCTCCCTGTGAGTAAAAGTAGCAATATGCATTGAATCTACTTAAACTGTATTGATAAGACTAGTAAATAACATACACCAAAATAAAACATCTCTCTATCTATAGACATAGAAAAATCTTATCTTAATGTTAAATTTACTATCATATCACAATTAAATTAATAACAAATAATTATTTACCTATGGGCCCAAATAATTATTTTCATTAATTTAATTGCAATAAATATACGCTATTAAATATATAGTTAAATAACCCTTTCTGAATGTGGTAACAATAACTTAATATTACACATTACAATAATTCAAGATGTTGTGGTTATTCTTAAACTAATGTAATGCTCAAGTTTTTCAAGATGGCATAAAATAATCTTTAATGGGACAAAACACAATTTAATAATTGAAGAGCATGAATTATTGTCCCCAAAATACTTTGGTAACATTTTTGTTAATAGTCCTTTATTTTGTTAAAAAATTTGCAAATAAAATTATTTACAGAAAATATATGCTGGAAGAAAATTCTTTCAAAAATACTCATGGACTATTTACAGAATATCCCCACTGTCCAGAAACTTTTCAGAAAAATTCTTATATGATTTTCATATAAAGCCACAAAATATATATTTACAGAAGTTTTCAAATTATAAGATACTCACATGTAGATACATGTAGAGATTTTACTGAATAATTTATAGAAAGCAATGACGTACGTGCATAACAGTTGCATAAATGTGATGGGGTCATCATGTATATTCATTTACACAATCAAATAACATCATACATGTGATAACATGACATTCTGATTTTTTTTTTTTTTATAACTTTCAGTCAAGTCACAAGACTTGAGTCACAAAAACATAAATAGAACGCATCAATAATATCAAAATCAGAATCATACAATTTCGGTTTCCATAACTACACAGTTTCTGTATAAATATATATTATTCAAACCGTCAAGTCAATCATTATACATATAGAGATACAAAAACATATATAACAACCTCAGGCTCATGGAACCACAAAGTCGGCTTGCCTAATGGTGCCGAATACTTGTATGTCATTATAATAATGCTTTCAGTACAATCACGTTGAATCATAAGATTACTTTAATGAATCTATTAGACAATTTAAACAAATCGTTTCTACATGTTTGACTAATATGCTCACCGACTCAAACGATTGCAGTTATACATGTGGCAATAATATAGCATGAACTATACATTATTTATATACTGAATAACATGAATTAGAGGTGGCTCTAATACCAAAATATAAGATAAATTATACATATATATAATAACCGTAATATATATGCATATATATAATTAAAATATTGATTATATATTAATAAATATATGTGTACTAACATTCAGCTATTGTTGTTAAAGTAAACTTATTTTTTGTGCTTCTGCAAACATAAATTATTTCCCTCTCACACTATTTGTGTACAGAACGCTCTATAGATAGGATCTTCTAACCTATGCAGGACTTAATTTCTTGAACGATGGATATCACAAGTAATATATAACTGCTAGGTTAGGGACCATTATCTTTATTCTTATTGGTTCCTTTCATCAAGGAATCATTATCTGATAGTGGAGACTTGATAGGCCTAGTCAACCATCACTAGTGTTTCACATGGAGTGGGCAACTATCTCTATGATCACTCATAACTAACTAACAAATAGATAAATATATAATATATATTAGAGATATATATGTATATACTTTATACATGTGACAAGTGAGCCACCCTAAGAAGACTTGTCTTACATTTGGTTCTTGTTAAAACTAGGGAAAATAAAGAAAATTTCTAGACCTTTTGTTCCCTATTGTCTGGATTTTCCGCAAAACACAACTCAATTAATCCAAAACGCCATTCGAGGCTCTGTTTAAGCGAAACCAGATAATGACAAACCAAAGACTCCAAATTTCTATATTTCTTGGCACTCAAACAGAAAGAACCCAGCAATATAAAATGGGAAATCTGCTTACCTTCACCCGGGGGCAACTTTGACTCAGAAAACCTCAATAACCAGAAGCAACTCAGTGCAAGGATAAGAAACACAGCAGCCTTTCTGGGGAGCATTGTTTTCAAGAGGGATTGATTGAGCTCACTGTCTCTTCTTCCTGATTTCTGAAAGATGGGTGAAAAATGGAACATAAGAGCTGTTAGTGTGGTCGTTGTAGCAGTAGTAGTAGCAGTAATGACTAAAGATATACATATATATATCGGACTGGTAGATTTGAATTGCTTCGAAAATTTTGATTCCAATATAGTATGTGCATGTCATGGGTTGTCTGGACGTGAACGTGGATGTGCTAATTGGGATTTGGACGTTGGACTTTGGATATTTGGCCTATCAATTTTGAATTATTCAATATTTTGACTGTTCGTTCCTTAGTCATTAGTCATAAAAGTATTGAAATTTGCCTGCCACTACTCCTTTGTTGTTGTCATACAGAATTTAAATAGAATAGACTAAACAACCACCCCAATGTGATATGCGGACTCTACCAAAATATGTGGTGGTACCATTATTTTAATTAAAAATTATTATGATGACAACCACCACCTGCTTGGAGATGTGATATGCTGAGAACGATATAAAATAAAAATAAAAAAAGAAGCGAGAAATGCTATTCATTCAGAAATTTTTTTATAGAAAACTCCATCATAATGATATGGCTATAGTATTATTGTAATTAAGAGCCGTCATGTTTTATTTTAAAGTGAATGGATCTTTTTCAACTACATCATTCTGATGATAAATTCTATTTGTATTTTTCAGTATCATCGAGTTATTTATCATGGTCTAAATTCATAATACAATACGACATTATGATATACCATTCCATCACACAATTAGGGCATTGACAACTGGAACGGATAGCTGAGTGGTGTGGAGTCGGTACTCAGACGCAACTGTAAACCTGGACGTCTCGTGTGAGTTTACTTTTTTAGTATCTCTCGAGCTCATCTAATACTTGTGGCTTAAGGATAACAATGTATTTGGTGTCTAAGCCATAGTTGCAGGAAAACTCATTTGGGAAAGGGAAAATACAGTCCCGATATGGTTACAAAACTTGTTCGAAATTTTAGAAAAACATAGGATAAATGTTTCGAAAACTCTTGGGAAACAATTACAGATCGTTTAGGACACTTGACAGAAACTCTTGGGAAACTAAGGACATGTTTGGAACTTGGAGGAGGGGAGGGATGGGAAAGGAAAATTTTTTCTCTCTTTTTTCTTCTCTTGTTTGATTCTACATAAGAGAAAAATGAGAGAAGAAAGGGAGGAAAATTTTAAAATTACTATCTATTTTTCTCTCTCTTATTTCCTTCCACTTTCTTTTTATTTTCTTTACAAAATTGAACAGGGAATAGAAGATAATTTTTTTTCATTTTTCCTTTCCATTCCTTTCATTTCCCTTGCCTTCCCTCTCCTAAGTTCCAAACAAGTTGTAAAGGAAAACTTGAGGAAACTCAAAATATTAATTTTTATACATTTTTTTTCCTTAAGTTCTAACTAAGTATCTATAAAATTATTTCAAGTTTGCACTAAGTTTTTCAAAGATTTTTCCTAAATTTCTTAAAGGTCTCCTTTAAGTTCTGCAAAAGTTTCTTAATAAGATTCTTATTAAATTTCTCAATTATTTTTTGCTTCTTGTTTCTCCCTATATTTTTTAGCCATGTTTTTTACTTTTATTTTTTCTAACGCTTTTCGCTTTCGTTTCCCGGTCTAAGTTGCAGCGGTGGGTACAATCTGGCTTTGCTTAAGGTTGTTGCTTAGGGTTCCTCATTACCAAAAAAGAAGAAAACGAAAAGGTGGCCATTGATTTGAGAAAAATTTAAGCTGTAAATTTTTCAGTCGTCATATGAGAACAGATAAAGAAAATTATATAAAATCCTCGTTTAATCTATCTATAGTATTATAGAATGGGAAGGGAGAAAAGATACTTCTCTGTCTAAAATCATGTCAATTTTCACTGTACAAAAACTATTCCAGAAGAAATTAGTTAACATAGTTTAGTTAAGGTTCATCTCTGTTGATTTTAAGAGTAAATATAAAAATGTACAATTGGAAATAATTACTCGTCATTCGGCATTCAAAATTCTACATCTGTTATAAACTAAATAAATTTACAGCAAGCAAAACACAGTATATAATAAAACGAGTTCTTCTGAAACTGTCAAATAATAATTAAATAGTTCTTCTGGAACTATGGAGATAGATCTTCTTGATCACCCAAGCATGTCTTGCTTTCATAAGACAAAATAAATAATAAAATAGTTCTTTTGAAACTAGGGATAGATCTTCTTGATCATCCAAGCATATATTGCTTTCATAAAACAAAAGATAAAGACAATAGAAATATAAATAATTTACCTACACTCTTTGCCTTTTCCTTCCTTCTCTTTTCCTCTTCTTCTTTCTCTTCTTTTCTTTCTCTCTCTCTTTCTTCTCTCTCTCTTTCTCTCTCTCTTCTCTTCTGTCTCTCTCGCTTTTCTATCTTTCTTCTCTCTCTTTTCTGTCTCTCTCTCTCTCCTTTCTCTTTGTTTCTCTTTTTCTAGGTTTCTCACAGCATGCCACTGCTATATATAGGCATTTAAGGTGGCTCATCCACCATGAGGTGAGGTGAGGTGAGGTGAGGTGAGCCATGACCTCATAACACTCCCCCTTGGATAACCGCAATACATATTAGGATATGTTACAACTGCCTCATTAAAACCTTGCTAGGAAACCCCGATGGAAAAAAACCTTAGCGAAAGAAAAAGATTACAGTGATATTACGTAACATAACTTAGTATGGGTGCGTTAACATTGCCTTGTTAAAACCTTGCCAAGAAAAACCCTGTGGGAAAAATCATTGGCAAAGGGAAAAGAGTACAGTACGCGACCCCCCTTCATTCATACATCTGGTATGAAGTTGAAGTTGATAGCTTTAATTGTTTACAGCTTTAAGACGACGCATGTCAATGTTGTGTACCAATTTCTCAAATGTTGCAATTGGGAGTACTTTAGTAAATAAGTCAGCCAAGTTGTCACTTGAACGTATCTGCTGGACATCAATAGCACCGTTTTTCTGGAGTTCATGTGCATAAAAGAATTTTAGCGATATATGTTTGGTTCTGTCACCTTTGATGTAACCTCCCTTGATTTGTGCAATATACGCTGCATTATGATTACACTATAAAAGTGTAACCATAAGCCCTTAATGTGCACATTGTTATATTTATATTGTAGTTAATTATCTTGTTTTAGTCCAATAATTGATTTATTATGTATTTCTGTGTATTTTGTAGGTTTTGGAGTGGAAACAGCGAATAAGAGCCAAAATTCCAGAAGACCGTCCGGACGGTACATCCGGACGGTAGTTAGCCGTTCGGACGGTGCGTTCAGACGGTTAGCCGTTCGGAAGGTGCGTTCGGACGAGCGAAAGAGCGTTCGGACGGTGCGACGAATGACGAAGCTCCAGAGTCGTGTTTTTGCGTTCGAAGCCATTACAGAGTCATCTTTCTGCATCTGAAGAGCGTCCGGAAGGTGCGTCCGGACGCACTCTGGACGCGCGTCGGACGCACTTCGGAGGGGGAGCGCAGATTTGCCCTAAAACGCTAGCCGCGGTAGAGAAAAGGGAAGAGTTGTTTTTTGGTTAGATTTAGAGTTAGTTTTTGAGTTTTGTAGAGAGTTTTTGATAGTTTTGATAGTTAGGAGTAGATTTTCGGTAGATTGGCTTGGGAGATCTTCATTCAAGGTTGGTTTTCCATTTGTTCTTCATTTATTAGTTTAGATTTATTTCTTGTAATTTTATTTGTAATTTTCTTTATTGTGTTGTAATTTTCTTATATTTTTCTTGTAGTTTTCTTGTACCTAAACTCTTTTCATTTCTTTTAAGTAAATGCTAGCTTCCAATCTTTTTATGCTTTATTTTCATTTTTATGTTTTTATTATGAGTTTAATTAGCTAGTTTTAGATTAGGTTCAAATGTGAAAATCACCTAAATAATCCAAGGAATTAAATGGAGCCATCTCATAAAATAATTGCTATATTTTTCTAGAAATTTATTCTCAACAATTAATTGAAGATAACTTAGAAAATCTAGGTTATTGACTATGTTTGGCTAATCAATGCACAAATCACAACTTTGGTATTGACTAAGTTAAATCGATGGTATTAACCTTTGACTCCCTATTGAACATGTATCTAATTTAAATTGCTTGAGAATAATCGGTTTTCAAAGCTAAATCCTCCGAATTAAACGCACTTAAATGTCGTGTTTGATTTGAGTTACAACCCCATTAGAAACCTTGGATGAAATTGAGTGATTGGATCATTTGAGCCCAATTCCTCTTTAATTGCTTTAATTCTATTTTCACTTTGCTTTACTTTAATTGTCTAGTGTTAATTGCTTTAGTTTCAATTGCAATAGGTTAGTAATCCAAAACGATCATCAAAAATCCAAAAGATTTTCGATCTTTTTATTTTCCATTTTTATTTTAGATCTAATTCCCCACATAATTGCAAATCAATCCTAGGTTAGATTAGTGTGAGTTGAGTGCTAGAGCCTATATTTGGCTAGGTCCCTTGGAAAAGAACGATACCAGATTACTGGTTTATACTTCATCGCGACCCCTGTACTCTTGCGAGGTGCTAACTCCATTTGGTAGGAATACCACATTACGGAGGTAAGCCACATTATCTTCATATAATATTGTTGAGGTATCTTTGATCGAAGATAGTCCGCAACTATCTTGAATATGTTGGATCATTACTTTCAACCAAATGCATTCTCGACTTTCTTCATAAATTGCGATGATCTCAGAATAATTTGAAAAAGTTGCAATTAGTATCTGCTTCATAGATTGCCAAGATATAGCAGTATTACCATAGGTAAATACATACTCGGTTTGTGATCATGCTTTATGTGGATCAGAGAGGTAACCAGTATTTGCATAGCCAACTAACTCTGATTCTAGTCCCTTTGAATAAAACAAACCCAGATCTGTTGTTCCTTAAAGGTAATGGAATATGTGCTTCACCCTTTTTCAATGTCTCTGAGTTGGTGCAGAACTATATCTTGCCAATAAATTTACAAAAAATGCAATATCGGGTCTTGTGCAATTTGCAAGATACATAAGAGCCCCAATAGTACTGAGGTATGGTACTTCAGGATCGAAGAGTTCTTCACCATTTTCTTGAGAGAGAAAAATATCCTTTTGTACGTCTAGTGATCGAACAATCATGGGAGAACTCAATGGATGAGCTTTATCCATATAAAATCAATTCAGAATTTTTTCTGTATATATAAATTGATGGATGAGAATTTCATTTGATAAATGCTTAATTTGTAATCCAAGACAAAACTTAGTTTTTCCAAGATCTTTCATTTCAAACTCCTTCTTTAAATAACGAGCAGATGTTGTCAGTTCTTCAAAAGTTCCAACAAGATTCAGATCATCGACATAGACTGCAATAATAGCAAATCCAGATTCTGATTTCTTAATAAAAATGCATGGGCAAATTATATTATTCACATATCCATTTTTCAATAGATATTCACTAAGACGATTGTACCACATGCGTCCAGATTGTTTTAACCCATACAAAGATCTTTGAAGCTTGATAGAATATAAGCTTCGAGATTTTGAACTAGTTGCTTCAGGCATTTTAAATCCTTCAGAAATTTTCATGTATATATCATTATCTAATTCACTATACAAGTAAGCTGTCACGACGTCCATCAGACGCATATACAATCCTTCTAAGACTGACAAACTAATTAAAAATCTAAACGTAATGGCATCTATTACAGGAGAGTATGTATCATCATAATCAATACCAGGTCTCTACGAGAAACCTTATGCTACTAGTCGCGCTTTATATCTCACGATTTCATTTTTCTCATTTCGTTTTTGCACGAATACCCATTTGTATCCAACCGATTTTACATCTTCTGATGTTTGGACTACAGGTCCAAATACTTTGCGTTATGCTAATGAGCTTAATTTTGTCTCAATAGCTTCTTTCCATTTTGACCAATCACTTCTATGTTGACATTCGTCAATTGTCTTTGGTTCATTCTCTGCATTACTTCTTATAATTGCAAGAGCCACTTTAAATGAAAATATGTTGTCGACAACAATTTTATTTCTATTCCATTTTTCTCCTGTATTCACATAACTTATTGAGATCTCATTACTGTCCTCTATAGGGGATATCTCTTCAGGAAGTTTCTCTTCTGGGAATTCTTTTACAGGAGTTCCTTCTTCTGGAGGTTTAGATACTGTAGTTTCTTCAGGAATACTGACTTGCTTATGCATTTGTACATTCATCTTTCTAGGAACTGTGTCTTTGGCACCAATAGGTCTCCCACGCTTCATGCGTACTTGAGATTCATTTGCTGCTATATTAGTAGATTGTCCTACAGGGACATCAATACGTGTTGGGGTATTAGCAGCTGGTATATATGATTTTGTTATCTTCTTGGAGTCAGTAAACACATCAGGTAATTGATTTCCAATCGTTTGTAAATAAATAATCCTGTGAACTTTTGATTCACATTGATTTGTTCGAGGATCAAGATGAGATACCGTGGAAGCATTCCAAGTAATCTCATGTTGTTTTTCTAGTTGCGTTTTATCTCCCCCTAATGGTGGGAAAAGTGTTTCATCAAAATGATAATCCGCAAAACGTGCAGTGAATACATCCCCTGTTAAAGGTTTAAGATATCTAATAATAGATGGAGAATCAAAACCAATATAAATCCCAAGTCGACGTTGGGGACCCATCTTAGTACATTGTGGTAGAGCAATTGGTACATAGATAGCACAACCAAAAATTCTTAGATGTGAAATATTGGTTGTTAACCAAAAACAAGTTGTAATACTGAATATTCGTGGTAAGCAGTGGGTCGGACATGGACTAATGATGCAGCATGCAATATGGCATGTCCCCAAGCAAAAACAGGTAATTTTATTCACATAAGTAAAGGTCGAGCTATAAGCTGAAGGCGTTTGATAAAAGATTCAGCTAGACCATTTTGTGTGTGTGTATGTGCAATGGGATGTTCAACATCAATTCCTATGGACATGCAATAATCATCAAAAGCTTGAGATGTAAACTCACCAGCATTATCCAATCTTATCGACTTAATCGAATAATCTGGAAACTGTGCTCGTAATCTGATAATTTGAGCAAAAAGCCTAGCAAATACAACATCACGAGTAGAAAGCAAACAAACATGTGACCATCGAGTAGATGCATCTATTAAAACCATAAAATAACGAAATGGTCCACATGGTGGATGTATCGGCCCACATATATCCCCCTGAATTGTTTGTAACAAGGTTGGAGATTCAACTATTACTTTTGACGGGGATGGTCTCACAATTAATTTTCCTTATGAACAACCGGGACAAGTATCACTTGACAAAAAATCTTCTGGTTCTTTAGCGGATGCCCATGAGAGTTCTCAATTATTCAACGCATCATCGTTGATCCCAGATGACCAAGACGATCATGCCAAAGTATAAAATTCTTTAGGTCAAAACACTTCTGGTGTATCACTTCAGGTGATCCCAAAATTCTTATAGTTATATAATATAATCCAGAAGAGAAGGTAGCAAATTTTTCTAATATATGCTTTTGGCATAAAACAATAGAAGTAATGTAAAGATATTCTTTATTATCTTCATTTATTGTCTCTATATGATATCCATTACTACGTATATCTTTAAAACTAAGCAAATTCCCTGTAACTCTAGTTGAATACATAACATTATCGATATAGAGTTTTGTTCATTTTGGCAACAATATATTGGCTATTCCAGAACCTTCAATTAACTTTGTACTGCCAGATATTATCTTAACGTTATTTTTAGCTAACGTTAAGCGAACAAAATATTTTTTCTCTCAAAAAATTGTATGAGTTGTTGCACTGTCTACTAAACATATATCTCCATCATTCATCTTGGAAGCTATTAATACTTTGGTAGATTCCATGTTTCTATACAAAATATGAAATTGCTTATTTGATAAGAAAACGAAAACATTCATATAATAGAAACATGCTTAGAAAAATATTACACAAGATGACAGTAAACTTAAAATATAAACTAGTTGGTGTAGACATTTCAATTACCAATTAAGTGATCTATTTTTCCATCAGAATCTTCAAAGAAATCTGAAACATCAAGGTGAGTGATTTCTACTGAGTCATCAAAGTTTGTGAAATTCATTTCAACATTTTTTCCTTTATCTTGTGTTGATGCTCAGTAAAGATCCACTAATGGTTTGAGCGTACGACAGGTACGTGACCAATGCCCTTTCATACCACACCTGTAACAAACATCTTCATAAGTTTTGGGAAGTTTATTTTGCAAACCTTTTTTCTTTTCTTGTTTTGTTTCAGAGTTGTTCCCCGAGTTGTTTCACTGTTGGTGGTGTGGTGTAATATGCTTAACTCGAGAACTTAAAGAAGTATAACTGTTATAACCTCTATGATAACTCCCACGATGACGAAAATTATTTCTGCCGCGTCCACGACTGCGACCACGGCCACGACCACGTTCATAAAATGAGACCGTATTCACTTCAGGGAATGGTGTAGAGCCAGTTGAGCGAGACTGGTGGTTTTTCATCAGAAACTCATTATTTTGTTCAGCCAAAAGGAGACATGAAATCAATTCTGAATATTTTTTAAAACCCTGCTCTCAATATTGCTGCTGCAAGAGCACATTCGAGACATGAAATGTAAAGTATGTTTTTTCTAACATATCTTCATCAGTAATCGTTTGCCCACATAATTTCAATTGTGAGCTGATTTTAAATAATGCAGAATTATACTCACTAACAGCTTTGAAATTTTGCAACCTCAGGTGCATCCAATCATAATGAAATCTGGGGAGCAATATAGTCTTCTGGTGTTCATATCTCTCCTTTAAATTTTGTCATAGTGCTAGTGGGTTTTTTACCGTGAGGTATTCAGTTTTTAATTCTTCGTGAATATGATGATAAAGAAATATCATCGCTTTTGCACAATCCTGCTAGGATTCGTCATTTTTCTCATTTATAGTGTTTCTAAGGGCTTTTGCACACAAATGGATCTCTGTATCAATTACCCAAAATAAATAGTTCTTGCCTGAAATGTCAAGAGCTGTAAATTCTAGCTTCACGAGATTTGACATTTTCATAATGCTACACTCACAAGATAACAAAATTTTAGAATTACGGTACACTACAAATCCCACACATCCGAATCTAATAAATTTAATTTGTTAACACTATGCACAAATAGTAAAATCACTATTACTGCATAGTATTATGTATAATACGTATATATAAATATATATATATTATTTTTTGTCCATATTATAACTTTTAATCTATACATCAAAATATAGTCAAGTTACATGTCTATGTAAAGGTATTGAAATAAGGATTCCAGATCTATAAATATCATAGGCCAAAATATTTACAATATGGGAGAAATAAACAAACAAAGTTTCGAAAAATTACTATTTATCACTATGCATCACTATTCACCAACTATATAATAAATATAAATTTTGCCATGAAGTAAAGCGTGAACAGTAAAGAACCCAAAATAAAGATAAATGAACTGAAATTTTAATGAAGTACCTTCACTAATATAATAAAGTACCTTCCCGATATATAAGTATTTAGAGTATCGTGCTGATAACGTGTTATAAACTAAATAAATTTACAGCAAGCAAAACACAGTATATAATAAAACGAGTTCTTCTGGAATTGTCAAATAATAATTAAATAGTTCTTCTGGAACTATAGAGATAGATTTTCTTAATCATCCAAGTATGTCTTGCTTTCATAAGACAAAATAAATAATAAAATAGCTCTTCTGGAACTGGGGATAGATCTTCTTGATCATCCAAGCGTATATTACTTTCATAAAACAAAAGATAAAGACAATAGAAATATAAATAATTTACTTACACTCTTTGCCTTTTCTTTCCTTCTCTTTTCCTCTTCTTCTTTCTTTCTTTTCTTTCTCTCTCTTCTGTCTCTCTCGCTTTTCTATCTTTCTTCTCTCTCTTTTCTGTCTCTCTCTCTCTCCTTCTTTCTCTTTGTTTTTTTTTTTCTTTTGGTTTCTCACAACATGCTACTGCTATATATAGGCATTTGAAGTAGTTCATCCACCGTGTGATGAGGTGAGCCATAACCTCATAACAACATCAACATTATCTCAGTCACATAAAGTTGAACAACTCACCGACAAAAAAAATCTGTAATTTATTACTTATGTGCATGCATTGCATTGGCCTACATAATAATAATAATAATAATAATCATATGCTTTTCGTATCTCATCATAGGGATATCATTATGCGTCAACAATTTCATAGGTTTCATACTAGATTTGCAATGAGATGCATACATGCACATTTCCAAATACTTTCCCATCTGTTTGGAACCCGAGAAAGTGAAGGAAAAATAATGAAAAATTATTGTTTAATATTCTTTTTCTATTTAGTTTTGTAAAAAACATAATGGGAAAGAAGAGAGAAACAGATAGATTGATTTAAAATTTTACCTCATTTTTTCTTTCTCTTTTCTTTTATTTTCTCTTTTCCTTCCTTTTTCTTTCCTCTCCTACCCTATCCCAAGTTTCAAACAGGCTGTTAGTACTTTAAAGGCATCATTTGTTTATTTTTTATTATTTTATTATTTTTTAAAGGACATTGTGTTAAAAATCATTTTTTTTTTTAAAGTATTGCGGTCAAAAGTGTTCGGGTCAATTTACATGTACCTTGACTAATTTTTTTTTCTATCCAGCCAAAAACAAGTTATCTGCTCCAAAACTAGAGCTTCACAAGGTATAAATCTCTCCCTACCTTACCCCAAGAGTTGAAATGGAATTAGGACAATTTATTGGGTTCATCCTTTTATTGCTTAAAGCATTAAACTATTGCAAAAAATTACCCAAAATAGAGAATTACATGGTAATCTTATAGGTCTAACCTTTTCCGCCTTTCAACTTTTTTACTTTCTTGATGTAACTTCTTTTTTTCCTTTTCTTTTGGGTGGTGGGACATTCATCTATCTTTGCACTATCTCATTTGGATTCTAAAATTTTGAAGTGAAAGATGTAAGGTTTAAATTTAAAAATGTGGAGTATTTAAGTTGTGTTGGGAGATATAAGGAAGAGACATAAAGTGGAGGCATGAGAAATGCAACTAACTAGAATACCCTTTTTTTGTTTTAATTTTATGAAACCAAACAAAATCATTGATAGGATGGATTTCAAATAGAGTTTAATTTTGATGCACTGACATTTTTTTTACACAAACGGGTACTAGAATACAACATGTGTCCATGAGTCATGTTTATCTATATTCTACTTAAATTCTAAAAGACATGTGTCATACTTTGGTACCCTGCTTGTGTAAAAATATTCTACATTATCAGTGCATCAAAAGTAAACTATTTTAAATAACCATTGTAAATTTGTAATCTTATTATTTCAAATCCTATATAGCTTCTAATTCCCTCACGTATTGCCAACAACCTATAACATTCGCAAAATTTGTTGACTTTAAATACCCTAATCCAAATGTCAAGAGTAATTGAAATACTGAAGAATCTTGAAAACATTCTAACTTCTTATGGTTTACGAATGATGTAGTTGTTTACGCTTTTTTTATTTTATAGCTTGTTTGGAACTTTTGAGAGAGAAAAAGAAAGAAAGGGAAAGTAAATGCGGGAAATCACAAAAAAGTGGTTATTTTTCTCTTTTTAGTTTTGCAAAAGAGGAAAAAATAATAGGAAAAAACAATAAAGTAACAAATTATATAAGACCTTTCCTTTGACTTATCAACTTTGCTTGATGACTTAATTTCCTGGTGTATTGCTTTGCAATAATTTTATTTTCTTTACTGACTTTTCCTTTCTCCTCACTAAACTGAAAGGAGATTTTTGGTGTGTAAAAAGCTCATAATTTTTTGTTTTTTTTGGTTCATCTAAAAGGATTAAAAAGAGGGCCGAAGCTGAAAAAGGGATTTGGAGAAGGGGGTTTAAACTTCTGACCTTCTAAAGAAAAGCTAAAAATTCTGATCAACTGAACTAGCCCCAATTTATTATTATTATTATTATTATTTTGTATGTCCAACCACCGCCTTGCATTTAATGATTTAATGAATTCTGACTTCATGAAAAATTCTCTACCCTACTATTGCCAGGGCAGCCTGTTTGTTCCCATGACAATTTTGTCGTGTTTTACAAAAATACCATTTGAAGGTTTCTAGAGAAATTGATTTCGATGTTGTCAATTCATTAAAATTTTTGATATGGTAGTAACGGATTAGGGTTATCCAAATTAGAGAGAAAAGTCTTCAAATAATGTGACATGGGACCAACGAATTCAACAAAGTCTGTATTTGACAATTTCTCCATTTGTTCCATAAATTTTGTCCTCTCTGGCGGAAGTAGTCGTCATTTGCTATTGAAAACTCCATGTCATTTATAACATCAGCTTACTTTGAACGCTTCAATGTTCAGTTGGCCTGAAGTGATTTAGAAAGATTCTTCCTTATCAATAGAGATTGATCATGGTCCGATCTTTAGGAAGCTTAAAGAGTAGGGTCGGTGAGGATAACAAGTAGGGTTAGTTTGGTATAATTTTTTTTTTAAATTTTTTTTAAGGTTACAAGTAAAAAAAAGTTAAATTTTTTTAACTTTTTTACTTTTTTACTTTGCTAGTTTTATTTTAGTTAAAGATAAGCAAAAAAATAAAAATAAAAAATAAAAAAGTCAAAAAAACTTGATTTTGTTTACTTATAAGCTTAAAAAAATTATGCGAAAAAACTATGCGAAACAAATCTTAACTGTGAGTATTTGGTTGTATCATGTACGATGAATAAACTAGGTCATATACAACAAGAATCTGCCCAATGTTCGTTTGGCAGCTCACTTTCACTTTTATCTTACAACTTGAGCCTTACACTGAGCAGGCCCAAGTGTAAGGGGCTTAATCTTAATCTGCTCAATTGTATGAAGGCTAGGATTCATTTAGTTATATGGATTTCACATGATATATATTTTATAATTCAATTGTCAATATGGAAATATCTAATGAAGCACCAAATTAATGTGAGTTTGGTTTGATCGTTTGGATCAGTTTAAAATGTTAGTTTGGCAAAATTCAGTCCAGAGGGACTTCCAGTTGGTTTTAGATTAGGAGAACTCATTTGGATCAATTTATAGACTGACTTATTTAAGTAGTTTATTGATTTTCATTAATTTTTCTTGGTTTTTCATAAAAAAATGACCTAAAAGTTAATACGAGGTCTTAAATTTAAATTTTGATTAAAAAAAAAGCTAGTAGACCCAAAAAAAACAAAAATCTAGGTAATAGTTAAATAAACTAATCCAAAGGACTATCAACACCACACAAAATCTAAAAAATCTAGCTTGTGTGCTACTGCTACTACTGCTTCTGCTTATTTGGATAGAGAATGAAGCCAAGAATCCATCTCAAATCAAAATAAAACCTATTTGTGTAAGTGAACCCAACATCTACCAACATGTAACATGTAAGCTCCTCAATTTAGATAACATGTATAGAGTTTGATCTAGTTCCTTGTCGGATCTTAAAGAGATTAGGTGTTCAAAGAAAGCTTCCTATAACCATTGACCATTAATATTATATCACCTTTTTCATCATCAATTCTCTCTCTCTCTCTCTCTCTTAGGAGCATGAAGTATTATTAACATGTGCCTCTACTTCTAAGTGAAAAATTATTCAATACTCTTAGAGTATTTTGTCATTCTTATTCAATTATTCACATAGTGACGAGATCCCTCCCATTAAATAAGGTCAAATACTCTACCTAAAAAGTGTGGGATCCACTCTCATATAAGTGAAAAAGCAAAGACAAGTGACACCAAATAATTTCTCCTTTTAGGTTGGTCATTAGCTTAGCTCACAAGGAAATGAGTCATTAGTCTAGGAGCACATGTCCATTTAAACATGTTCAAGATTGAGAATGTACAAAAGTAAATTTCTTTTCTTTGATTTTGAAGAATTCTTTGTTTTGTCAACAAGAGAGGCTAGTCTATTAGGTTAAGCGACACAAGTGATCTTCATAGTGATTTAAGTATTTAAATGTACATTGATAGTTATTTTATTGCAGAAGAACATCATACTTCTAAACACTAAAATAATATCTCTCGACTCAAAGTAAAACTATGCATATCTAATTTTCGTCGATTGACCGTATACTAGCAGAGCCTTGTGCAGTAGCCCGGCATTTTTTATTTTAATGTAAAACTTACTATAAATGCTAACCTATAGTGGTCGCCACACCACGTGACAGTCAACCGAAACTATTTCTTGACAATCTCACAATTGGTTATGGACTTAATTTTTACTTTATTGTTCGTTTTCTAAAACTCGTGAAGATTGCTCTTAGTAACTAATTCTAAAACAGTTTTTGAAATTTTGCTCTTGTAAAAATCTGTGAGGTTTGGAAAATATCCTTTAGAGTTTCGAGAAATGTTTTCATATGAAAATAAAGTAATATGAAAAACGGTGGGGTTTACAATTGTTTTTGTTTCATAAAACATAAAAAACAAAACCAAAATGAGAAGGACCAAATGGATAAATCATAAAACCATAGGTTCTATTGCCAGAGAATATTTGACTGATTCCGTGGCAAAATACAGTTATTTTAGCAAACATATAGTTGTACAGCTCCGTAGTAGCAGCAACATTTGTTCTAGAAATAGTAACGTCCAACTTCACAATTCGAACTTCGATCCATTAATTTCGAATTCTGCTCCATCTACCCCAATCTTCCGTGTTGCGATGTGTCATGGTCTGCTTTTTCGCGCTCCATGAGGGCTCAAACTGGTGCCAAACTTGTGCCCAAAGATTGTTCAAACCTTGTCCAAGCATTGCCCAAACAATACCTAAACAATGGTCAAGACAACTCCGAGGTGTGCCAAGAATGGCCCAAGGAAGCAATCAAGAAGGCAACCGAGGAAGCAAGGTGACAGCGACCAAGGTGGCCGGAAGTTTCAAGCAATAGCGCGAGTGAGGGGCAGCCTAACCTCACTAGCGTTGAACCAGGAGCATCTAACCTCATTTTGGCATGCCATCGAGGCCTTGGATAACCACACTTTATGTGTGCTAAAGTGCAAGTCGGATGCTAGCAAGATAACCTCACCAAGGTCAGCCGCGATACCCCATTTAACTTCACTTTGACCTGATCTTTGGTGTGGCATAACTTTGAGCTCCCAAGTCTAAATATAGCTAAGTTTTTTTCTATAGGACTCTCTTAGGACGTAGTTTCATGGTTTTGAAGGGTTCTATTTATTGAGTTTTGTAGAATTTATAAGAGACCATTATGACTCCTCGTGGGGGTGTCATGTTTTGTTGTATCAGTTTTGAAATAGCTCAAAATGCTATATTAAGGAGGGGGTATACTTCTACCACCCTCCACCCCACAACTTCTTAGATGGCTTGAAGCATGTCTTGTACATATTGTGAGCTATGTAATAATGTTTTTATCAATGAAATATGTTTATTACTTCTACCCATTCTCTAAAAGAGGTTGTTTGACAGTTGACCTATTATGCTCAATTTTAGCAAGCGCTGCACGGGTCACATTTGTGACTATCAAGCTCACAAAATGTCAGACCATAACACGATAGTAATGTAACCCTAACCCTACCTGGCTACCTCCAAACTCTCGCATATACGCACAGAAATACATATATCAGTGCATAAGTATATGCATATATGTAAACGTATATCTCTCTCTTCAATGGAAGACTCCAAATCAAACACCAACAACGACGACGACGATCATTTCTTCGACGCTCTCGATGAATTCCCCTCCTACGATTGCGTCGACGAGAACGAACCAGACCAATCCATTTCAAACTCCTCGTCAATTTCTCAGCTCGAAGCCAATGCTGATGTGTCCCTCAAACCCAAGCCCTCGCCGGAAATTCTCTCTCCCACCCGCCTCCGGCGCCGGCGATCGTGGTCTCACCACATTCGCAAAGACACCTCCGGCAATGATGGGAAAAATTCAGACCCTAATTCTTCAGTAAGTTTCGATGCTACGACTCCTGCGGAGATAAAGTTTAGAATTTCCCGGAATCTGAAGGAAAATGTGAAGGGAAATGAAAAATCTGATTCGTTCCGGGTTCGGCTCAGCTCAGAAATAGCTAGTCATAGTGCGAACGAAGAGACTAAAGAGAATTCTATAGTTACTATGGCAAATGATGATAGAGTCAATAAATCGGTAACAGTAGAATCGGGTTCTGGCGAAACTGATGAGTCTTCATCAAATTTCCTTTTTGTTTTAGCTGGATTGGTAATCAAAGCAATTGGGTTTCAAATACGTTTATTTGTAAGTTTTTTAACATTTCCAATATGGTTGCTATATTCTTCATACATGTTTGTGATTGATCCATTTCGAGCTGTAAGGCGAGGCAGAGAGTATTTGATGGTTTTGTTGTTGAGAATATGGGGTGTTGTATGCGAGAATGTTACGCCATCTATATATGAATGGTTGAAGGAACACAAATCTATTTGGAAACTAGCTTTGAGGTTTGGTTGGGGATTTCTGTGGGCTGCTTATGTATGCTTTGTGTTGGTTAGTTTGTTGGTGCCAGCATTTATATTTAGCGGTTTTATTATGAGGCATTTGGTGGAGGAACCTATTCAGATGAGGGAGACACTGACTTTTGATTACACGAAGAATAGTCCGGTTGCATTTGTGAAGCTCATATCTTGTCCTGGCGAGCCTCGTGGTGTGACTTATAGAGGAAAGGGTGATGTTGAGAGCCTTGGGGGTCCGCGGGTTATACCACCAAAACACAAATTGCAAGTCACTGTTTCATTGAGGTTGCCGGAGTCGGATTACAATAGAAATCTTGGGATATTTCAGGTATGACTTTGGATTGATTAGACTTAAATTTGTTTACCATAGTTGTCGAATCATGATACATGTCATGTATTGTTTTTCTATTTTTCTGAATCGTGAATCAAATCGTACTGTGTCTCATAAGTTTTGTTTAACTTCTTTAGAAATAGGGGGAAAAAAACTGTCCATAGAAAGCACAAATATCTTTCAAGAATGAAGCATATGAAAAAGTATGATTAACAATACGACAAATGTATGAGCCTTACAGGCAAAGGCATTGGATTTTTGTACCAAAAAACAAAAAAAAAAAAGAAGGCATAGGCATGCACGCATCAATACTCAATACACATAATATGAAGAGTGAAGATATATATATATATATAAGTAAAATAAACGTACAATGATGTAAGATATGACATTACATCCCAAGGAAAAATAAATTTCATAAGTTTAGTATATACTTGCTGCAGAGTAAACCGATAACTAAGTGACATAAAATTTCAAAAGTGTCAGTTTCCATTTCCCAACTAGTCCAATGCAACATACTAGAAGAAAGAAAAGAAAAAGGAAAGAAGAGAAAAAGTGATTAAGCATTTCTAATGTGTTAACAACAAACCCTTTAAATTTCAATATCTAGTATAAACTTTCTAAGTTTTCAAAATCTTTCTATGATGGAAAACTTTAATAAGCCACCTAAAATATGGTTAGGCTTCACATGATGTGAATGAGCCTAAATCAATTGATATAAGATTCTTAATATTATGAAAGTGAGGAAGGGTAGGCCAAAGTTACAGTAGAAGTCTGCTTTCCGCCTTAGTGAGCCTTTCATACAATATTAATTTTTACAAACATATTTTTAATTATTATTTTCTACAAATATTATAATAAAATCAAGGAATACAAGTATAGTATATCGTACCATGTATCACATTTGTATCATAATATACATTTAACCTAACATAAGCGTTAGTGACACTTATCGAATATCTCTAAACGTATGAAATCATATATATCGTACCGTAAATTGTAAGATTCCAACTACACTTCTGTTTAATGAAATGTTCAATAGATTGTGCTAGAGTTTAGTTGGCGCCATTTCCTATGTATTACCTCTTCATTCATCTGCAAACTAGTGTTTGATACGGTCCACACGGAACATTTCCTGGAACAATTACGAACTTGTCTTTGAATCATAATGGATTAATGTGTGCAATAAATGTGTTTGCATTGTTTGTAAAGGATTATGGACCGTCTATTCGTCCTTTCAACACGTGTACATATGTTAATGAAACAGTTCATGCCGTGCTGTATGTCACAGAATTCATTTAAGAATATGACATCATTGCAAGTTGCAGATTTTTGTCTTATGCTGTATGCAAGGAATGTTATATCCTGTTAGAGAAAGGAGGAGCTAGGGGAAACATGAGAAAAGAATCAGAAAAGACTTCGAATTATTTATCAAACTTGAATTTTTAATAACAGCAGGGAGTACTCTGACTTCCAGAAATTAGTCGGGAAATTCAACCTTTTCGTGTCCTCTTCTCGGATGAAAGATTTTGCTACAATGTCAGGATAATACTCGATGATTGTGACTTCCTTAAGACACTTAGATGAGATTGCACTAGCTGTGTTATGTGAAGATTGTGCTAAATCTTGTTTCTTACAGTGTGGTATCTTATTGGGTGTCCCCCCAATTTCGTTGGGAAGTGATTTGTTTGTGTGAGCACTAGCTTTTAGTTTAATGTTTCAGTTTGAATAGTTAAAATTTAATGGAAATTCATATGACATCAACTCATTTTACCCTAAAGGTCAGGGTAGACTTCCTGTCTGCTAGTGGGAAAGCCCTTGCAAGCTCAAGCCGTCCATGCATGTTGCAATTCAAGAGTGAGCCTATCCGCCTTCTGTGGACTTTCCTTAAGGTTGCTCCTCTTGTTGCTGGCTATTCATCTGAATCCCAGAAGCGGAATGTAAAATTTAGAGGTTTTACTGAAGGAGATATGCCCACTGCGTGTTTAATGGTGATGATCGAGCAAAGAGCAGAATTTCGGCCAGGTGCCGGTATCCCTGAAATATATGATGCATCTTTAACCCTTGAGTCAGAACTTCCGCTACCAAAAAGAATTATCTGGCACTGGAAGAAAACAGTATTTATATGGATTGGTATGATGATATTCACAATGGAGTTTCTGTTTATTCTACTCTGCTGCAGACCTCTTATTATGCCTAGAGGAAGGCCGAGAGATGGTTCTGCCAACAATAGTGCTCTGCAAAACATTCGCCCGGCTCAAAGGGTAGCTGCGAGCGTAGCTTCTGCAGATTTGTTGATGTCATAAGTAACAATTTGAATTCTCGCAGCTCTACTCGGCAATTCCTGACAAACTAAACTTTTCTTATTCGGTATGGCATTCGAACTTTGATATTCTCTTGTTCCACAATTTTTTTATATGTTCAACCAATCTGTAGATGTCAGCAATATCATATCATTGTATATATTCCGAAAACTAGAAAGAAATTTAACTCAGCATGTATATGTTATGAATCCTTTAGTTGGCTTGCAAATGTACCCTTCGTGGCCTGAAATGTTACAGAAACCTGTTCTATATGCTAACTATGCTCGAGAAGCTCCATTCTCTCTAATTTTCAAGATTCATAACAGAAACCTTGTCAGTGTTGTTTCGGGCTTCCTCTATTAGAAGCTGACATGTCTTATTATACAACCTAAATATTCTCATTTTGAAATTGAATCGCAATAATTATCTTTTCTTTTTCTTTTTAATGCGGATCAAAATATGACGCAACATAAAATATCTCTATCTGTGACTGCTCCATAAAACTGAGAAGATGTCCCTAAAAGGATAGCCTAATGCACAAGCCCTCCACCATGCGGGGTTTGGAAAGGTGTGATGTATGCAGGGCCGGCCCAACCATTTGGGTTGCCTTATCCCAACTTTAAAATAGTTGCCCTCTTATTATTAATTCATTATAAAAAAAAAAAAGTCATGCAAGTTTAAAAAAAAAATTTTTACAAGAACAAAAAAAATTTAATGGGGTCAAATAATTTTTTTATTTTACAAAACTAAAATTTTTTTTTTTTTTTTTTTTTACCCTGGGGGGTTGCCCTGAGCCGGGGGGTTGTCCTAGCCCAAAGGCTTGCTGAGCTTACTCTAGGGCTGGCCCTGGATGTATGCAATTTTAGCTTTACTTGCAGCGCGGTTTGGAAAGGTGAGGTGCAGAGACGGAGCCATGTGAGGCCCAGGAGGGGCACTTGCCCTCCCTCAACGTTGTAAAAATTATATTTTTACCTATAATTTTGAGAGTTTTTCTCAATTTGGCAGCCCTGAAGTTTCGTAATTGCCTCTATACTTTTAAAATTTTGGTTTTGACCTATAATTTTAGAATATTTGTCAATTTTCCTCCTATAAAATTTATGAATGCCACCGTAAATTTTTAATTTTCCTCCTAAAACTAAGGTTTATTCCAAAAAATTTACTCAAAATAAGTTTTTAAACTAGTTTATCAAGTTTTGTTTAAAAATTTAGATTGTATATCATTATGCTAAAAAAATTTTTGAATTGTGAATAAATGTTGTTTCCTGACTAAACTTTTTAGCTCTGCCACTGGTGAGGTGTATGTAATCGTAACTCTGCTTGCAGATCGTCTGCTCCGTGTTTGGAGATGCAGGTCTTAATAGTTTGAGAAAAAAACCTCATACAAGGTTTTGCTTAAAAAAAATAAAAGACCAATCTTTGAGAAAGGGGTTTTGTTTGCAGGAACATTGGTCAGTAAAGAGGAACTATCACTATCTAGAACTTAGGAACACGCGTCTGGGACTTTTGACTACATATATTCTGGAAAAGATCAAGAGCATGGTTCAAAGTATCAAACAATTGCTTTCCTCACGGTTGATATTTGTAAGCACTAGGCACTCAAAACCTACCACGTGTCTATCGACACATGATTGCCAACTGTACTCAACAGGTTAGTCCTTAGATTAGGGAAGTAATCGAATCTACCTTTGATAATCTACTGGAGTTTAAAATATGTTTAAATTTAATTTATTTAAATTTTAAACTGATCTCAAATGAATTTTAACCTAATCAAATTTAAATAGTTTAATTTTTTAGTCTATATAAATTTATTGAGTTAAACTCAAAAAAATTTGAAGTCTTAAAAAGTGTTCAAGTTAACTTGTTATATAATAAGTCAACCTTAAACCAGCGGTAAGCCTTCCTATGCAGCCATTGGACCTTCCCATTTTTATTATGAGAATGTGGCACTTGCTCCAAAAGAGTTTGGGACACTATTAAACGATTCTTATAGGCACGTGTTGAGTCAAAATATTTTTAGGTAGCTGCAAGAAAAAGAAGCTATGTACACAATTTTCCTATCCTTAATAGATTTTTATTTTTTTAATTCGAGTAACTTGATTTGATTTATATTCCGACATCAGGTGATAGCTTTTACGGGTCATTCAAGCTCGGCCTGAGCTCAACTTGAGCTTAACCCGACCCAAGCCTGACCCCTTTATGGGCAGACTTATGCCTTACCCTTAGTAGTCCGAGCCCGACCCAAGCTCAGCCCGCCAATCCATCCCAAAAACCTTACCCTAGGCTGCTCCAAAATAGTGTTCAAATTATAAATTTATAAGTAATAGTATATTTTTATATAATTAATAGTTTATATAGATTTACATTAATCAATACTTTATAAGTTTAATCGTTTAATTATTTATATCTTTTTGTATAATCTTTATAAGTTTGACTCAGTCTCTAACTTAGTTAAATCATTATTGATTATCAATTACTAATTAAAAATGTATATCTTATTTATTCAATAGTTTATATAAGTTTACATTAATAAATAATTTATAGGTTTAATCATTTATATTTGTTTGTATGATTTTAATAAATTAATTAATTAATAATTTATAAACTAATTACTAATTTTAAAAACTAAAATTTAAAAAAAAAAATGATCAAGCCTATCCGAAAACCCAAGCTCAAAGTTCAAGCCCAAGGCTAGAGCCCGAGCCCGCCCTTAGGCAGGGGTTTGCAAAACCTGGCCCAATCGCCCAATTGACATGCCTAGTCAGTGCAAAATGAATTGTGATGAGGCACTTTCTACTAGAGCAGGAGTCAAGTGGCACATCGAACTCTCTCTGTCTAGGTTGGGGCAAGGTTTAGTGTCAGAAGTTGGCATTAGTTGTGGCAAGTGCCAGGAGTTGCCATTGGGCTTTGGCAACATCGAGGACGATGATGGTTGAAGTGATGGAGAATATCACAGGTTGCCACCCGTGGCATGTTGGGGGCCGCGAGGAACCTTGACGTGGGGCATGTCTGAGTATAGTTGGCCGGTGGCATGGCAATCTCATAATTTGTATTTTTCATATTTTTTGGATATATGGATTGTGACTCCTCGAGAGGGTAGGATGTTTCTTCCTATTAGTTTGGAGATGGCTCAAAATGCTATTATAAAGGGGGGGGGGGGTATGGTGTTGACTCTACCACCTCTCGGTGCTACCGAAAGGGACAACACTCAAGTAAGTCCCTCAAAGGAGTGGGTGAGACTTGGGGGCCGATTGTGGCACGTGGCTGCAGTCCTCATGCTAGTCAAGGGGTTACATGGGCAGCGTTGTGTCCGGTGGGGCAGATGTTAGGCATTGACATCGAGGATGGGGTTGTGACATACGCACCCGCTATGCCGCATTCATATCATTTCGGGGCTTATGTTCATGACGGATTGGGCCTTGGTGTGCACACTTGCATGTCGTGTGTCTCGTGTGCATTTGCGTATTGGGTTCATACTTGTGCACACAACCGCTTGGTTTGGCTAGCATTGGTGTCGTGGGGCATAATGTTATGGGCTTAACTGTTGTTATTCGGTGGTGCCTATCCTTGCGGGCAACAACCTTGACGCGAAGCGCTAAGAGCTTCATGGGTGGAGGCGTTGTGCCTAACGGGTGATGCTTGGCTCACACGCATGTCCGGTTACATATGGCTATATTGCTTGTGTCACGAGAGGGATTAGCGCTAAGCACATTGCTTGTCATGTGTGCGCGCATTTGAGAATGCCGTTGCTATCGCCTATAGCTTGGGTTAGCCTTATGGCTTGAGTATTGGAGGTCCGAGCTTCAAGAGATATGGGAGGCATTACGGATGGATCCTGGACGAACGTATTATTTTATGCCTCGGTGTTTAAGTTTGGCGGGACTATTTCTTGGTGCATAGTCGCCTCACGGGTTAGTTCTGCTGCGTATGATCATGGCAGGTCGCATTATTGCCACCGTATGATGCCCGGCCTGCTAACCCGTGACACTTAGGTATGTTGGAAGACTTGACACACCAGGGGCTCTAGGGTCTTGTATTGGATGGCAACGGTTCGGTGCGGGTTAGACTCAACTATATTCCAATGAAGAAACCTAAATCACAACATGTTGAACTCGCTCACCTCATTCTCATTTGCATCAAACCCTCTCACTCCATTTCCATCCCACTTAAACTAACCAGATTCGAGTTAAGCGGGTTGCATGAGTTCAACTCACGTAAACTCGCAAAATATAAATAATTTCTCTAAAATAAAAAATAATACATGTGCTCCCTTTCTATAATTAGAAGGTTGTACTTCTCCTCCAAGTACTTCAAGCTTCTAGCTTTCAAATTAGGGATACGTGTAGTTACATGCATGTGCTTTCCTTTTACAATCAGAAGGTTGGTACTTCTTCAAAGACTTATTGTCTCCTCTTCATCTAATTCTACCAACATGAAGTTAGTTCAACGGTTAAGGTTCAATATTTGAGACCTTTGGTCTTGAGTTCGAAACTCCGTAGTTTTACGTTGGGGTCATCTTCTAGCCGTTTGTCGCCTCCAGTTTCGATCTCGGAACGGAGGACCTTTGGTGTACCGAGCCCGAGCCCAATGGGATTAGATAGTTGGGGGGAACGACACCGTTGCCCTTACGGGGTATTGGCGTCTTTTAGCTGCACCTTTTTTTTTTCACCAAAAAAAAAAAATTTCATCTAATTCTTTCTACTTAAAAGAGTGTATACAATACTCTTAGACTTCTCTGTGTCTCCAGCTAATTCTTTCTACTTAAGAGCGTACCAAATACTCGGAGACCTCTCTCTCTCTCTCTCTCTCTCTCTCTCTCTCTCTCTCTCTATTTAGAATGCACAAAATACTCCGAGACCTCTCTCTCTGTGGACTGTTTCTCTTCACAATATGCAACCTTGTTGGATGCAACTACCACAATTGATAAACTTAATTATACCATTAAAATATCATGGACTTTGATGGACAGAGATTTGGACAAGTAGTATGCAGAGTATTTTTTATACTACTAATCATTTTTGACTGTTGAGAAAATGAGTTTCAGATCCAACGGTAGGAGAGTTCTGTATCTACAGTAGAGATCAAGGCTAACCAAATTTGGATTCTAACTGCCAAAGAAGATTGCTTTCCATCTTGAGAACTCTTTTTGCAGTTTCTACTATTATAAAACTTTTTCATATAATAATCAACATTTTACTTTTACAGAAAATTTAAACAAAAAATCTATTCAAAATGCCATGATGACGACGTTTTTAAAGTTAAAAGTCCGATAAGTGTTTTACTATAAAATGAAGGTCCTAATTGAGTCGCATCATTCATTTTGTACAAAAATTCTATGTAGTTTCTCTTTTTCTATAGAACTGCCCTGGTTATAATGTTTCAACTGAGTTCAAAATTGGCTGCAAATTTTGCAGTTTCCAAACAATCCCATGAACTAAAATTTATAAAAAATTCTATTCGAATTTTTGTACAAAATGATGTCACAGTAATATTTTTCAAATTATAACTCAAACTAGTGGGTTTTATAGTTTGAAATGAAAATAACAGCTACATCATTTGAATGAAAATTATGAACAAAAATTTATATATCTTTGTGTAAGCATCACTCAAAAATTTATCCAGTATCATCACCACTCTTATTAGTAGAAAACTGTGTACTTGATACATACCAAATCATAGCCTAGAAAGCGCAGAAACAAAATGACAATCTCCACACAAGCTCTCTATATATATGTTATTTGATTCCCATTACAAAGTTTCCTTCAGTATACATGTAGAAGTTACATATATGTATGTATATATATAACTTTGTCAGATAGAACTACCACTGCGTCGTAAGCTCTTGAGGAAAGAGCCAGTCTTGGTGATTTCACGCAATGGCTTGTCTGTGAACCTGATGATGTTGTAGACCCAGGCACCTGCTATGGCCCCTGAAATGGGTGCCAATATGTATATCCATATGCCCTTGTAATTTTTTGACACAATTGCTGGCCCCAAGCTTCTTGCTGGATTCATTGATGCTCCTGAAATAGGCCTGCAGCCAACAAAACTCACCCTATGTTAGTATTGGAAGTTACCACCTTTGATTCTGGTCTCGGTTCCTATTTCCTGGAAATGGTTGAGACAACATTTTGTAAACTCGTTTCGAAAATTGTTCTTAGAAAACTTTCATAAAAACACACTAGTTTTAGAAAACAGAAAATAAATAAATAAAAACTTCTATTTTTGAATTTCAAAAAACCGTTTTCACTTTTGTATAAAAACAATAGAAAAACAATAGAAAAACAATGGTGTTTTCAAAGTTTTTGAACTTTGGTTATGGTCCTAGTTCCTATTTTCTGGAAACAGTTGAGATAACATTTTGTAAATTGGTTCTGAGGACTGTTTTTGAAATTTTTTTCTGAAAATACACTAGTTTTAGGAAACGAAAAAAAGTTGTTTTCTGAGTTTCATAAAAACTGTATTGATTTTTGTATGAAAATGTTAGTGTTTTTAAAATTTCTATTGTTTTTGTTTTTGCAAACACGGAAAACAAGAACAAAACAAAACTTTTGAAAACGATACCAAAAACATGCGTGAAGCAACAAAATTTATCAGTATAAAGTTAGCTTGTACGAGATGCTCGAGTTGTTAATGTAGGCTGTTTACAACCTTAATGGTTTGAAGTTTGAGAAATTATCCAGTCCTCTTGGAGGATTATGTGTCCTTCCTTCTACCACATACCAAATATTATGTATTGAGGAAGAAGGCCACGTGCCCTTCTAGAGGACCGAATAATTTTTCATTTTAAAGGTCCTAATGTTGCAGCACACTTAACTTATTTTATAAAGCATTGCATAAGATTATGTACATATATATATATATATATGGATAGAAAGATAGATACCCTGCAAACATCACATTGAGTAAAACAGTAGATCCAACAGCAAGGCCAGCAAGTTCTCCGATCTGCATTGTCACAAACAAAAACGAAGAAATTTTCAATTCTTGATGATGTGTAAGGTTCCAAATCATTGCATCAATTAATCCAGATAAGAATAAAAGGCTTTGAAAAAGTCATTTTATTGTATACTTCTCCAATATGATGATTTGGACAACTTGGCTTGTATTAGTCAGACTGATTAAAATATAATAACATTTTATTTACAAGGAAGGTTGAAGGTTGGCAACAAAGCCAGTCAACCCCTTTGCCTTCCCATATTCCTTATGATATATATATATATATATACACACACATACAGATAAATACATATAATATGCAAATTTGAACCAATGAAGTGAAGGATTAGGACTAACAGCTCGGTTATCGGTAGCGACGCCGGAGATGACAAACATGAGGTAGAATGTGATTATGAATTCTATCACAAAAGACTGCAAGTCGGAGCCTGCCGGAAGTGTTCCCGGAAAGTGATTGTGCCTGCCGTTGAAAATTAATCGGAGAGTCCCGCTTGCTAGAGTTGCTCCAAGGAGTTGTGCTAATATATAAGCTGGAACCTAGCACCAAACACAAATAGAGTTCATTATATATATAGAATATTTTAAGAAAAAATTAGTAAATTAGCCACCTAAAATCATTGACAAATTGAAACTAAAGCGTGGTTTATTTGTGATTGCGTGGAATGTTTTAATTGGAACAGTCTCTTGCACCTTATCTCAATTTGAATTTGAACAATGTGTCTTTTGTTTTTTCCTTTTTTGTGTTAGTCATTCAAAATGTGACAATAGAAAGCCTTGATGTCCTGGCTTCAAAATGAGAACATTATGCAAGACATGCAGGCATTAGATTCCACAACAGAGAGAGAGAGAGAGAGAGAGGGAGAGAGAGAGAGAGAGAGAGAGGGGGGGAGAGAAAAAAGAAGAAGAAGAAGAAGATGATCTTACGGCAGCATAGAATTATAGTCAAAGATGATGTTCATTATTCAACAAGCTTGTTTGGATGCAGCTATATCCGAACTGAGACAAACTGAGGAAGTGCATGACTGTAAAAATTACTGTTTCACCCAAACAGTATTAACTGAAAGAAGGGGAAGAGAAAGGGAGTGGGAGAGAAATTACAGGAAAAATAATTTAAATTTTCTCTCTCTTCCCTCCCTAGCTGAAAACCAAATAAAGAAAAAATAAAACTACTCATTTCCCTTTCTTTCCTCAAGTTTCAAACAGAATGTACTTGTTAGCTCAATTTCAATGTAGTTATCAAGAAATTGTTGTTTTTAATTTTCTTTCACTTCTCTCCTAAGCTAAAAACCAAACAAAGGAAAGAAAGAAATTACTCATTTTCCTTTCTTTCCTCAATTTCAGGCTGTAATTGTTTTATTTATTTATTTTTTATACCTGTTTCCAGGGGAACCTCTTGCAAGTGGCAAAAGCAAGGGTGACAGCAGGGTTAAAATGGGCCCCGGAGATATGGCCGACAGAGTAAACCATAACCATCACCGCCAGTCCCCACACTATTGATATTCCTGGGACGGTCACCACCTTGTCCTTGTCGGAGTTCACCACCACGGCGGCGCAACCCGCAAATATTAAGAAGTAGGTCCCCAACATCTCCGCAATCACCTGTACAAAAATTCATAGTCAACCCTCAATTCAAAGTAAATTTCTTATAGAATTTTGAAGATTTCAAGAGTTCCAATGGGTTCGAAGAGTTAAGATAGAAGCCAATATATCCAGAGTAAGAAGGAAATTAAACGAAAAAACATGTTTTTGGATCAAGACTAGTAATTTTAAACTTTGTTTTCTCTGGGTTTCTTAGCAACCAAACAGAGGTTTAAGGATTTTGTCAAGAAAGACCGGTGGTACTAAAAGTTAAATGAGACAAAAGGACAAATAGAGGATCAACAGACCTTTTGGACGAAGGGTACAGAGACGAGGCAGCTGGAGTCTTCATTGTTTCTGGGCGAAGAGCTAGGGAGATTGTGATTCATATGATCACCATCTTTTATATTCAAAGCCACTCCATGGTTACCATTAGCTCCTGAAATCTCAGCCATCACTGTTTTCCCAATTCAAGAACAAAGCTAGAGAGAGAGAGAGAGAGAGAGAGAGAGAGAGAGAGAGAGAGAGAGAGAGAGAGGAGAGCTATGGCTTCTAAGTTCTAACCGTGGAGTGAGCAAAAAACCCTTCAAAACGTCTCCAATTTATGCACACCCGGAAATACAAAAGCCAGAGAGAGAGAGAGATCTAGAGAGAGAGAGAGAGAGAGAGAGAGATTGGACTTTGTCAGATGGACGAAAGCATGTCACCATGACTTTCATTTACTAATTTTTCCTTTTTTTTAATAAGATTTTATTTTTATACTTTTCTTGGGAGATATGGTTGAAAAGTGTGATGTGGGTATTAATCTGTAACAAAGACAGCATTGAAGTTGAGGGCTGCTTCAACTACCCAACCGCAAATACAAGAAGCCATGAATATGGCTTTAGTGGAAGTTCTTTAATTGGGGGCTCTCACACATATTAGGTAACATGCATGGCAACCATTTTTCTACTTTTTGACCAGTATTATGGTGAGTATAATGTTATACAGTTAAAAAATTTATACAAAATTTTTATAAAATAATGTGATTAAATAAAAATCTTACAACTATCCTGTATATGGCAACACATTGTGAGACGTATACTTGTTTTTATTTTTTATTTGATTATTTTTATGAATATATTTATCCATGAATGGTGTCATGAATATAAGGAGAGCATAATTGGATTCACAACGGTTTTAAAATGTATTCCTTGGTATGGTACCATGCACATAGGGTAATAAGAACTTTTACAACCTAAATTAGAAGAAATTCTCGTTCTTTTAGTTATGTTAGTATCAAAAACTGTCGCTTAAAATTTAAATTTTATGAAATGAACTTATCAAATACAAGGAAGGTTAAAGTCATAACAAAAATATTACCGAAAAATAAGGGTAATACCTTTCCACTCGATTTTTTTGGAGAATTCCAGACCCAAAAAAAAAAATAAAAAAAAAAAAAAAAAGGATGAATGACTTGGTTGTGGGCGCTTTAAATTGAAGTATCCAATGACTAAGCACGATGATGTTTGAATATTTGTTCATAAACATCACCATCGAGGAGAAGCATAACACTAATGTTTTGCTCACATTACTATGTTTGAATATTGAATTTGTGAAGAAAGAAAAATAATAAGAAAAAATTGAAACAAAAAGAAGTTATTAAATTTGGATTTGGAACAGAGTGTGGGATTTAATGGTTGCAATAGGAATTTAAATGGAAAAATTCAAAAACTTTGGTGTAGTTCGAAAATGGTGTCACAAGCAAAGAATATTAAATATAATTTCACATTGTACAACTCTATTTATACATGTCTAATTTGTATCTTAAGGGCATATGTTAGTATTTGCATTAAAAAAAAATAGAGTAATGTTATATAAATGTACTTTTTGTAAAGAAATTTCATATAGAATTATGTGACTGTTTATTCTATTTTATTTCAAACTAAACTACTTATATTATTTTTTTTAAAATATTTTGTATGAAATTCGGTGAGAATAGAATTTCGTAAAATAATATTGTCACTATTGTTGTCAAGCATGTTCTTACGGTTGTATAACATTGCTTTCAAGAATTCCAAAGGTCTAAGATTTTGGAAATCTGACCAATGGACAGCTCTGACAGTTATAATCAACGACCACCAGCTCATTTTTGTTTCTTTTATTTTGTCTGTGTAAGGTTTTATTTTTCGTCTGAGGAAAAATCCAAAAAAAATTTTTAAAAAAATGAGAAAACTAAACATAAAAGTTGATATCCTATTGCTTCGTTTTTTAATTTACCCAAAACAAATTAAAACTAAAGATAAAGTAGAAGTAGACAATTACCAAAAAAATCCTTTTTTGTGTGTGTTTAGGCAACAAGGTAGGTTTTTAACAGAACACCAAATTTGCTGAGAGCCATAAGTTATTCTTCTTAAACTAAAAACGTGAACATCTCATTACTAGAGAAGCCAATTTGGCCATGTTTGTTTCTACGAGATATTAAATCTTAGGATTAAAAATTTGATGAAGGGTAATTTTATAATTTGACATTTGACTTTGAATTCTGGAATTATGTATCCTACCTCCTTTGGGATTATTAATTTAATCTGGTGTAAAAAGAGTAAAAGTTCATGTTCAAATTGTTTATCCCAATTTCTTTTTTAACATAACAAAATATATAGAGAATAATGTTGAACACAAAATTACTAGTCCAATCACATAATCTTATCCCACAAAACAAAACAGCTTTTGTGTATGTATGAATAACCATTGGCCTATACTACTTAAGGAGAAATTACTCAGCACTCCTAGATACCAAATAAGTTTTTTCCATCATCTCCCAATACCGGTGGTGGTAGTGTAGTCACGCAACAAGGGCGAAATGCAAAGTAAAGTCACGTCCTGCTCCATAATTGTTGGATAATTTTTTCTTTTTTATTAGATTTTTGTGCCTTCCACATTTCACTTGTCCCATCAGTTAGTGGCTTATGTCGGCTAATTTAAGTTCTGATAATGACCTGATTATGAGGAAAATAATTCAATTGCTCTTTCAACAATGCTTTACCATCTTACTCTTTAGTACTGAGATATCAACCCACGTTCACAATGAAAGCAAGTTTTAATGTGAATACATGACTAAAGTTGAAACTAATATAAAGGTTAAATCATTTGGAAGGTAATTACTAATAGAATTATAGGGGTATCTAGATTTTGAATATCCCAAAGATCTCTATGTATGGCCACAAATAAAATACAAAAGTATCCTTATCAATTACGAAACACTAAGTACCAATGTTACATTATTGCTTAATTAAAGTAGATTTCTTGTAAATGAGAAAATTTGACTTAAGCTACAACAACCATCTTTTTTAGTCACTTTTTTATCATGGATTGATAAATGTAAGTGAGTCTTGTATGCATTGGGTAATGTGAATCTCACCAACTGATTTTTATGTATTATAACACTATGATAAAGAAAAAGTGATGGCTCTAGTATTACTACGAAGGTGACTAGGTTTTTTTTTTTTAACTATGGAGTGTCTAGATTTTCAACTAATTACTCCTTGAAGCTTGTGCAGAGCTACCATTCGCATGAACTATGTAAACATCATGTATTACATAAATGATGATTGACTATAAAATGGTATAAGAAGGAACAAATTTGAGATCTCATACTTACCATGAAGACCAATTGATTACCGGGCCACCCTTTAGTTTAAAGGTGACTAAGTTGAGTTAGTTTTCAAGGTGACACAAAATTTAGTTACAGGTAAAAGTTCATTAAGTAGGTACTAAGACACTATAAACGTAAATTTCTTTCGAAAGATTTAACCTTAACAATAGACCAAAGAATAGCAATATTTTAATTTTAACAGTAGTTTTTTGAGGAATTATTTCAAGGAAACCAATGCCCTAGTTCTTGTGTTGATCAAGCCTAGATTGCCTTAAACATTAAATAACTTGGCTAAGATTTTCTAAAAAGGCAACTCAATACACAAAATTCCTATTATTGTAATGTCTTGAAAGGTCAGATGTACGCAGTTTTACTCTATATGTAGAAAGGCTATTTCTATGTTTGACATTCATGATGGCCAAGTTGCAATGGAGCAACCTTAATGCTATCTCAAAATTTTTGTTAATTAGGGTGTCAAAAATGTTAAGTAATGACCAAAACTTAGATATGTGGGACACTTCGGTAGACTAGAACATTAGACATAGCATATCTTGTGAGGCATTAATGCCATATTCTGATATTTACAAAAATATATGTACCCTACTCACACACACAGGGACAAGGATTTTTTATTTGTTAAGAATTTTTATTAAGCTTTGACTCAATTAAGTTCAAATGTTTGATTCATCAAACACTAATGAGAAATTAGAGTACAGTTGGTATCTAAGAATATACATAGGTAACAACCGGCTTTGAATACCACCCGGGGTGGTAGTCTGGCGCGCAAGAGGTCGCCTGGTAAGACCCCAGCAGGTCCAGGTCCTGGGTTCGAGCCGTGCGCTCGGCGCCCCTCTACCTAGGGTCTGGTGTCCTGCCTCTTGCTCCGCTTGGTCTCGGGTGGGGCTGCGGTGACGAACTCGCCCTCCCGGGCAGTAATTATGGTTTAAACCGGACATTTCGTAGCGAGTGAGAGCCCCTATGGTCACACCTAAAGGGGCCGCTATCAATGGTCGCCCCCTCCCACCCTTTTTTCTCAAGGAAAAAAAAAAAAAAAACACAACCGGCTTTGAATTTTTATGGGTTGTCAGTTTATTAGCAACAAAATCCTACACAATTAGTCACTCTGTTCCCTATTTTGTAAGCATCACATCATTCTTTAGTATTTTATTCAAGCCATGTAAATTAAATACAAGTTGAAAAGAAAAGATAGAAAAATATATAATAAAAAAATCAACTCTCAACGTTGTCCTTGGAGATTGGAGCGCTTCCGCTGTTGTTACTTGCAGTACCGGAAATGAAAATGTGAAATGTGATTCAAAAATATTATGAGAAACCAAAACACTAGTTGATATAAGATCGAATATGATATGTATAAGAAAATTTAATAGGAACCTTAACAAAAGCAATATAAAATATGATAATATTTGTATGATTAAATAAAATATTAATGCGAAAATATATTCAGATAGATTAGTAATTAAGAACAATTATATATTGAAAAATAGTCATTGATCGGATGAAAAAAATACGAGAAATGCATTTTTAGGGAGTTTTTTCCTAATATTTTCTAAAAGCTCCTGACAAGTTTCTTTAAACATGTGTTAGAATTTTAAAATGTCTTTTTTAGAATTTTTTTAAAATTTCATAGGAGTTTTTTCTCTGTTTCCTAAACTAGTTTTTGGCAAACTAAAATTTTCTTGTGAGTGAGAATTTCTTGGTAACTATGGTTTGGATTGCTTCTATTAACACAAATGATTCTCCTTCTCAAGTTATCAATAGTAACTCTAAGCTTAAGTCTGTTCAAATAAATAATGGACAGTTGACATAAATGTGATAGAAATTAGCAATTCAAGAAGGTTGAAATGGTGATGGTCTTAGACTGGCTAGTTAAAACCTAAACATTGACCATATCTCTAGTAATTAATGGCTCGGTCCCTCAATTGGACTGAATATCACAAATTACAATTGGACGAACAGGTCCATAGTAGGCCTCAAGAAATTGTTTACAGCATAAAATTGAATGCATTTCTATTATTAATAAAATACTCGGGCCATATTTGTTCAGTGGGATATGATAGAGGGATAAGGAATTTTTTACATTAATCTCCAGATTAAAAATCCCCTTGAAAGTAATTTTGTTGTTTGGTATCTTATCCCGAATCATCTGATTGCTTATTTTGACATCCCTCAAATAATATAAATTCATGTATACGAGATAAAAAATTATTTCCAAAATACTTAACTAGGTTAACTTTTGCACAACTAAACGTGAAAATACTAGACACGAAATCAATAGTTCAATCCTACTGCATTATCTACAAAACAAATACGACTTGTTAGGTAAAGTAAAACTAAACGTCATACAAACATAGTTTTTGTACAAAATTTTTATACAAAATGATATAATTATTTTTTATTTTTTTATTTCAAATTTGAATACTCACTATTTTAAATTATGATTTTACTGCTATATTATTCTAATAAAATTCTAGACAATAGAATCTACAAATAAATAAAAAAGAATTTTCCTTAAAAAAATAATAAAAAATGGAAACAAGAATGGTATGAATGCGTTTTTTGGACCATGCAATAGTGACGATGTCCCATCAACCAGCGACGTTCTTGTGGGGGCGCCGCTTCTCATAAATAGTAATAAAGTAAGTTCTTGATTCGGCTGCCCATGAGAGTCAAGACTGTACGCGAGTTAAGTTCACATTTAAGATCTTTGAAGAGAGAGAACATGTCACCCCACTAATGTGTCGGGTTTGTGTTGCGTTGTGATTTATTTAAATAAAAATTATATATATATATATATATATATTTTTTCCCTTCTAGATACCTCTCCCTCTCTTGTGTGTTCCCATTACCTAAAAATAGACTCAATGATTTGGCCCTAAAATCAACTCAATGGCAGATAATAGTTAAACCTTGTCTGGCTCCTTAGATTTGAGAAGTGAGCAAGAAAAGAAAGTGCAAAGAATTTTCTTGTTCGGTTGCCTTAGAAAAATAACGTGAAAAGGAAAAGAAATTTGTTAGTCTGTGAGATTTTTGCAATTAAGATTTCATGATAGGCGGATTGTTTTAGAATGAATCACTATCATTTAACTACGTTATTCTCATGGTAAATTTTGTATAAGTTTTATGATTGTATAATATTATCCAAAAAAAATGTAATAACAAAATTTTGAGTTCTAGGTATCAATTGTTATTTTCTTTTTCATGATTTGTTATCATACAGCAAGGGGAAATATAAGAAGCAAGAAAAAAAATTATATTTGGATCAATGATTTGGAGATAGAAACAAAAGGTAAGGAGAAAAAAACAAAAATACTCATTCAATTAAACTTATTCAATTTGTTCTTTTTTCTTTACTTTTCTTTTAGTAAATTCGGGTTCCAAACATAGGATATAAGTTTCCAAGTTCCAATTAAAACCTTAGTGAATTCCCAACAAGTGGGATTCAAAGATCCGTATCAGCATATGTTTGGTATCACTTTCAAAAATTTCATTTTTAATTTTCTTGTTTATAGAAATAAAAACAATGTGACGTTCGAGAACCATCATTTTTATTTTTGTTTCAAAATAGTTTAAAATTTTTAAACAGTTTTCAAAAACAGTTCATCAAATGCACTTTTCATATCAGTTTTTCATTTTTTCAGTTTTTGATAACAGAAATCAGTTCTTGAAAATGAAATCAAACACATACAAAGCAAAATGGAGTGTCAACCTGCTCCTAGATGCAATGACCTGTTTTCGGACTCTACTTACCATATTTACTGGCTAATTTTTTGAGCATATACCCTCATATTCAGTGCTTAAATCCAAATTCAACTCCATCTTAAAAAAACTTAGAGCAAAGTCTTTGCTAATGCTTCTAATTTCAAACAATTTAAGTAGTTAGTCACCACAATGTAGTCGCTTCCTCTTCTTTGATTTTAAAAATCCCCACCCTCTAGAAATGCTTGATTATCGGCGATTAGTTAGGGATTAAATGGAAGGTAGGTGATCAAATGTCATTGCTTTAGGATAATAACTGTTATTGCTTGTCTCATGATTCAGATTGTTTATGGTTTAACAAATCATACAAGCGATTCTTCTTTCTGCTTAGTTGGAGCATTTTCATAACTCTAACAGCAAATTGATCGTATCTTTTATTTGATTAGAAAGGTAACTCAGTATGCAAGAATTCTGTCATTCTGAGTTACGATAAAGACCAAATGTATGCAATGCGGAATAACATTTTCGTATTTTGATTCTATAAAATTTAAGTCACAATGAAAAAACTTCACCGCTATGCATGCCGTGATTGCATCTATCATTCAATTATGAATTTACATACCAAATTCAATATGCATGGTACTACAGGTGAACATAATCCATTGTCCATCCATCAAATCCAACCGCAGTACCAAAAAATATTCAATGCATATAACTGATGATATGACATGGTAATTGTGATTGATTTATAAGACTAAGTCAAAAAAATGACATGACATGACTATTATATTAAATATTTTCTCCTCAAATATATGGTACAAATAACTTATTTTGTTAGATGAAAAATGTTATCATTAACCGTAATCGATAATTAATTGTCTGTTGATGGTGGTCATCTCAACTAAGACCCACTAGTTGATGATGAGCTCAAGTTAAGGTGGCCACCATCAATCAATGACTGACCATCAATTGTGACTAATGATAGCAGTATCATTGCTAGGTTTAGTTTTCTTGTTGACAAGTGGCAACACATAGACTTGACAAGTGTCGCGTATAAATTCATTTTGTAGTGGAAGTCTTCTTGCAATTGATTTTCTCCTCGAAAGTGCATAGAATTTGTCAAAGCCCCAATGGTCAGCTTAGATAGTCTTCACAAAGGCCTTAAGACATCAGACGGCCCACATTTGGAAAAATGTTCTTGTGGACCATGTGTTTCTGTTAGAATAGGAACAGTACTGACTTCAGTGACCAACCAGATTCCAGGACCCAATAGAGAGAGAGAGAGAGAGAGAGAGAGAGAGAGAGAGAGTGCATCTTAACTTTCATCTTGACTTGTGTGTCCTCACTTTATGGATATGGATCTATGAAATTGAAAAATGTTCATGTAAGACAGAGAGAATCTACAGTTTCATGGGTCCTACAAAGGTGATCTCACACTTCTGTCATGCATTGCATGGGTGCATACCTTCATCACTTCAGGCCAAGCATATTATGATTGGTAACGTAACCCGGCATTTCGTTTCCTGTTCTGAGTGTTGTTAACTAGAATAGGACGAGTTTGAGAACAAGATGGAATAATCAATTTTATTTTGAACTCGTTTTGTTTATATATATATTTATTTTTTTATATAGACATATTTTATTAAAATATAATAATTGTGATTTTTTTTTATTTTTGTGATTTTATCCCTTATTTTGTTTATGATGTATTTGAAAAAATTACTAACATAAAATAGGTGAGGCAAAACGGGTGTGGAAGAAGAGTTATCATGACAAGACGGGGATAGAATAGGGATCCCGACCCTAACTGGCGCCTATTTCCATCCCTAATCATGATCTAATAAATCAGAGAAATTACTTTGTTTATTGACTCCATTATACTACTATGTATAGATAATTCTAGAGGTGAATATCTACTTTGAGAGGGTTTAGCTTTTGAGACAAATTATAGAAACCAAAGCGCGTCTTTTAGAACAATAGACTTCATCAATATCCTGAAAATGCAGATATAATCCTATACAAATAAAATTTTGTACAAAATTTTTATAGAGAAATGCTATGACTATAATTATGATATTATCATTTCAAACCCAAAATCCATCATTTTAGCTCATAATTTTAAAAAAACTAATGTTATATCATTATGATATAGTTTTTTTTTTTTTTTGGTATAAAATTTATGTGAGAATAGAATTTTTCGTATTATGATTACATGGACTCTTCTATCCATAATGAATTGCAGAAAGCAGCAAACATGCACTTACATTTTCTAAAGTAAACCTTTAGGTTAAGAAAACAAAACACTTGTAGAGTTGTAGTGCAAGCCAACATCAACAAGCACTGTGAAATTTTCCAGTCTCTCCACAAACAGAAAAGGAAAGGATTACTGAAACACTAGAGATTGAATCAACCCAGAAATAATTATGCTTTTCAACACGCATGCAATCCCTAAATTCAACTCAAGCGTGCAATCTAACCTCCCACAATTAACTAAATTGGGCAGTTCTTTTAGGTCAAATGTCGTCGTTACTTTTCCTATTTTCCAATCACCTAATTTTTTCGTCTCCATTTGCATATTGTTGTTGTTGTTGTTGGACTAAGTTGGTAGCGTTTGTAACTTTTAATTGTTGAATAATTTCTACAAATTTTCCTAGATGATATCTTCGACAATGTTGATAGTGTTTGTTAGCTTTACATTGTTGAATTCTAACTATATTGTCCTGATTTGTCCTTGGATCTTACCTTTTCACATGGGTTTCATACTACTTTTGTAAAGATATATTTTTAATATGGTTGAAGAAAGACTCCACAAAGGTCTCCCCCATGATTCATGGAGTTTTCATGGTTGCTTTACTTTTTCATGTGGCAGGCAAAGACCCTTGTGACATCTCTCTCTCTCTCTCTCTCTCTAACTGATAATTGATTAAACTAGTATGCTTTTTGGAAGTTGATAACTACTTACACAAACTAGCTGTAATGCTCGTGCATGATTATTTGACTGGTTCTATATTGGACGACTCATTTTTCTTTCTCTCTTTAATGAAGTAAGAATTTTTATATACTTGCTTTTGTTGAAATCCTTCAATCAAACCATGAGGAGACAGACTTGTCTCTGTTTTTAATGCTAAGATTTGTCAATGGGGTCAACATCCATTAGGGGATGAGAATAAGCCCATGATACTATTCATGGTGGCATTTGATGGAGATATCTGTAAATTCGGTGGATAGTTGGGTATAATCCAAAACATTGATTGCATCCTTAAATTTAGCCTAAAAACTAATGAAACACATTACAAACCAAAGTTAAAAGCAGATAATAAAATTAAAATTAAAAAAAAAGTTACATTGAAACAAGTAACCTTTGTTTCAAGATCTCATGTTCGAAACTCCTTAAGTGCTATCAATTTTTTGAAACCATCTCTAAGGTCTTTTGTGCAGTAATTACTTGGTTTATATGGAGACTACACAAATTTTGGGATTAGTCCTAGTGTACACAAACTGGCACGAACAGTCGGATATTTAAAAAATAAAATTAAAAAAAACCATTTTTCCTCTCAATTGTTTTTGTTTTTCTTTTGAACAAGTTCCATGGGCATGTATGTTATTTTGTCCCACATGCATGCGTAATTAAGGAGAGGGGTTAGGCCTGGGGTAGTATTGTCCTCACGAGATTATGAGTTCAACTCACCTCCCCACTCCCGCTCAAGGCTTTGGTCATTTGATGTACCAAAAAAAAATTTTTTTATCAAGATAAATCTTAGAGAAGGACTCCAAGGAAAACAACTCAAAATACAAGACTTTTGCAATCCTAACCATCTGATCACCCATATGTGATATTCAGACTGTAGTTTAGTATTAAGTTAACTACACATTTTCCCCACAGAAAAAGAAGGTATCTTTCACTGACCTATGAAATTGATAATTCTTGTTACCTCTCTGTTTTCAAGTTAAAGCAATGGGTATCAAAAGAAATTAAAAAAAATAAGAAATAATTAAAGCATTGGGAAATACTTGGAAGCTCAAATGTGCACCTTGGATAAAATCTTTTCTATGGTTAGAGAGAAAAAACCTATAAAAAGACTTCTCTATAATTCCAATCGGGAAGGTATAACCCATATTTTTTGGTACTAGTTTTGTTATCATTTTTACTTTTTATGTATTTGATGAATCCCCCATTATAAAACTTAAATTTGAGTGTTAATGGTTAGTACTATCGTGTGACTAAAATTTTGTCTCTCTACAAGAGATTGGAATTCAACGCTACTTGCCCATGACAATACTGGTTGGGCCTGGGCGGGTGATTTCCAGGCTAAGCCCGTTGACCTAGGATAAAAAAAAAGTGATAGTGGCCCAAAATTTCATTACAAGTGGACCCCAACCCTCGGACTCCAACTTCACCGTCTCATGAGTTGTGGCGTGGTGGCCTGGTGGGTTTCAACCCTTGCAAAATCCTGTTGGGTATTCCTCCTTGTTTGAATACGAATGCTCTCTCAAATAGATAAATTAAAAAAAAGCCCATTCATCTCACCTAAGTTGTGAACCCTCTCTTCTTTTGCTAGGTAAAAAAGTGAGGAGGGCCGAAAAAATATCCTCCAATGTCAAGACAAATTACCTAAAAAATTCACCATGTAATGTCAAGACAAATTAGATCCCTATTGAAAAAATTCACCATATAAAGCATATTTAACTACCTTAAATTTTGATAAAAGCTATCTATATCCTCTAATGTCAAGACAAATTTTCAATGGTACAATAGCACCTACCAATGTCATTGAGATTTAATCTTTATATTTCAGAATCCATTAGATACACAGAATATAAAAATTAAGTGGCACCTAAACTTTGTTCCTTTCATCCAATGTCGTTGAACAAATTTTAAGTAATACGATAAAACCACTTATTGCTATTAAGATTTAGCGTGAATCCACTAAATACATAAAATGGTTACACTAGAATAGAAATAGTACCTTGAAAGCATTGCTATTATCCAATGTCACCATCTATTTCTGGACTAAAATCACTTAAAAATAACTGCAGTACAACTAGCACACCAATACGTATTAACCAAATTTAGCTTCGGTTAGCCTCGGAAACTGCTCTCTCGACCGTTTCTCCCAACGTAAATTCAAAATTCCAACCCATTCACGCCTACAACACCTAAAAACCGCTTTAACTTCCCTCTCCCTCATACATATATGTATATATATATATAAACGTATGTATATTTCTCTCTGAACAATTACAATAACAAAACCCAGAAATGGTTTCGAAGATTATTAAGCAGACACCACCGAAAATCACCAGAGCCCGACGGAGCTGCCGGCGGAAGAAGTATGCCATCAAGAGCGTCGTCGCCTCGATCAACAATTTGATCCACAACTGCCGCAGCCGGCTCATTAAGATCTTCTTCGAAATCGCCGGTATCGGCACTCCTCCTCTGAAGAACCCCAAAAAACAGGGCTATCAAATCCTTCAAAAAGTCCCGGCGGGCAAGGACCGTTATACCCCCTCCCGATCGCTGTTCTCCGCCGGCGGCTACACCATTCTACCGCCATCGCTTTCGCCAGAGAAAAGGACCATCTTCCTTGACCTCGACGAGACTCTGGTCCACTCCAAGGCCGACCCCCCGCCTGCAAAGTACGACTTCGTCGTCCGGCCTGTCATCGACGGCGTCAAATTTGATTTCTACGTCTTGAAACGCCCATTTGTCGACGAATTGCTCGAATTTCTCAGTCAAAAATTCGAAGTCGTTATATTCACAGCCGGACTGAAGGAGTATGCGTCGCTAGTGCTCGACCGGCTGGACCGGGAGGCGGTAATAACTCACCGGCTGTACCGGGACTCGTGCAGGAAAGTCGACGGCAAGTTTGTGAAAGACTTGGCAGAATTGGGGAGGGATCTGAAGAGCGTCGTGATCGTCGATGACAACCCAAATTCGTACAAGTTCCAGCCGGAAAATGCGATTCCGATATGTAAGTTCACCAACAACCTTTGTGATGCCGAGCTCCGGCGGTTGATGGAGTTCTTTGAGGGCTCTGATGGGTTTGAAGACATGAGAGATGCAGTGAAGCAATACCTTGCTCAAGGAGAAGAAGATAAGATATTGTGAATATATTTTTTTTCTTCATTTTTTAAAATTTCTTTTTCTTGTCCACTGAATTCTTGTTTCATCGTCGCAATCAAATAAGAATTATTGAACAAAATTACGTTCAATTTCAATTTCATGACAGGAAATAACGTAGAGTTTGTTTATTTTCTTTTACTTCTTCATTGCAATTTTTTTTAAGTAAGGAGAAATAAAAGTTCATTTTTTCATTTTTTAGAAGAGTGAATATCTTGTTATGAGTGCTTTTTTTCTTTCTTTTTCCTGATTATTTTAAAAAGGTCTAAGAAGTTACAAAAATATCAATGTTAAAGAAAAATTATAACTGTAAAATTCATTATATGATATGATAATGATAATTTTATAATTAAAAATTATTTTTATTTTAAAGCAAAAGTCACCAAGTCAGTTATACCATTCTACATAATTTTAAGCTTGGTGATGCAAGTTACTATTTAATTGCCTTTGTTATTTGAATGTTCTTTGGGTTTTTTGTTTTTTTCATTTTTAAAGACAAGATATACGTCATAGCTCACCCCTAGTGAGTAAGATTGGACATTCCGAACCATATTATTTTTAGGGGTTGGGACAATTTGTACTTAGAATAAATTATTTAAGTTTGAGCTCTAAAGTTGTCGCTCTATCTTATCTTCATGCTAAACATAAGGTTTGAAGTTTGATTCCTCTTTACGCCCTCTTGTATCAGTAATATAGAAAATTTACATGATTCATGTAGATATTGACTCTACATGAGCTTGAAAAAATAATTGGTCAAAGATCTGGACACCTGGAATAAGAGACCGGGGGGCTTTACGCCCTCTTATAATTGCAATACAAGAAATTTACATGATTCGTGTAGACAATAACCCTCCACAAACTTAAAAAAATAATTGATCGAAGACTTGTACACTCTAAAAGAGAGGGAAGGGGGTGGTTAAGTTTGAGAACTTCAATTACGATGCAAAACACATAACAGCCTAAATCAGTTACAAGTTAAAAGGGTTTGCCTGAGGAACATCTTGCTAACCAATATTGGAGGGAATAAGTTATCTAATTTAGGACACATGGCAACTGGCATAGTACTTTAAGGCCTCCTTTGTTTCCGACACAATGGGGCCGAATTGGACTAAATGTCATGAGTACAAATTGAGCTAAATTGAAGAAAAATTGGACTAAATGTCATGAGTACAAATTGGACTAAAATGAAGACCAGTACAAATTGAGCTCTCCGGATTAAAAACCTATATAGAGGGTATTCTGCAATACTAGAGGGATGTTATTATTTGTACTGGTACTAAATGCTGACTGGAGTATCTATGAAAATTATTCAACTGCCCTACTTTGAACATTATGAGATATTATTTACCCAAGTAGGGGATATTGGTATTCTGCTACACTTTCCCTTTGCTCTACGAGTAATCTTCAATGCTTGAGCTCTCCACTATTGTAGCGACTGAGGTTTTCCAAGCCTGAAAACTTCTTCCGATCATAAGAAATCATCGACAAGCAACATTCTTTTCCTATATCTCCCTTTGTATTTGCTTTTAATTGAAAATGTTTCATTTTCTGTGACTCTTTTCTGAGAAGAAATGATAGATCTGTCATGGAGGTCTGTAGATCTGTGGGTATGTATGAGTTTTCATACGATTTTGTGCAACGAAGTTTGTAGCTCGGTTGTTTTCTTATAATTTTTCTTCTCATCGATATAATAGTCATTTGTCTTTGTAATTTTTCATTTCTATTTTCTTGTTTCCTCTGAGAACATCATTGTATGAAACTCTTGATGATTTTCCAATTGAAAAACCTTTTTTTTTTTTAAATAAAATGAGGGTTAATTTCTATTTGCCTTTGTTCTATAGGTGACAGCTAGTAATTAAAGTTCTAGTTCTTTCCACTGATAAAACTTAATAAAACCTATTAAACTGTTATCTTTGACACCCAAACCTTCATAGCAAGCAATGATGCTGAATGTGGTTGATAATGCACCCAAAGCTAACATAGTCACGAGAAAATATTTATGTTTTTTGTTTGGGGGCCTCTTTGTCCATGATAGTTTGCCTACTTATGAGTTGGATGTCCACACGGGTATAAGAAAGAACTTATGCTTTGTCCATGATAGTGTAAAAATTCTTATGCTTCGTCCATGATAGTGTAACATTTTGGGTGTGAGAAAGAACTTATGCTTTGTCCATGATAGTGTAACAATTATTATTCCTTGTCCATGATAGTGTAACATTTTGGTGCTGATACTTCTTTTGATTGCTACATATCTGTTGGTGGTGGTGGTTTAAGTCGCAAGAGAAGGCAGTGAAACTACTTGTTTGTTTATCTTTACATCTTAATTATTTAGGTATTTTGGTGTTGATACTTCTTTTGCTTTGTTTGTTTCTTCTGTTTTTTTTTGTTTTTCTTTCTTGCTTTGATTTCCCATGTACCAACAAAAAAAAAAATTGTCCAGTAGGGGAGAGGGGCAGGACAAAATATAATGCTTGATAAAATAAGAGCATTTTTAGAAATCTATTGATTTTGTATCTATAATACCATGTCAATCCAAACATCAGATATAGTATTGCAGGTCCTTGTACCCCTCAATCCTGTCAATCCAAACATGGTACTGGTTGGTATTAGGGTGCACAAAATGTACTCATTAACCTTCTCCTGGGACTAAATGTCCCAAGTATTATTATTACTCTCTTATACCTCTTATACTAGACCGAAAACAAACGAGAATGGGAGTGATAAATTTAGCAAATCATTTCCATTTGTTTACAACAACAGCAAAAAAATCTAATAAAAGAAGCGAGAAATTGAATTTCGAATTTTGAAGAGAGAGGCCAGAAAACAATGCAAATAATCATTTTCTTTTGTTCAATTTCTATGGAAAATAGAGAGAAAAAGCAAATGTCAGCCCTAGCAATGACGGGGATGGGGTGTTAAAATTTAAAGAAATCACTTTTCCTTCTCTTTCTCATTGCCTTTTCCTTCTCCCAACCACTTCTCAGAATTAAAACAGAACCTTATGCTTCTCTCCCTTTAATTTCACTCATGCTATGTTTTCTTTAAAAAAAATATAAAAAAATCTTCTTTGAGGCAACCATCCTTTGGTCCTCATCTTTCTTTTCAGCAATTTTGTCATTTTTCAATAATTCAAACAATTTTTTTTTTAAATTTTATGGAACCATACAGGAGAAGTGTCATAGAAGATCAAAACTTTGCACGAAAGACTCCGTTCAAAGTTTGACACCTACAAAGGGCCCAATTTAGCACGGAGAGGGTCTAATTTACTACAATATGCACAATCATAATAGCATTTGCACCCGAAAATCTAGCTTTTGTTGGTCCAAGTAGGCAGCCCAAGAAGCAGATGAATTAGATTTTTCAAATATAATCACAAACAATGCAATTAAAAACTAATTAAGCAATGTTACAGTGGCTAATCAAACTATAAACCACGCAAGTAATAATAAAATGCAATACAAGCAAGATAATACAATGATCCACTCAAAATAATGCAGTGGAAGGAATAAAACAGAGTAAAGAAGACACCGAGATTTTACAAAGGTTCAGCGTTCCTTTACCTACGTTCTCTCTTTCCCAATTCCTTTGAGGGGATCATCCACTATGTAAAAGTACTCTTTGCACAACTTGCTAGTTCTCCAAGTGCTCATCTCACTCCTTATAAGAGTTTACACCAAACTCTTAAACCACAAGTAATTTTGTTCAAGATTCACTCAAAATTACAAATGTTTTTACCCAAGAACACTCAAACTTACAAATTATAACTCAACTCAAGAGTAATGAAGGAGTTTAATACAGAGGGTACTCTCACAAAAAGTAAATGTGCAAAGTGCATCTCAATAAATAACCTCACAGATGAGGAACAAGAGAATATAGCAGTGAAGAGCAGAATATCTCTTTGAATATGATGTATGGCTTTTATAATCTTCTATCTTACTGCATAAAAGCTTTAGAGACCTTGTATATATAGTCTTGTATCATATCTAGCCGTTGGTGGTGGTTGGGAGTATATTTAATACAAAATCAAACTGTTACAACAGTAAAAAAACTAGCTTTTACAGTCAACATGTCGACCATTTTTCTGAATGTGACGACTCTTTTTGTTCTGATTTCAGCTTCTCAACGATCTGCTTCAATGTATCGACCCCTGAAAATCAATGTGTCGACCCTTTTTGTGTTTTAACAAAAATCACCAAGGCACTGTCTAAAATGTGTCAATGCCTAAAAAACAATGTGTCGACCCTTTTTAGACCTCCTACAAGACTTGCTCGCTGGACTAATGTGTCAACCATTTTTCTGAAGGGATCGACCCTTTTTCTTAGCAAACCTAAGTCCAAACTACTGTCTCAATATGTCAATTCCTGAAATCCATGTGTCGACTCTTTTTGCCTAGAGACTTTAACTTTTGTAAAACTTCTTCAAAGTATTCAAGCTCTTCAAGGATCATCCAAAGAAGATTTGAAATGAGTTTTTCAATACATGTTGATCTTCAAAAACACCTTCAATATCTTCAATATGAAATCAAACTATTTTGCTTCTTGAATCAACAAGGCTTCTTTCATTCTTTCAATATTTCATTAAATCTTTAAGAGAGCTTCCAAGTCTTGTAATTTCTTCTTCAACTGATTTTCTATTATTCAAATATCAGCTTTTCTGAGTTAGGCATCAATACTTACTGTCGATCTTTTTCTCATTATTGCCAATCTCTTTTTAACTGTTGTCAATCTCCTTTGAATTGATGCCAATATTCTTTTCTAATCTTGTTATGTCACACGGTAGAAGGTGTCATTTTTTACAAAAGAGCTGCCGACTTTCTTCTCTTTGTTGCCAAAATCATTTTCAATGATGCCGATTTATTTTTCAAGTCCAGATCTTTTCATGACCTTTAATTTTTTCTCGACAAGCTTCTCAACACATAAATTCTTCAATATCTTCAATATATAAAGCTTCAAGTCATAATTCTAAGATAGATTAATGCATAATATGATCTACACACTAAGTAGAATCATTAGATCACTAATACAATATTTTGTTATCATTAAAATCAAGTCATGCAGTCAACAACTCTAACCTTAGCATTCCCCAACAACTTCCCCCCCCCCCCCCCCCCCCCCCCCCCCCCCCCAAAACAAAAAAAAAAAAAAAAAAAACTCTTAAAACACTTTATTTCTTACCATTGCACAAGTACAAAGGTGGATTCAAAGGCTGCCTGCTCATGTAAGAACTAACTTTCTCAAGCATCACCCTTCTTCAACAGAGACTAGGAGGGGATCCTAATGGAGGTTTGCTCTTCCTCCGAATGCATATTCTGAGCCAAATAAAAACCTCCATCAAAGGGAACAGTCAAGAGTTGGATATGGTATAGAAGGAGGGAACATCTACACAGTAAGGATGTGGTAGTAAAAGCAAAGAATAGTATCATGCAGTCGAGAAAGACTTCAAACATTGTGATCCCTCGGCTCTAGATACCGTCAATCCAGGCACTATCAGTGTGCAAAATAACCCCTCAAATTTCTTGAGACTCTTGTGGATAATCCTAACCAAGAAACCCAGGGTAGACTGCACACAATTCCATCAACCCTAGCAGTTCTATAAGTTATCTAATTATTGCAGTTCAGACTTTCTCTAGCCCCTGCCTTCACCTCAGTGAAAGATGACTCCTGAAAGTAATACCATTGTGTTGTCACAATATTGCAACATAAATCTAATATCGCATAGCCTCGGCCATTTTTATGTGTCTTTTTTTAATATTCCAAGCTCCATTTAAGTTGAAACTTAACTATAAATTACCCATAAGCAAAGTAGAGATAAAGCAGGATCATTTTTCTTTTAAATCTTCTGCTTGTTTAACTTTCATGATATTAGCATACATGTTTCCAAATGCTGGAACAAGCAACTTTTGCTGGGATCAGCCAATTTCATTCTTTTAACTAATTGAGAAAGAATTTGCAAATTAATAAGTCCACCAGCTAACAAAGACACTGTTTCTTCCCTAAGTCCTACTCTAAAATGGCATAGATGAAGCAAGAATGAACAGTATTTATCTCCAAAATATGCTAGCACCACTTTATCCACCCGAAAAGGGAAAATCTGTGTTTTCAATTTACAAAATACAAACTCTAATGCATCTAAAACAGTGACATCTTCAATTTCTTCAGCCTTCTATGAGAAAATGAGAGTTAAGAATTGTCCCTATATCTCTCCTCGAGCTTATTTTGGATCAAAAGATATTGTTGACACTTCTGCAAGTGAAAACTTGGAACTTAAATTATTCCAGATCGCGTTTGCCATAATCATGCGTAAAATAGCGCCCCTGCCTTTACAGTCAGCTGACTAAAACCAAAACAATTTCACCTGGATGTACTTTCAACAAGGTAGATACTCAGACGAAAATTTTTAAACTGTGTGTTCTCTATAGCATTCCTTTCCTCTGGAGACAAATATTTAAGTGCAACCCCCTCTATTTCTTCTGGAGAGATCCATCAAATTTAAATTTCTTGATACAGCATCCCTTGGAATGCTCCGTGGAGAATTCTGCAACCATTAGAACAGAAAGTCAAGGATCTTTTACCACTGCTCTTCTCCACAGAGTTTATTTCATGAGGTGAGCCTCTCCAAGCTCACAAACAGTACAAATAGCATTTGCGTCCATTAACTAAGTTGTACAAAAATGAACTTTTTTAGTTAGTTGTACGAAAATGATTAGAAGCCGTTTGACTTCATTTCCAGGTTCCTTTCTACCAGTTGGGTATGGCATACTTGTTAAGCTTCTCCATTCTTTATTCAGCCAAACTACTATGCTCCTTTTTCTTTTTCTTTTTTTAAATTTCCAAAGCATAATACTTCAAGAAGGGAAAACAAGTTTCCTGAAATTTTCCATTTGTTTTCTTGTTTCAATCCCATATGCCAGTAAGCCTACCGCAAGAATTAACTTGTTTTCATTTCCAGCCTGCCACTTTTAACCAACCATCTGAAATTCATAAAAATTTATATAGTTGCAAGCTTCATCTACATTAGACACAGTGATATTGTGTCTCACTCCAACATAGCACTTCAATAAATCAAGCGGAAAGCCTTGTAAGTAAAATTAATAATTCCTATGTGACTTAACTCAAGACTAGCATCATTAAACTAAGTAAATGCATATTAAGACCATCCTCTTAAAAATTTATAGATGACAATACGGTACCACTAGTACATCATTCTCATTAGGTTATAAGAAAAAATCTACCTACCTACCACTACTTATTCAACTGAATAAATTAATATGAACCCAAATCCTTATTTTTGGTAGTGAAAAGGGCAATTTGAATTGAGCAGTACAATAAAGCAACAACTTAGGTTTATAAGTTTATGACATATAGGGTGTACAGTATTTCAATTTTGTGTCTAATGAATTCATTGCCTACTCGTGTCAATCCTACCTAGGTCCCAGATCAGAAAAGAATGTATCAGCTCAATATTTGAGATTCTAGCATAAGTCTGAACTATAAACGACTATTACAATAAAAGTCAGCAAATCCAGTAACAAATTTGATTTTTCTTCCAGTTTGTTAATGTACACAATATAGTGTATATTTTACAGATTCTCTAGGGATTTGATTGGGTTTGATTTGCTTTCCTATTTTACTCTTCTTTGTACAACACTCCTCCTAGTGCTATATATAATGTATACTTCTCTTCCTTCATTATTCAGTTCAATGTAGATATTATTCTCTTCCCTTCTCTCTCTCACACATTATTCTAACATAGTATCATAGTATCGTAACATGGTACCACATACCATGTTAAATAGGAGCGAGAGGACTTTGATACCATGTTAGGATAAGATATAAAACAAATGCGAGAGAAAGAGAGTATGAAACCTTAGAGAGAAAATAAAATCTCTGTATCATAATGCATTGTGAATTGCATTGATTACATTGAAAGAGATGCTCTATATATAGTCCTAAGAGGAGTGCTGAACAAGGAGTAGAAAAAAGGGAAGGAAATTAACTAACTAGGATACTAATACATAAGGAAACTAGCTAATGAGGAAACTAAACTAATATGCTTTAACATCCCTCAAACTCAAGTGGGTAAAACAAAGACCAGCTTGAGTTTGGAAATAATGTCAGGTATATGCACCTGCGATAGCAATAGCAAGCGTGAACGAAATTGGGGATGTGGAGCTCGGATAAATGAAGGGCTCAATGATGGGCAGCTAGAAACCAGGACGTGAATGCGCATCAAGATGGATAAGGGCTCGTTGATTGGGAGCAAAAAACGAACTATCACGGCTCACTCTTGTATTGAGGCTAAAATGTTGTACTCTTGTGGATACTATTCAGGAGCTTCTTTGACTTCACTGCTTATTCGAGAATATAGGTGTTGTTCATTTTCATGCCACTACACTTTGTTGTGACAATTAGAGTGCTATTCTAATTGCTCATGAGGGATTTTCACGATCGCACCAAACACAAATTGACTGTCACTTTATACTTCACTAGTTCGCAAAAGTGTTCCTCTTCACTCTGTCACTTCCTTGGATCAGATTGCTGATATTTTTAACAAAGCACATCCACCATAGCATTTTTGTGATTTAGTTTTCGAACTCAAGTTGGTATCAGCTCTAGCACCTTGAGTTTGAATGGGTAAGCTAGTGTAAACAATATGGTTTATATTTTAGAGATTCTCTATGAATTTAATTGGGTTTGATTTGCTTTCCTATTTACTCTTACTTGTACGTCACTCTTTCTAGTGCTATATATGCTGTACACTTCTCTTCTTTTGTTATTCAATTCAACGTAGAGATTATTCTCTCTCTCCCTCTTTCATTATTCTAACATAGTTGAAAGACACTGAGTTTACCTATGCTAGCAACTACCCTTTAGACTTCTGATGATAGTGTTTCCAATCTCAGTTCGAGATGGATAGTGAGAAAGAATACTCAACCTTACTAATCTAATTGAATGACACCCACAGAGAATACCATAAAATACCTAAATGTTTGTGGAACAAAACAAGAAAATCTTCATCCAGCAAAGAGCGCTAACTCATCATTCTCTACATAACAATACTGTTTCTGCTAATTTTTGATAATCTTCTTAAACAATCCACATCAATCAACAATAATAATGGAATTAAACTTTCTTAAATTCCAGAAAATCCAAATAAAATAAAGCATTACAAATAAATTAGAATTGGTGTATGTTAATAGGACTTTGCAAAAAGAAATCTATTGTAGCTTCCACTTAAATTGACCACATTCATGTACACTCTATCCAATCCGAATTAGATAATCAGAAAACGGCATTGAGATCACTCAATCTGCAAAAAAATGTAGTTTGTAGTGAAATATATACAAATTTATACATATGTAGAATTTTAGGGGAAATTTTCCATGGAAATTCGCCATATCCATGTCCAAACTATCCAATCAGCATCACTGATCCAGTACACATCACACTCAGGTAATTAAACCTAATAAATCAAACAAGAGAGAGATATTGATTCAGTCGCAAGAGAAGACCTGAGGAGGCAATCGCCAGGCCTGGGACTTGGAGAAGCACATGTCATCAAGAACCTCGCTGCGGCACCACCGGCACTTGTTGGATTTCTGCGAGCACAGCGAGTTCGACGCCATCTCGCTGCAATCAATGATCTGATTGTTCCTCCGAATGCGCAGCAAGCTCCGAACCGAATCACCACTGGCCGAGATCGTTCGGTGATTTTTGTGGTGGATGACGATCCCGTGCGATGATTCGTAGAGAGTCGCGAGAAGGATCAGAATAACAGAGACGAGGAGCGAGAATCTAGAGACAATAGTTGCCATCGCAAGACAGAGCCATATTTGGGTTAGTAAATATACATTTATGTATGTATAGGTCTGGAATATAGTTTTTGATTCATTTATCAGCTTACAATAGGGTGGCCATGGGGTTGGGTCCTATCCGGTCCTTCGCACTTCTTATTTTATTAGTGGTAGTGCACGTACGGTGCTCGTGGTATGTCCTATTTGGACATTTCAGGTTGTTAGTTATAAAAAGAAGGAATCACGTGGTATGTCCTAGTTGGACATTTCAGGTCGTTAGTTACAAAAAGAAGGAATCGTATCACATGTTTTGTTTGAATGATATGATTGTATTCGTTACCTCACTGCCTAAACGTTAACTTAGTTTTTTTTATTCAAGAGGGCCAAAAGTTTAGAGAAATGTTATAATGAGCATCCACTCCTATGAGAGTAGAAATTAGACAGCAACACCCATTCCTTTACCTGGTGATAATTGATAGAATTGGAGTAAAATGATGATCTTCTTTGGGTCCTTTTACGAAGATCAGTGAGGACAATTCGTGTACCAATTGTTACATGAATTATTATCAGTTTTGTGTTCTTCCACGCCTTTACATGTTATGCTATAATGATATACCCCAATCCTTGATAGACCCCATACAAGAAGCCCAAACCACATAATTTGATATGAAGATGTATAGAAATATGTAAGAGAGTTAAGACAGCTAAGACCGAGCAACAAAGGAACTCACGCAAATTAAGAAGGCACAAGAAAATGTGGCTATCCAATTCAAAACTAGGTAGAGATATGAGAACAGGGAAGACATGCCCAAGTGCATTGGGTGGAGGAAAGAAGAAAAATACAAGGAGACAAAAAAATGGAAGGCAGAGAGGGGAATAATGAGTATAACCTATAAAAAAAAATTTCTACAATAACTTTGACATTGCAGTCTATAGCTTGGAGAAACCTTGTTGCCAACACGTTTTCGCCCAAATGAACCTAAAAAACAACAGACGCTGAAAAAATTTACACAGTACCCCGACTTCACTCTGCCTTGATCAATAACGTAACCCATTCACTCTATCATCTCTTACTCTCTTTCATCTTCTACCTACAAACAGCCTTCTAATGCTGCAGATCCCTTGGCCATTCTTCAGAAAAAAAACTTCTAAAGCTGCAGATCCATTGGGCATTCTTCAAAAAACTATAAGTGCTGAGTTCATCTTTGCATGACCCCTAGATTCTGCAATTGCACAGGCAAATATCGATTCTAATTCTCAAAGTTGAACCTAGATGAACTCAAGTGGACTTTCTAGTGAACCATACATAATGACACATTCTTCCGCTATCCAAAAACCTCTGTTTTAGCGGTGAAATCTGCATTTACTAAGTTTCAAAAAACACTGAATATTGACCCAATCAGACCGTTGGTGATCCTGCTTCGGAGAAGTCTTGTATCAAGGTCATCAGGAGATCTAGCAGGAGCATATGTGACTCTTACAAATTTCACACCACTCTCACCTGTTACTAATTAGGTATCTATCCTACCAAGCTTTTCATCAAGTTCAACAAGTGGTTTCAGCTCCATTAGAACTTGCCCTTGAAGAGAGAATACAATCAAAAAGAATTTGACATCGTGTACTTTTTCACAAGCACACTAAAAGGTCAAACAATATCGCCAGAAACAAAAAATGTATAAATTATTTATAAAACCAGCAAAACAAAGCACATAAAGGCAAAGAATGTTCAAGTCAAAATCTCCACAACTTCTGACCCCTTTCCTGGTTCTGAACTGGGAAACCCAATGCTGTCCAACCAAGAGAAAATTGTCAAGAAGCCCCTTCCTTCTAATACACGACAAAAAGAGAGAGTTAATAATAAAGAGAAGAAGAAGAAAAAAAACCAAAAATGTTAGGAAAAGTCAAAATCCGAAAAGGTACCTCTTTAGGAAACTGGTGGCAGGGCATTGACTGCTGCAACAGTTAGCTCCCCCTTCAAGGCCCCAAAAACAGTTTCAACAACTATATTTCAGCCAAGCATTAATTAATGACATGATTAAGGAAAATTTATAAGCATGAGCAGATGTCAAGGCTCCTCTTTCAGTATAGGCATAACCACCATGCTTTAAGAAAAACCTGAAGTTTTGAAAACAAAATAAGACGTAATTTCATTAGCATCTAGATTTTGGTATTTTACATATGAAATTCAGTTACATATGTCACATAATTTTTTGCGTAATTTCTGTTAGGCAAGTTTCTGGTAGCCACTAACTGGAAAATGAAATTATTCTACAGACTATTACTGCAACTGCAAGTCAAGTTTGATTCATCCTTTTCCCCAATTCTAGGTTTCCAAGGGAATAAGAATATATGTAATCCAGCCTCAGTCATGTATCTAAGGCATAGGTGTCAAATAACCCGTGAGTTGATTAACTGTAGCCTTTTCTATTTAGAAGTTATCGAATTAGCTAGCACAAATGCCATCATTCTGTTCTTTATTTTTCCAACAAATCACTTCATAAGCTCTTTGTTTTTCTTTTTCTTTTTCCCCCATTTCTTTGACAATTTTGATTTTAATAACATGGGCAGAAACACGTCCAAACCGCTGCTGGTGATTTTTAGTGTTGAGCTTTGCCTTTAAAACTCTACAAAGCTTAAATGTCATCAGAATTTGTGTTTCCTCAGTCCTATATTAGCATCTTAATATTATAAGACGTTATTGTGAATTTTGTACGGAGCACATTATCTGTAGAGTACTTATCCTCTGAACCATGGGCCATTAGTTTCAACACCTTCCGTACAGTCTGCACCAGGGTATTAATCCTAGTTCCCCACAGGACAGTGATACACAAGTTGGCTCTGGAGAAGGTAGAATATTCTGCTGTGAGTGTATTTGCTTCACACAGAAGATTCATCAGTTTGCAGTGACACTAAAAATATCTAACTTTTGAGGAGTGAGATTAGCTTAGTAGTATTAGCGCCCCCACCCATGTCATAAGGTCATTAGTTCGACTCACTCTCCCTCTCCCTTAGGGCTTTGCCCTCCAATGTACCCCAAAAAAAAAAAAAATCACGTCTATCTAGGTGATCTCTATCTGAGTTCAAAATGAATATAAGCTTCATGGGCTGGACAGTATTTGGAAGAAGAAGCATCCTTAGAACTTGGTATTGTAATAGGTTCAAAGGCTTAGCGTTTGACCATGGAACTGATGGGGTAAGTCACCATTATCCTTCTGTTACCTTACATAAGGTTTAAGAACCTCAACAGTTAAGATGGTGATCCCAGAGGACATAGAATATCAGAAAGCGAGTGAAACACGTTTCTTTCGATGAGCCTATAAAGAGGTTGCAGGAAACGGACATCATAAGTACTCATAAAATTTATCAGATTCTGCAGTTGTAGAGTTTGTTTTGGTATCTTATGGCACACTGTATATAATTCATTCATTGAAGAAATAAATAGAGTCATCTACGAATAGTAGATGAGCAGCAGACTTCCCCTGCTATTCCAGAAAATACGGCCTTTTCATCTCTCAAGACTGCTGCATATGCAACTCAGTTTATTAGAGAGTACAGTAATTTTTTTAATTAATTATCATACAATTTTGATATTAAACAGAAAGGAAGATGTTCTTTACTTGTATACTTAAAATCTAGGAAGCACTAAGGAGCGGGATTAGCCTAATGGTAGTGGTAGCCCTGCCATGCCATGAGGTTTATGTGTTCAATTCTTCCTCTTCCTCCTCCAATACTTTGGCCCTCCAATGTACTCGAAAAAAATAAAAAGCCAAGAAAGCTCTAATATGAACAAAAGGGACATGTAAAACTCTGTGTGTGCCTTGTAAATTTGTTTGCCTCGCTAAATCTCATTGTTTCTCATCTCACTCACCATTTTCAACGATTGGTTTCTCTCTCTAACATCAACATAACACAACAAAGCCTAAATGCCTAATGCTGGGAGAAAAAAATAAAAGAAAAAACAAACACAAGAAGGCATTTTGTCCAACATGTTTCTTTCAAGCTATTTCGCATTAAAACAATGGGCATTTTGTCGAGCAACTTAGATACACATTCAAACAGGATCTTTTGGGTAGTTAAACCTTGATGTCCCTAAACATGATCACTTCATGATTGAGAAACAGGAGAAATAAGCAGAACAATAAGAGAATTTTCAAATCCAAAGCGGTAAACTTGGTATATGATGGATTAATGAAATAGTTGCCTCTAGTTTCTAAATTAAAATGATTAATATGAAATAATGGTTCACTAAAGATTCCTCTATTTGTGATTAAAAAATGCAGACTGGTAGAAGGAATTGAAATGTGCGGATCCCTCTATTTGTTACTGTTCCTATGGATTGATGAAAGTAATAGAATTGTGCTGTCCGTTACCTTGGGTATTGAGACAGTGAAGCACTGAATTTGAAGGTTCACCCCGCTGGATTTGTTGCCCGTCGCGAACAAACCTTTGAGAAATATGGCTTTTCCGGAGGCATTTGAGAGACGACTTTGAATTTAGCATTTTTTCTGTAGAAGTGTAAATGAGAACGTTTTGAAGAGGGGTCTTTAGGTACCGTTTAGACGTGATTTTAATAGGCATGTCAGTTTGGTTTGCTAATTACAGGTAAATATACAATTAAGTGAGAGCTACTTTAGGAATAAAAAGTGCGGGAAACATTTGAGGCTTCGGCCTTTTAAAATAGTAGAGACAAAGTCTTAGTAAATTATATCTAACAGTTGTCATTATTTATTCTAATATATAAAGAGAAAACTTTAATTAATATTTTTAAAATTATTTTATTGCAGTTATTTTGATAACTGTTGTAATTATTTATAAGTTTTAAACTGTAGTTCTATTCTGATAACAATAGAACCTCAATTGATTTTTTTTAAACTCTTTGGTGATTGAATTGATCAAAACGACCATCATTGGTGATTCAATCTACTATTATGACAATAATCAGATATTATACATGCATCATGTGTGCTCATCTCTAATTTCATTTAAACTCATGATCTCAATTAATGTTGAATAAAACTAATAAAATGATATCGTAAATTTAAATAAGATAATAACTTTATCTGTTAAATATGATTTACTAACACATGGAGTAGTAAAATAAAGAATCTAAAAATTATAGATATTAAGATCTAGAGGGGAGGCTTGCCCTGGCTACGGGTCTGAGAGTTTGATAGGCCCCATCATAAATTACAGGATTTGAGAATTTTTTTTTAAACCCGATTAATTTGATGGATGGATTTAGGAATTATCTTTGAAGCTCAATCTGTCTCAAAATATATATAAAATAATATATATTGAGTTGTATATGTATATATAATTAAACTATATGTTAAGTTATTTAATATTATTTTTAGAAAAAAAATATTTTTAAACAAATTTTAGATTAAATGTGAGAGCTTGGACGGTTTGAGAATGCAAATTTTTTAATTAGATGGGCTTGGAATTTAGTTTTAGGCCCGATGAGATTTATTTCTAGTGTAGGCCCAGTCCGCCAATGTCCACCCCAACTTACAACCTATTTGGAAGTAAGGAAAAAGAAAGAAAAATTAGTTTTTCCTACAATACTATTTTTTTCATTTTAAAAAAAAGGAAAAAGATAAAAGAAAACAGAAGAGAGAGTAAAATAGAGTTTTTTTTTTATTTAGGTATTGTTTTTTTATTTAGTTATTTCTATTCTTTTCATGTAAATGTTTTTTAGAGGATCGTTAATCCTTAATACATTTCTGCAACTTTACAGCCAATTTGAAACTTGTGGGAGTGAGAGAGAAAAAAAAATTGATAGAGTAACCGTAGAGAACGTGGTAAATAAATAAAAAAAACCCATATTCCACACTTCCAACAAACGAACACAGTCAAATCAATTTATTTTCCTGCTATTTCATTAATTTTTAATGAACATTTTAATTTATAATTTTATTGACTTCTAAGTTGTACTTTTGCCTTTTTAAAAAAAAATTGAAAAATTTATGAAAAAAGTTAACTACTTAAATAAGTTGATCTAAATTAATTTGATTGTCTAGATTAATTTATTTAACTACTTTTTTATATTTCAAGATATTTTCAATTAAAATTTAATGTATATCTTTTTATGACTTTTAATTTATGTTTTTCTAGTGAAACTAAAAAATTAATAAAAAAATATTAAACATTTTTATACAAACGAGTTTTTTTTATATATTTTATATACGAAAAGAAAATTATAAAAAAAAAAAACAAGCAATTTTGTATGGTTTGCTTGCATCTGTGACTTGTGAAAGGGAGTGACGTAAAGAGGACGTAAATTTCAGCGTGAGTTCTATGTAAAAGCAAAAGACAGCTATTTTGCATACAGTGCTCAGAAATTGTATCGTCTCTGTCTCTCTCTCTCTCATCGACGCATCAGCCGATTGTTTCATAATTTCATTCATCTTTTATGTCGAGCGGTGCTTCCAATCCGATCTATGGAGGCCATCGAATGTCATAAAGCTCAAGGCGAATCAGAATCTCTGGAGTGTAGGGTTTCGACTCTCTCAATCGGCAAAGAAGCCACCAATAGTTATTGTTCTAGTTCTCAGCCGGTAATTCCTCTTCAAGTCCTGAATCTGTTTGTTTTTGGTTTTTCGATGTAGGATTATTATATTCAATTTCACGTTCCCTATTATTGTTTAATTGGATATTCAAAACCATAAACTGGGACGCACACATACGTATATATTTTTTTAGGTATAGATATTGCTAGTGGTATGGATTTGATTAGTCTTAGTTGAACGAAACGAGAATACGAAAACTTGATCTTTGATTCGGTTGCCTTTAAGAGGACTTAGCTTTTGTTCTTTTGCTTAAGAAAGATTTGGGCAATGTTCTGTTAGCTTCCAAATAAAATTTTTCATATATTCTGGAAGCAAGAATAAATAAATAAATAAATAAACTAAAACTTAGTTGAAATAAGTTTTTTGTTTTAGGTTTCCATAGTAATTTGTTTTTGTCAACCCAGTGTTTGGAAAGGGAAAGGAAAAAGTGAAATTACTTGTAAATTTTTTTGGGTAACCAAACAGAAAATAATGAATTTCTTTTGAGTTTTGGCAAATTTCTATTTATTTTCTTCTCATTTTCCTAACCCAAACCAAAAGAAAAAAAGAAAAACAAATTCACTTCATTTTCTTTTCCTTTCCTTTTTATTTTCAAACATAGCTTTAGCTGCAGCAAAGACTTTTGTACTGTGGTAAAATAGTTCAATGGCTTTTGTTGCCACATTTGGCTCCGCTGCTATGGTTGTCAGTGGTCACTGTTAAGAGCTACATGGATCATTGTCCCCTTCACCAGTATCACTGCTGCTGCCAAGCCTGCCGTACATATAACGTCTGCAGCAGCACTAATGCAGCCACTGTATAGTTTGTTCTTACAATTCTCTGTTAATGGCAACATTCCAGATGCCCTTCACCTGCTTTTTTATTGTCTTGTTGATGATTCCGTCACCTCTTCATTACCATAGCTTCTACCACCATCACTTTTATTACCATCGAAAAACTGTCCATGGATGACGCAATTTACCAAATGTATGCTTGAATTTTGTATGTAAGTAGAAAAAATTTAAAACAAACAATGCTCTAAAAAAGGCAGTGTTAGAAGGCCAATAGGTAGCATCTACTTTGAGATCCTGGTATTGGTTTTCTCTATCTCACCCTCTCACCATTAGGCTCTCATTCAGTGTTCTTTTCTTTTGCTTTTTTTCCATGATTGGATGTTACTTTGCTGATTGATGAAAATTTTTTTTTGGGTCTACTTTGATGATGATGATGATGATGATGATGATAGGATTGTGAGGCATTTCATCAACACAAAGAGCACAATGATTTACAAGAGGTAGTTTGTTTCATGAGCCAGATGGAAAAACCTGAAGAATATGATAGTGAGTTATCTTTACCTAGGACAGAGGAAAACAGTGAGATAATGAGTTTGGCTAAACGTGAATGTGATACTGAATTACCTCAACAAGCATGGCAGGAGAATGATGAGAAGAGTGGTTTCTTGTGCCAACAAATGTCTGAACCTGAAGAATCTTACTCTCATTGTAAATGGGAGAAGAATGAAGAGCATAGAGGTCTGTGGAACCAACAAATGGCTAAACCTCAAAAAGATCTTCGAATTTCTCAACACAAGCATGAGGATAATGATCAAAAATGTGATTTGGTGTGTCAAGAACTGGATAGATATGAAGAATGTGATATTAAATTACCTCAACAAACAAGGCAGGAGAATGATGAGAAGAGTGGTTTCATGGGCCAACAAGGGGCTAAGCATGAATTATGTGATAGCAAATTACCTCAACACTTTAAGGAGGAGAATGGTGAGAAGGAAGAATCAAATGCCAGCCATAAAAAACAAGGAAAATACTTCTTTTATGACTCACCATTTTCTGAAGAAACTGGGGTATGGATACCCGTTTCTGTGCCACCTCTGTCAGAAAGTGAGCACGAAGAGTGGGCCAGAGGTTTGTATCCAAATGGGGGATACTTTCCTGAAGGAGAAACCGGTTGGAGTCAGTACATTGAGGAAGATAAAGAGCTGACCATGTGGGATGTGGTAGTTGAAATGTTACTCGTGGCCCGGGGAAAAGTGAGTGCTTTGGCTTCTGGTGATATTCGTAAAATTTCATGGATGTCGAGCCACCTAATTGAGCAAGCTTGGAAAGAGATGGCTGAAACTCTTACAGATGCCAATTTTAGTAGCACAATGGAGATTCTTGAAGCAGAGCCACCGAAATGGCTGCCTGATAGTGCAGCTTCTGCTTGTATGTTGTGTAGCATCCGGTTTCACCCTATCATTTGCACCCGGCATCACTGCCGGTTTTGTGGAGGAATATTTTGTGGTGAGTGTGCTAGAGGAAGGAGCTTGTTGCCTGCTAAGTTTCATTCGGGGGATCCACAACGAGTGTGTGATGTATGTTGTGTGCGTCTTGAATCCATACAGCCATACTTAATGGATCAAGTAAGTCATGCTGCTCAGTTAGCAACCCATGATGTGACAGACCTCAGCACTTTAAGATCATGGGTAAATTTTCCATGGGGACAGTCCATGGAATATGAGATTTATAAGGCCGCAAACACAATTCGAGGTTATAATGATAAGGTAAGATTTGGGTTTCATCTAAGCTATTATAATTTATGTATTGCGCATTTGCTCTCTGCCGGTTATATCCAAAAAATGGAAATTGTGAACCAAAGATATTAGGATTCATACATTAACCATGCATCATCATTGCACTAGGAATTATATTGAAAAAGTCCATAATCATGCTATACTGATTGTTAGCTTCGAGGGTATCTCTTTTCCTTCAAATATCTTGTGCGTAAACTAATATTGTGCATGGCCTGTAGCTGTTTATAGAGAAAAACTTGTGGTTGTTTGTCTTCTTGAAAGCAAAATATTCTCTTAAATGGACGTATGTCCTAGTGAACTTATATTCTTGAGTTTGCCACCATTCCTTTATGATGCATTACTTATTGGAATGTGTATGCTCAGGTAGGTTTTCTGAGACCTGAGAAGGCAATTCCAGATGCTATTCTACGACATGCGAAAGGCCTTGCAATACTTACTATCGTGAAAGTTGGCATGATGGTTACCTACAACGTTGGAACAGGACTGATTATTGCTCGTATGGAAGATGGCTCCTGGTCTCCACCCTCTGCCATTTCTTCTTTTGGTGTAGGTTGGGGAGCTCAGGTGAAGTAGTTCACTTTTTAAGACGTCTCATCATCACTTCAAAGTTTCTTGCGAGTTCATGGCTTACAATTTAATTGAAGGGTTTAAAATGAACTATCGACTCCCCAAGTTCAATTGATAGTAGATCTTACGGCTTTTCAACTAAACCTGCATGGTCGTAGGGAAGATGGTTCATAGTCTCCACCCTATGCAGGAGTTTTTGGTTGTCATTGCTAATTTTGTCTCTAGGATCCTTCAATTTCTTGTCCAGTTTACTTGTGGTTTTTGGTTGTCATTGCTAATTTTGTCTCTAGGATCCTTTAATTTCTTGTCCAGTTTACTTGTGGAATGGACTCTGAACTTTGATCCTCATTTTCATAATTGTTTTTCGGCTTTTCTTGTTCTTAACTTCTTACTAAAGGTCTTGTTACTTTGCAGGCTGGTGGAGAATTGATAGACTTAATAATTGTATTGAGGACACATGAAGCTGTCAAGACATTTAGTGGTGATGTGCATCTTTCAGTTGGAGCTGGTTTGAGTGCAGCTGTTGGTATTGTTGGACGGATGGTTGAAGCTGATATGCGAGCTGGTGATGGTGGCTATGCTGCTTGTTATACATATAGCTGCAGTAAAGGTACCTTTTCCTTATGAGTTAACTTTACATTCCTTTTTTAAACATTTTGGGGACTTCTTGATGCCATGATTGGATGTGGACAGTAACCCGGATACCTTTCCATTTGATTTAGTAATGGTATGTTTCTTTAGAAAGATACGTTAATCCCATGAAAGATATGTGAATCATATACTAACATGAGAAATCATTTTTCTGGTGCTAGTAGGGAGTATTTATCACCTGTGATAGTGTGTTACTTTGAGCTATTTGGGAGAGCTGCCATAATTTCTTGGGAAAACTGAGTTGTTTCTACATTTACTTATTTTGTTTTTCTCCTACAGCATAATGAGAAGTCCTTGTTTGCTGACACGTATCACTATAATTGGCAAACACTTCCCAACTGGTATAATTGTAGGAAACCATTGTAGGATAGTCTAGCCCCCGACCTTGTGATGACAGGATAATTTTTTGGTTCTTGTTCAACTGTATTCAAGTAGGTTGCAGGATTTTTGGAATTAGCCGCAGGAATTCTGCGGACAACAGCTATTTTATGGTATTATGGTGTGGATTTAATGGCCAAAGGGTATGGCAAAGTGTTATTGATTGTTTAGGCCTGATCTGGGGGGGTTTCGGAGTTCAAAAGGGGACTGTCCCAAAATTGGAAATCTCTGCATTGCATGCATAAAGAGCATAAAAATGTTATTGTAGGAAAGTGGGGACTTACCCCTGATGGCTTTCACCAACTCAGTTTTTTGCGATATCAGTCAATGCACAGGATGTCCAAAGATCTGTTAAGATAAAAAAATTTAAAATTATCTAATTAAAACACTTAAAGAAAGAAACTAGCTAATCTTTATGAGTTTTGGTGGATTTATTATGTTTAAAATCTCATCTAGTTGTTTGGTTACATTTTTTTTCTTCCAGATCTCACTATAAAATCTTATAACTTGAATTTGGATGGGATGGGCTAGATCATATTGAGTATATGTTAGGACTATAACTGGCAAAAAATGGAGGTTCTTCAAGTCTAATTCTAACAGGTGCGTGCGCAAGAGCACGCATTGAAAAGCTTTAAGAAATTTGTGTAGTTCAGGACAGTTGGGTGACATTATCAAAGTTATCAAGAAATTGAACTTCTAAGCATTGTGAAATTAGCTTCGCTTCCTTCTGTACTATATTCGAAATATGCCTTTCTAGGAGCTTTACGATCTGCAGCTCAAATGGTCCCTTATGACTTCAATAATATCTAGAGCAAGTTGAGAAATGACAAGTCAAGACCAAAACAAAACAGAGAAAAATAAGTGACTCATATCGGAATATACTCTTTTATGATATTTTAGTTGTTCCACCAAAACAAGACACGGGAGCCCTCTGTACCGTTTGCTTAATCATTTTGAGTAGTTCCAGAACTTCAGATTTTGCATTCTTTTTTTAGGATTTTTCATTGTGACTATTGTTTTCATAATGCAAACTACTCAACTAAGAAGCACGGATACAGACACAGACACAGATACGGACACAGATACGGACACGGGACACGGCAATTTCAAAAAATAGGGGACACAGATACGGCGGGGACACGGCAAAAAATTATTATTTTTATATATTTTATTTTCCATGTCTATAAATATAGCATTCACCTACCACCAAAAATATTAAAAAATTCAATACTCAATATAATAGACAACAGGTCATCAATTCATCATCCATCAAGCACAGATAAAAACACAAGTTAAAGAAGATTATCATCCAATACATCATTAGATTCATTACTATCTAAAGCATGAACTAGCAAGCATCCAACTTTCACCAAAAAAAAAAAAATAGCAGTGGCAGGTAAGCAGTACCAATTTATTTAGTTGATTTTGCAGGGCAGTACCCACATTGAACATAAGTAGTAGTGAAACAAGTAGCAGAAAGGGCAATGAATAAGAAAAATAAGAACAAAAAAAGAAGGAAAAAAGAAGAAATATAGTAGCAGCAGTTTGGACAGTGAAGAAGAAGAAGAAGAAATGTTTTGATTTGGGATATTTTGTACATTTTATATTGAAGTTAAGAAAATTAAAAAATATACCCCATTTAAAAATTTTTATAATTACACTTTAACCACTGTCGTGTCCTAAACGTGTCCCGGCCGTGTCCTCGACGTGTCCCAGCCGTGTCTCTGGCGTGTCCACAGCTTTAAAAAAAAAAAAAAAAACAGGACACGCCACCTGGCGTGTCCGACACGTATTTTGGCGTGTCGTAGGAGTATCCGTGTCCGCGGTGTGTCCGACACGCAAACGGCACTCTAAACGGTGTGTCCGTGCTTCCTAGCTACTCAAGAACTTTGGGTTGTCCTGGTTCATTTTTGTACTTTTAAATATGCTATTGTTCGTATTGCAGGTGTGTTTGTCGGATGTTCACTAGAAGGGAGCATCGTCACTACCCGGACACGAGTGAATTCCCGATTCTATGGCAGCCAATCAATAAATTCATCAGATATTCTACTTGGCTCATTACCTAGGCCACCTGCAGCTGCTATTCTCTATCGTGCGCTGGGAGATTTATATCAGAAGCTTGAGAAGTGATCAGTTGTATATATATATAACATTGACTTATTGGAATCCTTGGGCTATGAATGCACTTATTCACGTACTGCACAGATTTCCTCACGAAGGGTAATTTACCACTCTTCTTTGCTTTGTGTAGATAGTTGGTACTCACATTATTGTACCTGTGTGAGTGGAAAAAATTTATTGGTGGAGGTTATAAATGTAGTGCAAGTACAATGCGTAATGGCAAAATACCTGGTCAAAAAGTAATCACTTGATCTGGTTGTATATAAGTCCTGTTTTAACAACTTGAATGTACTGCCAAAGGGGAAAAAGGAAATGAATATAATTTCTGACTGATGGACTTAACTAAATTTCATATATGTTTGTGGGTTTTTGGCCAAGATCAAGAAGAGCAAGGGTAAAGTTTCTTAGTTTCTTAATGGTTGGCAATATTGTAGAGGGTGCTGTCATATGTACATACATGTATATATGCATTCATCCTATTACAGTACCCCTTGAGTTACTGGTTTATTGGCTCCCTCTCCTTTTTTCTTGGAGCAGTTTATTAAATGCATATTCAGAAATCAGACTTGATTCCACTATTATTAGTGAGCAATAATGGAATGCACATCTAACTTGAGCAACCATGAGCGGATAATTTTTAAATATGTTGCTCATTAGCTTGAGCACTCATGTAAATGCATTGTGTTATTTCCAGAACATGTTGTTCAAAGGTGAAAAGCCTGAAAATAGTAATGTATGTACTGTTGTTTATATTTCTTATGTGAAATTTGTGGCTCTGTGACAGCATTCGTTAGACTAGAATTTGCAGTAAATTTTTTTAATTTTGAAACATTGCTTTACATTTATTATTGGGTTCTTTATCCAATTAAAATTCGGAAATATTTTTTCCGTACTTAATTCTTCAAACACTGGTTTATGAAAGTGTTTAACTGAATTTATAATTGGGTACTTATTCTAGAAAGAAAATAAAGGAAATATTAAATATGCACACAAGAACCAACTCTAAACTCTTAATTTGGAAGAAATGCAATCCCTTCAAAATAAAATCATTTCTGAATTGTTTTAAACAATAATACACGTATTTTTTTATATTAAAAAGAAAAATACAACCTTGTCAACAAGTTAGGGTAAAATTTTTGAACAAATGGATGTAAAGTTGTTTCAAACAATTAGATCTACACGTTTATAGTAAGATCAATTCAGTAGCGGAGTGTTTGTTTTTAATTTTGGGTTTTTTGTTTCGAAAATTAAGCATTAACATTTTCTTGGGGATGATGCACCACATCTATGTTAAAGAAAAAAATAGATATATTTAAAAATCAAAGATGCTATTACAATCCCATTCGGAAATGATCTATATGAACTTCATAAGTGGACAACAATCACCATTCAATTTAAAGATAGATGTCTGAAAATATCTTAATCTCCTCCGACTTCACATAGATAGATCTTTGAAAATATTTTAATCTCCTCCGACTTCTCATAGTTTTTGCTTATATATATTCAATAATGGTACTGAAAGCAAAATATTTTATGCCAAGAATGTTGTAGCGAAGAAAATCCTTACTTGAATCATTAATGAAAAAAAAAAATGTAGAAGAAGAAGAAATTGCTTTTATTACATAAAAGCATCATGTATTTGAATCTAAAAACCAACTTTTATCGAGTCTCTTCAAAATTATTATTGGCAGTTTGAGATTAAAAAAAAAAATGTACACATAAGCCTTGGAATCATGAAGAAGCTGTTGTTGCTAGTTTGCAAAACACATGAAATGTGCTCCAACACTGAAAGAACAAACACAACAAGCTAGATGAGCAATTATTTTATTTTTTGGTTTTGGGAGGCTCCGGAAAGACAAAATTTAACACTACGTTTGGATCTTGGATTTGTGCAAAGAAAGAAAAATCACAAAAAAAAAAAAAAAAGATAAGAACAAAAAATAAAGTGAAAAATGCTAAATTCTTTTCTTTTGCGATTGGGTTAGGAAAATGAGAAAAAAATGAATAAGATCTATGGAAGAAAAAAAATTTCTTGTTTGGTGTTGCCTTAAAAAAAAAAGTTTTGTTTGTATATGAGTAAGTTTCTTGTATGTATATGAGTAATTTTCCTGGACAAATCAAATATTCAAATATATATGGCTTAAAGAATACCAGTCCTCCTTAGTTCTAATACTTGCATAAAGCTCCAATCTAGATATTTTTAGTACAAGCTCCTGATGAGAAGTGCTTTAATCAACCAAAGCTTTTCTTTGGACTGAAAACTGAGAAAATGATTGTAATTTGATATGGGATATATTTCCCGAAATCAACTAATTGAACAAGCAATAACAATTTGTTATTTTAACATGCATGTATAAACAAGCAATCCTCGTATAGGCACACCACCTAGATTTTACATTACTCCATTTCATCTTAATACTCCTTTTTGTTCTTTTTTGTTTCTCTCTCTCTCTCATTCCTTGTTTTTTTTTTTTTTTCGTTTTTTATTCTCTCTTTTGGTGCTACTTTTTTTTTGGGAAACAATAATAATGATAAGGCACAATTTCTATTGAAAGCAAAGCATATATTAAGAAATGAATTTTAACTTAAAAGGTTGACTAAACTATATAACTATTTTGAGAAAGTGGAACATTTTTTTCTATCATCATCAAAGTAAAAATAGATAACAGAATAAGCATTACACAATTTGAGGAAGTTACAATGAGTAGTTGTGGCAGCCAACCTAAATATTTCAAAGTTAATCTACAAAGCAGGGAGGGAGGAATGACCATGAGAGAAAATACTTTGTACGAGTAAATTTTGAATATACCGCATGGCCACAAAGTTGCCTAATCATATGATTATTGTGTCTAGAAATTATCTCTATTTAATAGCACCTTACATGGAAAAAATTCAAGTATTTACTAATGCATGATTAGTTTGCATTCATTACATGCCAAGCAACAAATCTTCCAATGCTCTGAGCTGATCTGCCGCCTCTTTGAACTATATATTTACAACTTACAGCATTTGTAGCGGAGCCATTAATGACTTAGTGACTTGAACTCCAAGTGATAAACGAAAATAGAATAATGGCAACCAGTGTAAAGAATACCCAACTAACATGAAAAACCACCTGTAAACTGACCGGGATCATTGTGGAGAGCAAGACAGCCAATTTTTGCTGTCAAGATAGGCATTGTTGAAGGCCAAAAGGCAGTTTATATTGGTGTTCAATCATTTTTGCTCGTGTTTTTATTTTTTATTTTTTTTGCAGTTGGTTTGTAGTGTGTTTTGCAAAATAAAAAGCAAGCTCGAGTTCATCATTATCTCAAGATGCAATAGGGTGTCAGCAAATAGTAGTTGGCCAATTAGTATAACTATATATGAAAATCAAGTTTAAAAGTCTCCAAGTTACATACAGCGCAATTGTATACAATATGTCATCTTATTTTAGTATCCTCCAGTCTCTCACGGTTTTGCAAGTGTATAATTCAACCTTATTTAAGCTTACACTAAAAGTAAATACTTAATAGAGAAAACAGTTGAAGATGAGGTTTGTTAGAAAGAAAAGGAAACAGAAGACGATGAAACTAAAATAGCATTGCTATTATTACTTGAAAGGTGAGATATTTGATTCGAAGGACCAAATTTCATTGACTCTCTTTCAATTCTCTTTGTAATGTGCGAATGTAAATTGTCCTAAAGCGGTAGAATCATGCAAATGCTGTTGTGGTCCTTCAGTGAAAACACGTTAAATGAGCTCCAACCGAAGAAAGGGCAAACATAGACAGAGCATGATGTCTTGATTATTTTCACCATATATTTTTTTCAGAAAAAGCATGCGTGTTTCTTACTTAAATTACTTGTATAATTGTAGTGGTTTAAGTAGATACTTTAGTACAAAGCTCCTGTAAGGAATTGTTGTGATCTTCCAAGGTTTTTTGTGACAGTGTTAGCACCAGATCAGGCGAATACGGCCATCATTTTGTACTTACGTTCCTTTTCACTTGTGCCTAATCCATTCAAAACCCAGTCAATCATTCTTGCAAATGATTTCACATTTTAGATTATTAGAACACTGCTTTACAAAAGTATTTCAAGTGAATTTATAATTGGTTTTAAACACACTCCTTATCCTTGAAAGTTGAGAAAGAAGGTTAAACACTCTCCTTATCTTAAGAAGAGAAAAAAACAAAAAGAAAGGAAATGTTCCGCGTGCAAATTACAGGAAAGTTAATATACATGAAACTTTTTGAGATCAATAAAGCAAAATGTCTAGGATATAAGAATTTAGTTTTCTAGTGAATATAGTTCCTCTCTTTGAAATAAAATCATTCCTAGACAGTGGCGGCTCTAGGAATTTTTGTTAATGTGATCATGAAAATATTTACACACTAATTTTAAAATAATAAGTAAAAGAAGCATTGCGACCATGCAGTTTAGTTTGTCGTCCTGCAGACTATGGGAAAGTTTTGTGATATGGGTAATAGTGACCAAAGATGAAGAAGAGAAGTAGAACAGAAAACGGAGAAACGAAGACGAAGAAGAAAAAAAAATAAATTACAAGAAGAGATAAAAAGAAGAAGCATCAGTGGAATATTGAAGGCTGCCGGGGGTGGAGATATCGACGGAGACCAATGGGTAGTGGCTATCTTGTTTTCTATCTACTAACTTTCTCGCAGGACACTGAACTCAGAGAATCTTGTTGAAATAATTTTTAAAATATATTATATATGTATAGTTTTGGGATTTTTTTATTTTAGTTATGACTAGTTTTGAAAAAAAATTTTATTGCCTTATTAAATGAATTTTACATCAAAAAGTGAGAAGTTTTGTAAGGCATTTATAAATGTTAACAACTTTCTATGTATTACTTTAGAGCAATGATTGGGTATAATACGACCACTTGTGCCAAGTCACATGTGCGCCACGCGCACGTCTCGCGTGCGAGTCGCGTAGCGTAATATGACGCTTTAGTTGCATGTGCGCGTGTAGCGTGCGATCAAGACCATTGATTTTTGTTAATCATGATGATCAACGATCGGATGGCTAATACATAAGCAAAAAAGATCGTATGGTGAGAACCACACCTAATCATAGAGGTGTGATGTATGATCTGATCAAATAATAAATAAATGCGATCTACACCGTTAGATTAAGAAAGGGGTGATCCAACGGCTGTATTTAAACCTACAAGTGACTGTTAAAAATCAAAATGTCTGATCCAAAAAGACACAAAATGTATATAAAAACATGGCAAATTCGCAAACAAAAATATATAATTTTTCCTACAATTTCTCTATATATTGAAAGGCAATACAATTCTTGATTCTTTTCTAGTTTTATTATTTATCATCTCTGAAGTCTGTTTCTGCAGAAATAGACATTCAGATTCTTGGCAGATTTGATAATCAGAGGGTATTCGGGTCTGATTTCGTATGTGCAGTACGCAGTCAGAATTACAAATTTTTCTGGGCTCCATTATATCCCGGAGGCGATTCGCTATTAATCCAGTGCACTGTAGATTCTGAAAATTAGTGGGGGCGAATATCGTCTTAAAAAAAGCGATATTAATCGTGCCTTGAATGCGATTATTCATTCTTCTTTTCTTTTATAAATTTCTGAACTAACAAATCTATCATTCATAAGCCTGACTTTCTGTGGGGTCAATGTTTTAATGGGTCAACTGTGTAAGTTTTCCAAATGAATAATACTAAAAAAAAATATATTAATTTTTGATTATTTTTGGAGTTGATGGGATGAGCTGACCCCACAACCTTCTGCCTGGCACCGCCCCTTCAAAATAAATGTTGTTTAAATAGTTGGATAAATAATTCCTATTTAATCACTATGTGTATAATTAGTGATCACAAACAATAAAATAACACGAATTATCTAATTATCAACTAGAAGCAATTTTAACTAGAAGACAATTAGAATCTGAATAAGAACTAACTAAATCGTAACGACTTACCCGGTTGTCGTTCACAAAATTAGAAAATGTAGAAATCGAAAGATAGATCGAGTCGAGTGTTTCACACTCTCTCCTTAAAGACAGATTCACCCCCCACAGTTGGTGCTCACGGGATGATGGGCGTCTGACTCTCAGGATAAAACGATCTCAGCAGTCTTTAGGCAGCACTTCGATAAAAACTGCTCGGCGGCTTCACCAGATGATCTGAACTCTCTCAGGAAGAAAATATGGGAGGAAGAAGGAATTCGTTGTATGCAACAATCGGAATTTTTCTAATATATTTTTATGAATGCTAGAATGCTGCTCTATTTATAGAGCCCAGGTGCCTGTTCGAAACACTGGTTCGAACAGGTACCAGCAGCCAAACAGTCCCTTACCGGAGGGACACACCTGTTCGGTCAACGGTCACACCTGTCCGGTCAACGGTCACATCTGTTCGGTCAAACCGTCAGAAATTAATTAATTAATTAATATAAAATTAATTAATAAAATAATTAATTAATTTAATTCCGACCCTAGCCCAAAAAGGAAAGACTTGAACCGAACCCACGACCCACGCCCACGTCTCGTCCCGAACCGGACGGGACGGGCGGGCGGCGGCGGCGGCGCGCGCGCGTGTGGAGTATTGGGTCAACCCATGGGTTCCATAGGTCCTCCCCCTTTCACAAAAGTGGGGTGCCCCTTGGGGCCCAAACCTTACTCCAAACTTGGGTTATATATGGACAACTTATTTCCCATGAGAAATCAATGTGGGATAACCCACTTTCAACTACATAACCCATATTCAAGGGGGTGACTTTGGAAGCCAATAACTCATTCAATCCTACACGGATTTGAGCAAGTAAATAGTCTAGATTCATCTCCTCTCGGAGGTGAATCCAACGCACCAATGACCCGACACAAAGGATGCATGGGTCCCACATTTATATTGGCTCAAAGATCAACAAAATAATGGGTTTACACCCATTTATTCTAACAATCCCCCACATGAATGAGATTGGCTGGAAATGAAAAATGCACATGAGAATACTGACTTGACACACAGAGAGAGAGAGAGACAGGTGAAAAGTTACCGCATCGGGAAAGGTGGCTTTCGGCTTTGAACCTTTTCTAGTGAAATACCATCGAGTTTATTTGGCTAACCAGTGAACATGATGTCTTGAACTGTTCAGCCGTTTATATAAACCAAGACAATAGTACTCACACGGTTCCTTTCAAATCATCTAGTGATCCATTCGGTTGTGTTCATTTTGGCCCTGAACAATGCTTGGTAGATTCATGAGTACTCTAGAGAAATTAGCCTTAAGAATTTCTCATAGAAGCGGCCCCTTCATACTCATATAGGTGATCTCTTATTAAGAGTATCCTGCTATACTCCACTTGGAATTCCAAGGTATAAGAATCATTAAGAGCTAAGCTCATCCTAAACACTGTCTACAGGTTATCACTATTTCATCATAGAAATGGACAGCGGAACGAGTTCCTCAGTGATTTGTCCTAAGTCACGCACAATTTTGTTGTCCCGTTGAACCTAGATCTTGGGATCTCCAGTCAGCTAGGTTGGGTTGCCATTATGGTGACTTTTTAAGTCATAGGCTTAAGGCCCATTCCCCTCGATGAATTCTCTACTTGATCTTTCGTCAAGCCTTTTGTAAGCGGATCCGCAATGTTCTCCTTAGACTTGATGTAATCAATGGATATAATTCCATTAGAAAGCATTTGCCTCACAGTATTGTGTCGTCGACGTATATGTCGTGACTTCCCATTATACATGTGGTTTTGTGCTCTTGCTATTGCAGATTGACTATCGCAATGTATGCAGATAGCAGAGACTGGTTTAGGCCACACGGGAATATCCTTCAGAAAGTTACGAAGCCACTCTGCTTCCTCTCCTGCTTTATCTAAAGCGATAAACTCAGGTTCCATGGTGGATCTGGCTATGCAAGTTTGTTTTGAGGATTTCCAAGATATTGCTGCACCTCCTAGAGTAAACACATATCCACTTGTGGATTTAGAGTCTCTAGTGTCAGATATCCAATTTGCGTCTGTGTAACCTTCTACAACAGCTGGATATCTCGTATAGTGCAGCCCATAATTCAAGGTGTATCTCAGATACCTGAGAACCCTAACTATGGCCTTCCAGTGGTTTAACCCTGGGTTACTCGTATATCTGCTCAATCTGCTTACCGTATAAGCAATATCCGAACGTGTGCAATTCATGAGATACATTAAACTGCCAATTATCCGTGAGTATTCTAATTGAGATATGCCCTCATCATCGTTCTTGTATAGATGTAGAAAACAATCTATGGGTGTGTTTGCTAGACCGTTATCAGACTTACTAAACTTATCGAGTATCTTCTCGACATAATGAGTCTGTGATAACGCATATCCCTCAGATGTTTTAGTAATCTTAATACCAAGTATAACACCTGCAATCCCTAGATCCTTCATGTCAAACTTACTGTTCAACAATTTCTTAGTAGCTTTAATAACCTCAGTATTGCTACCAATGATAATCATATCATCTACATAAAGACAAACAAGGACATAACCATGAGCAGTGTTCTTCACATAAACACATTTATCGCATTCATTTATCTTGAAGCCGTTTGACAGCATAGCATTATCAAACTTCTCATGCCATTGTTTCGGGGCTTGTTTTAGTCCATATAAAGACTTAACAAGTTTGCATACCTTTTTCTCTTTGCCAGGAACAATGAATCCTTCAGGTTGATCCATATAAATCTCCTCATTCAAATCTCCATTTAAGAATGCCGTTTTAACATCCATTTGATGAATCTCAAGATTATGTAAAGCCGCAAAGGCTATCAAGATACGTATGGACGTTATTTTGGTTACAGGAGAATATGTATCGAAATAATCCACTCCCTCAGTCTGCTTGTAGCCTTTGACTACAAGTCTGGCCTTGTATTTGTCAATTGAACCATCTGCTTTCATCTTCCTCTTGAATATCCACTTGTATCCAAGGGGTTTATTACCAGGTGGAAGATCCACTAGTTCCCATGTATGATTTTGCAGAATTGACTCAACTTCACTATGGATAGCCTCTTTCCACAAAGGTGCTTCCGGAGAGGACATTGCTTCTTTCTAACTCTGAGGTTCATTTTCTACCAAATATGTTAGAAAATCAGGACCGAATGATTTTGCAACCTTTGTCCTTTTACCTCTTCTAGGTTCAGCGTCGTTTTCTTTATCCACTGACCCATAGTCTTTATCTACAATGGTATCATGAGTTCGTTTAAGCAAACTTGATCCATGTGTAGACTTATACGGAAACTCCTCCTCAAAGAAGGATACATTCCTAGACTCCATTATTGTATTCACATGAATATCTGATATTTTAGACTTGTGAACCAGAAATCGATATGCACTGCTATGTTCGGCATAGCCAATAAATATACAATCAACTGTTTGTGGTCCTAATTTTACCTTCTTGGGTAAAGGAACCGCTACCTTAGCTAAACAACCCCATACTCTCAAGTATTTATAGGAAGGTTTTCGACCTTTCCACATCTCATAAGGGGTTTTGCCAAGTTTCTTGTGGGGTATCTTGTTGAGAACATAGTTGGCAGATAGCAACGCTTCCCCCCACAAATTCTGGGGTGCCCCAGAACTTATCAACATAGCATTCATCATCTCTTTTAGAGTGCGATTCTTTCGCTCAGCAACTCCATTTTGCTGAGGTGAATAAGGTGCAGTGGTTTGATGTATGATACCATGTTCAACACATAGTTGTGCAAATGGTGATTCATACTCACCACCTCTATCACTTCTTAACACCTTAATCTTTTTGCTAAGTTGATTCTCAACTTCACTCTTGTATTGTATAAACATGTCTATTGCTTCATCTTTACTTCTCATTAAGTAGACGTGACAATAGCGAGTGCAATCATCAATGAAAGTTATGAAGTATTTTTTCCCACCTCGAGTTTGAACATATTTCAAGTCACAAACGTCACTATGAATTAGTTCAAGTGGTTCCGTACTTCTTTCAATTGATTTAAACTGAGTTCTAGTCAACTTTGCCTCAACGCAAGTTGCACATTTATCATTAGCATTAAAATTAAGTTTAGGCAAAGACTCTATTAACTAATCTACACATGGTATCAAAGTTAACATGACCTAGTCTACCATGCCATACATTTGAAGACTGAAGCAAGTAAATAGAAGATGCAGTATTATTACTAGAAGGCTTAGGAGCCACAGTCATTACATTAAGTTTGAAGAGCCCATCGCTTAGATATCCCTTTCCCACAAACATTCCCCCCTTAGTAAGTACAAACTTATCACTCTCAAAAACCAACTTAAAGCCCTTCTTACTCAACAATGAACCAGAGACTAAATTCTTGCGAATGTCTGGCACATGGAACACCTCATTCAGAGTAAGTTCTTTGCCGGAAGTCATTTTCAGAACGACCTTCCCTTGACCTTCAACCTTTGAGGTTGCCGAGTTGCCCATGTAGAGTTGTTCACCGTCCACTGAGTGGTAAGATGTGAACATCCACTTGTTGGCACAGATGTGACGAGTGGCCCCAGTGTCCACCCACCATTCTCTAGTATTGCCAACCAAGTTTACCTCAGAAACTACGGCAGAAAGATTCAGGTCTTCCACATTGGCACAGAGATCCTCGGTCACATTGGCTTGAGCAGATTTCTTCTTGTAGTTCTCTGGATCCTTCTTCTCAAGATCCTTACGCTTGCGACATTCCTTGGCCGTATGACCAGTCCTGCCGCAGACGTAACATTTCCCTTTGAACCTTTTGAAATCGCCACCTTTGGAACCTTGGTAGGACCCTTGACCTTCATGCTTTCGCTTTTTGTCGTTGGATTTGGCTTGCTCCACCACATTTGCCTTTGACACCATATGGGTGTTAACAAACTTCTTCTCAGAAGCTCGATTGTCTTCCTCAATTCTTAGCCTGACGATAAGTTCCTCAAGCCTCATCTCCTTGCGCTTATGCTTCAGATAGTTCTTGAATTCTTTCCAGGACGGCGGCAATTTTACAATTATCGCAGCCACTTGGAAAGACTCACTCAGAACCATGCCTTCGGTATGGATGTCATGAAGTATAACTTGGAGATCCTGGACCTGGCTAATAACTGTTTTAGAATCAAACATTTTGTAATCAAGGAACTTACCGACCACAAATTTCTTTGAGCCGGCGTCTTCCGTCTTATACTTCTTGTCTAAAGATTCCCACAGTTCTTTTGCCGTCTGCACGGCACAATACACGTTGTAGAGTGTATTATCCAGTCCATTGAGGATATAGTTCCTACATAGGAAGTCAGCATGTTTCCATGCTTCCACCGCCGCAACTACTTGCTGGTCGGACTCATTCTCGTTCAGAGTAGGAACATCTTCACGAAGAAATTTTGCCAAGTTCAGAGTCGTCAGGTAGAACAACATTTTCTGTTGCCACCTTTTGAAATCAGTTCCATTGAACTTCTCTGGCTTTTCTCCGTGATTCACCGGCACATTTGGTGTATGCACTTGATTCACCGGCACTGTCATTGTCGGTACCGATGTCCCAATCACAGTAGGAGTTGAAGTAAGAGTAGGAATAGGAGTATCATCAGCCATTTCTGGATTAACCAATTCTACACAAAATTTGAGTATTAATCCAGAAACGATATATAACACGACACTAATTAACACAGTTAAAAATAGGAATGGAATCTGTCTTTAAGATTGTTGTTTAAATAGTTGGATAAATAATTCCTATTTAATCACTATGTGTATAATTAGTGATCACAAACAATAAAATAACACGAATTATCTAATTATCAACTAGAAGCAATTTTAACTAGAAGACAATTAGAATCTGAATAAGAACTAACTAAATCGTAACGACTTACCCGGTTGTCGTTCACAAAATTAGAAAATGTAGAAATCGAAAGATAGATCGAGTCGAGTGTTTCACACTCTCTCCTTAAAGACAGATTCACCCCCCACAGTTGGTGCTCACGGGATGATGGGCGTCTGACTCCCAGGATAAAACGATCTCAGCAGTCTTTAGGCAGCACTTCGATAAAAACTGCTCGGCGGCTTCACCAGAAAGACTTGAACCGAACCCACGACTTGAACCACGCCCACGACCCACGGCCCGCCAACCGCCCACGGGCGGGCGGGCGGCGCGCGGCGCGCGCGTGTGGAGTATTGGGTCAACCCATGAGTTCCATAGGTCCTCCCCCTTTCACAAAAGTGGGGTGCCCCTTGGGGCCCAAACCTTACTCCAAACTTGGGTTATATATGGACAACTTATTTCCCATGAGAAATCAATGTGGGATAACCCACTTTCAACTACATAACCCATATTCAAGGGGGTGACTTTGGAAGCCAATAACTCATTCAATCCTACACGGATTTGAGCAAGTAAATAGTCTAGATTCATCTCCTCTCGGAGGTGAATCCAACGCACCAATGACCCGACACAAAGGATGCATGGGTCCCACATTTATATTGGGTCAAAGATCAACAAAATAATGGGTTTACACCCATTTATTCTAACAATAAAATCCTCACAAGTTGATGTAAAATTGTTTGGAACAAAAAGATGTAGAGTTGTTTTTAACAAATGGATCTACACGCCCATAATGAGATCGATTCAGTAGTTGAGAGTTTTTTTTTTTAAATTCTTGGGTAATTTAAAAAAAAATTAAGGACTAACATTTTCTAAACACATCAATTTAGTTCGAAAAAGATTATTATAAAATAAAAAAAATAGATATACAATCCCATTGAGAAATTATTTCGGCCCATTTCAATTTTTTTGGCACTGCACTTACCTTTTGTCCAACACAGTTTATACATATAGAACAAAAATTCTTCAATTTAGAAATAGATACTCAAAAACCAAAAATAAATAAAAAGTAGAAGAAGAAATTGCTTTTATTACCTAAAAGCACAAAGTATTAGATCCCAAAACTCAACTTTTATCCAATCCTCTCAAAATTTCCAGTTGCAATTTGACATAGAAAGCGCATATAAACCTTCAAATCATGTAGAAGCTGTTGTTGTTGTTGTTGGTAGTTTGCAAAACACATAAAATGTGCTCCAAACACTGAAACGAATGAATACAAGAAGCTACCATGAGCAATTTCTTCTTTCATCTTTTATTTTATTTTATTTTTTATTTTGGGAGGCGTCAAGAAGTTGAAATTTAACACCACTTTTTGGTTCTCATTTGTGAAGGGAAAGCAAATGAAAGAGAAAAGATAACGAAGTGAAAAATGAATATGTATTTATTAAAATTAATTATTAGTATTTTTTGTCCGGTTGCCTATAAAAAAAAATTTTGAACATGTATAAATAATTTTATTTCAATTCCATTTTTATTCTCCTTAGTTCTAATACTTGTATAAAGCTCCAATTTAGGTATTTTTAGTAGAAGCATCTACTGAGAATTGCTGTAATCAATCAAAGCTTGTTTTCTAACTGTATGAGCACCAGATCAGGCCTAATAAAAATATTTTAAAAAATTTCTGAGAAGAATAATTCTATTTTGACATGGGAAACCCTCACCTCGTATTTATGCTCAAAGAAATTGATATGTGTCAAAGTGCCACCGGCAATGATGCTGTTCTTTGATTAACTTACCAACACCTTATTAATTAGGGTGGCAAATACACCTCAGTAAGTATAATTAAGAAAAAAAATCCACAAATCAAGTAATCAAACAAACCATACTAATTTGTGCTTTTATTGTGCATAAACAAACAATAAGGTGCCAATAGTAATGACACTACCTAAAATTTGCATTCCTTCATTTGCATCTTAATTAATACTCCTTTTTGCTCTTATTTGTTGTTTCTTTCTGTTTTTGTTTTTGTTTTTCCTTTTTATTCCTTCTTTTTTGGACTACTTGAGCTCATATTTAAGGAAAATACGATTTGTAATCTCATGTCTCAATCTCATTTCTTACTCTAGACACTAGTGAATGGGTCTACATGAGTTTTTCTTATGTAGATTTTACAGTTTTGTGTCCATGAATGAGAAATGCGGTTGTATACAATTACTCCATATTTAAAGGGTTTATGATCGGCCAACATGGTAAGTTTTTTTTTTTTTATTTTATTTTATAGGCAACGGGTGAATAAATGATAAAGCAAAATTTCTATGGAAAGAAATGATGAAGAGGGTATTGAGAAATGAAATCTAAACTTAAAAGGTTGACTGCACAATGTACAGATTTTCGACAAAGGTGGAACATTTTTTCTGTCATCATCAAAGTAAAAAAAGAGAAACAGATTAAGGAAAAGTTGGTTATCCCAACAACAAGAATTCATTGTTCAATCACATCTTTAAATTTAGATATTTTGAAGAACTTCCAATAAGTAGTATGGCGTGTAATATAAATATTTCAAAACTAATTTAAAAAGAGGTGAGAGAGGGCGATCACGTGGGAAGATACTATTGGGAGTGGGTTAACTTTGAAGCAATCTCAGGAACTAGTTGTGATTTAGCTGAAGTGAACTTGGGAAGAAAGTAGCTGTGAGTTAACTTTGAAGACATCTCTTGGTCACAAAATTGCCTAATCATATGAACAAATAAATTAATAAAAATAACTCATTTTTTGTTGTAGTATTTCTTTCATTTTATGGTAACAAACAATTAAGGGGAGCCAATTCCTCTTCCAAAGGGAAATGACCATCTGCTACCACTATGAACTCCGACTTGAACACTATAGCATTTGGAGCCAAACCCTCAGTGACTTGTATTTCGAATGATAAATAAAAATCAGATCAGGGCAAGCAATTTTGAGAATATCCAACTGACACGAAAAAGAAGTGGAAGGAAATTGAAATTTCTGTAGAAGGCAAGAAAAGCAATTTTTTTGGTAGAGATAGGCATTGTTGAAGGCAAGAAAGGAAGATTGTTTTGGTGCTCTTTCAATTTTTTATTGTGTTTTTATTTTTTTTACCTAGTTGGTTCGTTGTTAGTTTTGTAAAATAAAATACAGTATGGAGTCCGTCATCAACTCAAGATATGATATGGTGCCGGCAGATAGTAATTTACCAATTTGTTTGACTATATATGCAAGTCATGTTTACAAGTACCAAGGTACACAAGCACAGTGATATATAATATTTCCATCTTCTTTATGTGTCCTCCAATTTCTCATGGTCTTGCTAGTGTTGTACAGTTCAACTTCATTTACATTTGTATTGAAAGTGAATTATTAAGAGAAACAAAATTTAAGAGGGAAATTGTTAAAAGAATCAATTTCATTTGCAATATGCGAGTATAAACTGCACTTAAGCTCTAGAATCATGCAAATGCTATTGTGGTTAATCAGTGAAAGCACATGAAATGAGCTCCAACCAAAGGAAGGATGAACACAGGAAGAGCTTGATGTCTTAATTATTTTCACCATTTATTCTTTTCTGGAAAAGCATGTCTGTTTCTTACTTATATTACTTGTACAATTGAAGGGTTCTAGGTAGATATATACTTTTGTACTAAGCTCATATGAGAAATTACTTTGATAGTGATCAGGATTAGTAGCAAAAATATTTGTGACAAAAAATCACAAGTTGGTAGGATTGGTTAGAGGAAGGGATGAAGGTTGTTAAATTTGGTTTTGAGCTCCCAAATCCTAATTCATTTGTTTTGACAGGATAACAACCCTATCTAGCTGGTAGTCATGCGGTTTGCTTCATGCTAAGCCTACTATACCACTCGCACCTTCCAAGCTCTTACCAACTAATATTGAAGATGTTAACTAACACTGGTAAACTCATTATAATTGTCAGTCTAGTACTAAAACTATACAGCAACTTTCTTGTGTAATCCCTAACCCACACAGCAACAACACACAAAACGAAAGTTCTTTAAGCATATGCATTGAAGGTTAAAGTTTGAGATTGGGTACACATTATGTAAGCCATGTAGCGGTGGACCACTAGTAAAAGTGATGGACTCAATAACACAGTATCAACGGCGACATCAGCTATGTCAGTTGAAAAACAGAGAATTCATCTTCATTTTTTGAAGGTTTTGTTTAATTAAAAGGAACCATCTCTCATCATTGAGACGGAAAGAATTATCAAACTCAAAGGCCCCATGACTTTAACTAACTAATTTGATGACTAAAGAATGGGCTCGTCAAACGTATTGAATTTTGAGTTCTCTTTCCAAATCCCCTGGCCAAGCAAAATGATCCTCTACATTTAGCTTGCCATGTTCTCCTATCCTGCCAAAGGGTCATTTTCCTTGTCAATTCTATGAGTTAGTTTTATTTAAAAGAGAGAACTCGTGGCATAAATGTCACTACCACTTAGATACAAATATAGACTATGATAGCAAGCAATGTGAAGAACATCCATACAAAGAATTGGAAGTAACCTGGGAATGCTGTGGATGGCAAGAAAGGAAATTTATTGTCGAAATAGGCATTGTTGAAGGGAAGAATGACTATTTTGGTGCTTTTTCTTAGCGCAAGATGGAATGTGGTATTGACAAGTAGTACTGCCAATTAGTGTGACAACCGCGGAAGTCACTTTACACTTTTTCAAGAACATGTTTTCAATTTTTTTATTATTTTTTATTGTGGATTGTACTTCGTTTCTACAGCCACTCATCAGCTTCTGCAATCGAAGGAAGCTAATTACGGAGCGTGCTTGGTTCGAACAGTCACTGGAGGCGGAATTAATTTTCAGCAATGTAGATCTCCTTACAGAGATCCTTTCATGGCTGCCGACGAGGTCACTCAGCAGACTGAAATGCGTATCCAATTAAGATGTAACAAAATACATATAGCACAGTGGTACATAATATTCCATTTTCATTCAGTATCCTCCAATGTCTCATGGATTTGCCAGTGTATAGTTCAACTTCATTTACACTTGTATTGAAAGTGAATAGTCGAGAGAAACAATATTTTAAAGAGATTTTTTAGAGAAGAAACTGCTCTTTCAATTTCCTTCGCAATATGTGAATATGAAGCCAACATAAGCCCTGAAATCATGCAAAACTCTGTTGCGATTAATCACTGAAAATGCATGAAATGAGCCGCAACCGACGAAGAAAGGATGAACACAGGAAGTTCATTGTCTTTTTCATTTCCGTTTTTTGTTTGGAGAAGCATTCCTGTTTCTTAATTATGTTACTTGTAAAAAAGAACGATCTGGGTAGATACTTCTGTTTCTTTTTTGCCCTTTTTTAACTAATCACGTACATAAACAACACAAAAAAACAAAAATATGAGGAATTGCTTTGATCTTCCAAGGTTGTTTTTGTGAGAGTCGTTAGTCGGCACAACTGTTTGCTTCAATGCCAAGTCTGCACCGCTTGGAAGGCACCTTCCAAGCACTCGCCATGAGGATCCTTCAATCCAAGACAGACTGTTTGCTTCAATGCCAAGTCTGCACCGCTTGGAAGGCACCTTCCAAGCTCTCGCCATGAGGATCTTCAATCCAAGACGGAGAGTTAATAGCCAAGGAGACGGAAGAGTAGGGGACGTGATGAGCGACAAGTAGAGGAGACGTTATGAGCGACAAGTAGCGTAGATGCCAACTAACTTAGCTAGTAAACTCTCTTATACCAGAGGGACCTGACATTGAATTCCACATTCACCTGAATTGGGGCTTATAGGTAGGCAAAGGGCTAACCCCAATGCCATTCGGCTTCAATGGCAGGACAATGATTTTGCCCAAAGGAGCTGCCATCGGTATTGACTTTTATCCAAGAGTGAGGGAGAGGAGTAAGTGAATCAGGCAAGAGTGACATGGTCGAGGAAGATTATGGCTAATACAGCGTGCTTACCGGACCTAGAGAGAGCCAGTGATCATACCGGAAGGGCATACCATATCCCCATGACCTAACCTTCACGACAAAAAGATTTTCATTTAACGTTGGCTTTCCAAATTATGCAATTCTACTAGATGGCTCAGTAATGGCATCAATAATTCAGTGCTTTCCTCCAACTCTATGCTGAAAGTAGAGTAGACCAAGAGTGGCTTGCCCTATTCATCTCCATGCTATTTGTACAAGTGAATTCTACTAGGCCATAGATCTCACTGGAGTTTTCCCTTTTTGGGATCCTCAAACCTTGTTTAGATGGACAATAGTTCACGCAAAAAAAATAAACGCCAAATCTGTCTCTGTGCTCCAATAATCATGACATTGTCACAGGGGCCCCAGGGGAGAATACTTCATATATCTCTGCATTTATTCACCACACACTCACACACCATAGATGCACATGGACTCTCTCCAAACAACTAGCTGGTAAAAAATCCTTACTAAAGACCAAGAGAATTGCTTCAATAATATCAAGTCGGTTCCAAGAAGATGTTCAGTTCAGCAACACCAATTTCCTGCTCTGCAATAATATTTGATTATCATTTCTCACTACAAAACCTTTATAACTTCAGGTGTTCCACTGGGAAAATTGATGTATGCTTAAAATAGAATGGAGAACAACTCTCCGCTCCAAGCAGACACTAGGAAGAAATGAAAATAACTGAACATTATCACCAACCAGGTAATATTGACATCCAAAATCATTTCCAATTACAAGAAAAATATCACACAAAACAATCAACTGGAATATCAATGCTGTAAGGGAAAATTCTCTTTAAGGGAAAAATGAAAATAAATGAAGAATTGAAAAGAACCAAAAAAAGAGAAGAAGAATACACCCTAAAAGGTGCAAAAGTCACCACATGAACTATTCATAGTTAATAAATAATTTACTCCCCCAGCCCACAAAAAAAAAAATCGAGAGAAAAAAGAAGGAAAAATGCTCTAACTCTCTATATTTTGAATCTCTCTGGCAAGCAGAATACCTCAAATTCAGACTGATCAACACAGTAAACAGTCGTTGAATTTCTCAAAGAAAGGTAGAAACCAAGGAATAGATACATGGATATTTTTCTCCCTCCTTTCTGTTGTCAGACCTTCCTATCTGCAATGCCAGAACAAATCATTAGTAAACAGTACAAAGGGTAGTCAGAATTGACCGTGCAGTTCAATTAACGATGAATGTGCATACCAGCTTACCTGGTTCTAGAGTTCCCAAGTGTAAGCTCAAGACCATCAGCAACACATTCCTCGTGGATCCTCTCTCCTTCCCATGCCTTCAATAGGCCCTTGGTATTACTACCAAAAGCAAACTCAGCTGCAATCCCATCTGACATCGGAACATCTGCTGTTTGATCACAACCTGCTGCAAGATCATCAGCAACGCATTCCTCATGGATCCTCTCTCCTTCCCATGCCTTCACTAGTCCCTTGGGATTACTACCAAATGCAAACTCAGCTGCAATCCCATCTGACATCGGAACGTCTGCTGTTTGATCATAACCTGCTGCAACTGCTGGAGAGCATGTTCCACTTTGCCCAGGTGTCCACATTCGAGACCCTCCACCTGATAATGCCTCCTTGAAGCCAAATGGATTTGGTGACACAAGGGTGAACGTGGGAGATGAGGGCCCCTCCTGGGGAGTTTGAGCACCAGAGAGCCATCCTGAATCCGGCGGGGTTTGACGGCCAGGACTTGATGGGGTAGAAGAGGGTAGGAAGGCGTGCTGCCCAGCCCAGGCAGCACCAGCAGCTGCATAATCACAATTATCATTGAATCGGGGAGTTCGAGCAGTAGGCGAGCTTAATGGTGGGGTGACTGGAGCACTTATAGAACCTCCATGAAGGTAGAGATGGTGAGGGAACTTGGATGAGCCTGATGAGAAATTTTTTAGCCATGGGATGAGGGAGTTGGCATCAGCATTACTAATGGCATTGGCAGCATAACGTGATGAGACTGGGCTAGGAAATGAAGATGAAGGAGGGCTTGGATTGTAGGATGCACAAGGACTTGGTTGATAAGATGAGCATGGACTTGCTGATGCTGACCCACCTATTATGTCCATGTGTTCCACAGGTTTACATCCCTACAGACGAAAAAAGATGGTTAGTAGCAAGCAAAACAAAAACATTCAAATGTAACTAAAGGTCTTGTGATATAGTCGGCTAGCTTAAACTTCAGCTGCTTTTGACTGAAAATGAAAATTAAGTTGCAAAGATTTCATCTCCATCAGATGGCAATTACAGAACTCAATAAAGTTGAAGTCTCACTAATGTTTTTAATTGGTTGGATAGAAACACGAGCACAGCTCATTATTGCATTGCAAATCAGATAAACATCAGATGGATGATATATTCTCATGAGACTTCGATTATGCTCATTTTTATAAGTTTTGGCTTCCTAAATTTGTCTATTTAGCTTTAGGTTCCTCACCCCAATCCATCAACACAAATTTATAACCCACTATTTAATAGTTTAACTGGAAAGGACGTTACATTCCTTGGTGATTCATAAACCTTGACAGACCTACTAATAAAGAAGCTTCAAGTATAAAGCAGTATCAAAACTGCATTGCAATCATTGGATAGGGAATAGTTCAATAATGAAGGAAGACCAAGCAATAATAAAGACAATCTCTGGGTCCTGGGTTCAAGTTTATGAAATATCCTTACACGGCAAGTTTAATTCTATGCTAGAGTTCATCTGCTAGATTGATGATACAAAATGGGCAGAAATGGCATACAAGGAAGGTCATGATCAATTATACCACCAGCGCAAGCATATGCATAATTCATATCGGGTCAAAGTCAGCTTTTCCATGATTGAAGCCAAAAAAGCAAGTTTTCTCCTCTTGCGTGTGTCCCTTAGACTTGGTGTGCTTGCACTTTATGAGACTATTGAGCATGCAAACATCTTTGGGGCCTTCTTCACAACATGTCAAAATCTTATTCTTTGCTCAAACGAGGAGAAAAACAAAACAAAAAACAACTACAGAAGGAAAGTGCCTGGATCTGTTGTCCAATTACGAGGAGCATGACACATCACAAGGAGAACAATGCTGGTAATAAATAACAGGATTCCATAAAATCCAAAAGCTTCATATTTCTCCAGTTCCCAATAAATGCCTTCTCTTCAGCATGTTGCCTGCTAGTATCCTCCACTAAACCAGCTTGCACTAAATTTTGCCACATCAGCTGAAAAGGAAAAAAGAATTGGGATCCACCATCTATTGAATCCAATTGTATTAAGTCTACAACAATTTAGACTCGCTGGTTTGATCTCTCCAGTTTCTAAGGTCCAAAATTGATTGGACTGACAGAAGTCGCCAGAAGGATCAGACCAACAAGCTACATTTTAGTAGACTAAGATATTAGTAGGATCCATCAAATGTTAGGTTCCAATCCTTCTCTCTACTAATGACATTTTAACTTGATAGGAATTTAAGTTAACTTTGAATGAGAGCTGGTCCCCATTATGCAACCTAATATGGAAACCCCAGATTCAACAGATATGTGGATAACATGTACAAAAGAAAACTTCCATACTAAGGCGTCTAATTAACAAAAGGCTTCAATCTAAAGGAGGAAGTCAATTATGGAAAGTCCATATCAATTAACTTGCTTGCACAAAAAGGCAGTTCTTGGCATGTAAAGTCATATGGAGGATTTCCTAAGGAGACACTAGCAGTTCCTAAGGAAAGCACCACCTATTGCTGTGTTTGGATGGGTCACTTTTATGATAGTCTCCACATATCTGCTACTTTTTCGTTTTTCGATTGCCTCTCCTACACACTTACACCTTCATTCTTTTTGATCCATACTACTATGAATTTGTTGACTTAAATAAATACATGCATACATTCTTACATGAATTACATAATTCTTTTCTCTTCACAATTATGAGAGAGAGAACAATTCTTATCTCATTCAATATAAAAATTAAAATTGCTATCAAAGTTGTGAATAACTCCAGTATTCCCTCTGTGTCATAATATACATTACTCATTGTCTTTAACCAAGCAAAAACTATGACAATGTATCTGTAGAAATAAGTTCAAAAGTTTCCTTTGAAGTAAGGATGAGTTCCAGCTCTGATCAACATGATCTTAAGCAATGCAGTCATTCTTTATCAATGCAAAGAACAAAAGGAATTTCAACTTCAAGCAACAGAACATAAGTTGAAAATCCTGCTCCCAAGTCTTCAGACTATGGAAGTTTTTCACTAGAAGCTTTAAACATATCCTTTGTATAATGGATATCTTATTACACATGCAGTTGCACTGTACATCAGTTTGTTGTCATATCCACATTAATGTGAGAACAGTGCAACCCACTTGGTCACTGCAATCTTAATCCTACATGTTTGTATTTCAAAAGAAAAGGGGATAGAGAATGTATGATGCAAGGAAAGTGCTAGAATTTTTATCTTCACGGGCTCTAAGATAATCACCTGTCATCAGTTGCTTTTATAATTTTTTACAAGCAAATCACGTCACTAGTTGATCTATACATAACTCTTGTTCCCTATTATCATGAAGTCCGCATAAGAATAAATGATGTAAGAGGCATTGTGGTGGCAATATGGCCAGTACACCTAAACCAAAAGTTTTTTAAAGTCGCCAGTGTAACTAAGATTATCCTGCAGCCTGCAACATGTTAACACACATTACCCAACCAGCTAAAACTTACTCGATCCAATTCAATAAAAGCCCACAAAATCCGTTGTCTAAATGCAAAATGTAAATATGGTAGAATTTAGAATTGAAGTGTTAAATGTGATGATGATTCTAACAAGACCAAAACTAAAAACAAAACAAAAAAGTCATGGTTCCATGCTGATAACAAGGATCCATTTCGTGTTTCGTAATTTTTTTATTTTGTGATCCACAACTCAAGGCTCACTCCCCTGAGCCACTCAGATTTCGTGTACAAATCTTTTATTTTGTGATCCACTACAGTCACTGTAATTTTATCATTCATGATAGACCCTTCACTAAACACCCCCGACTGCTCAGGTCATTGTGGGTGACACAAGTGTGACAATCACACAACAAAATTTTTGGGGAAAAACCATGGTGTCAACATGATTCATTGTACCCAACAAAAATAAGTTTTCAAAGGGAGTTCAAAATGTCAACTCTGTTTATCCTGCTGCCCACGTTATCTTACTACCCAAAACAGCTACACCATCCGGATTCAACCCAATTTACCATATCCCCACACGCTATGTTGAATAAAGAAACATTATAAATATGGAATCCAAAGATTTTGATCTCTCTTTTTCTCCAAGTTAATCATATAAGTAATAACAAAAATCGAATGGTAAACAACAACGGCCCACACACCACACCACTCCCCCCAACACTACCACGCTTGAGGTGGGAAAATGTTTCCCCGGGAATCTCGGGACAATTGAAAAAGTTGAGCCTTCAAATTACTGAATCAACCTCAAGATGATCAGAAGATTCAGATTTTGCACGAGGGTAATTTGGGAAATGCAACTAAGCTGAGCTGAACTTAAACTCGCTTCCTGAGAAAAGGAAAATATTTTCACGGGAATTCCAGGTGCTCGGAAATCGAAGTCCCGTAAACAGCAACTGAGCAGTGAACAGAAGGACAGACTGTAAGAATATTAATTTAACCTTAGTTGCAGTAAAGCATTAACAAGTATGCTGGAAATGACAAAACTACTCCTAAAAATTTCGGCTTTTACGACCTTCAGTGCGTTAACGGAATAGAATTGCGAAAATCAATAGGGGCGTTTCCGTCTAATAGGCGAGCCAGAAGCAGAGAATCTTGTGTTCTTCAACATTTTTTAAGTTTTAACAGAAAGTGAGAATCTTCGTGTTTCGTGCGTTCAATGAAAAACCAGAATCGAAAATGATCTACCGCACGCAGACAATCTGGACCGTCGATCAGAAAAGCGAGCTCACGATCTCGAGAGAGAGAAGAAAGCACAGTCGTTTGTTTCAGCTCTAGGCTGGAGATGCGATCCTTCCGATGCTAGTATTAGCCGAACAACACGGCGCACGTTAGCACTCACCGCAGGCCGGAACTCACAAACCAGTTTTCACTACTCGAAGATCTAAAAATGTTGAAAATTACTAAAAAAAAATTCCCCAATAAAATTAAACTGGAAAACCAAGGCGGAATTCAGATCTGTCAACAACGGAACACTTATCTTAATCGTTGATCTGTTGCTAACGTGCGCAGGAAAAAACAGAACCAGAGAGAGTTGAAATGTTGAATATAGAGAGAAAATGAGGGAATTTGCTGTTACCTTTCTGTAGGTGGTTCCATCTTCTTCGACGATCCAACCAGCTTCCCTGCAGAGAGCCTTCAAGACCTCGTTGTTGTCGCAGTGCTTGGGAAGCTTGAAGTTCCCGTACATCCTCAAGCCCGCGTAGATCTTAGCCGCGATCGCTCGCCGCCTCCTCTCTCTCCTCTTGTTGTTGTCTCTCTCCTTCCATGTCGGAAGCCTGTTCCCGGACGTCATACCACCCTCGAAATCACCTCACCGTCCGACCGCCAAACCACTCTCCAGAAACCAATCAGAATATTCCGGAGATCGGAGAAGATATAGGTAGCCTGAGAACCGGGTTTAGATTATCGAAAATCGGAGGCTGGGGGGCGAACCGACGCGTGAACCGGCTAGATGGTTTTGATGAAGCCAGTAGTAGTCAAATAAATGGAGTAGTTAGGGACGAAAGCGAGCTAAATACAGTTGTGGATTACATTTGCCCGTAAGTGACGAGAAAATTACGATAGAGCCACTCCAATACTTCTTTTGTCCTGCAATTGCGGGTCATGCACGTGTTTAGTCTTTTCAAAGAGGAGGTGGGGCTGCTACCTGGAAATAAAGTCCAACGAAGAAACGGCATCGTTTTTTCCTAGTTGCCTTGTGCCAAGCATAAAATGCCTTGTAGTTTGTGGATTTAAGAGGTTGTGTGTACAAGGAGTAGAGCAATATCAAAGCTTTTATTAGACTTGGAAATAAATTAAAATTAAATAAAGGAAATGACAATAAAATAATTACTGAAAATAGGACATCATTTTTCTTATTCATTCAAGGTTCTTATTTGTTATTTTTATATTTACAATACAACAAAAGATTTGAGCTCTCGTAAATATTTATACTATTCATGTATAATATTTGTACGTATGTATAAATAAAAACAAATTTCATTTTTTATCCAGATGTAAAATTTTATTAAAAATACTCATTTTTTTAGTTAAACTGTATAGTACACATATTAAATATTTTATGTATTATATTTTTAAAAAAACTTGATTAAAAATTAGATATGATTTAATATAATTGTGGTATATTATTAATTATATACTTAATATATAACTGTAATAGTACTTGGAATATCTAATATTTTTCTAATACTTGGAATATTTAAATTATTAAATTTACTTTTCTATAACTTCTTATTAATACGCCAAATATTAAATTAATACTCCAACTATTAAATTAAAATTTAAAATTAATAAATTAACGCATTCTTATATCAAGTATTGAAATAATAAAATAATAAAATAAAATTTATTATCTACCACTTAATTTAGCTGTTTGTTAAAAATATTATTTAAAAAAAATAACATATGTGAGATAAAAATATTACCTATTAACACATATAAAAAGAAATTACTTTTAAATGTTATCATATTTTTTATTCCGACTTTTTAATTAATGTTCGTATAATACCCATATAATAATAAATTCATATTTTTAGCGTTCTTGTATTTTTGTACAGAATTTTGTTACCGTATTTTTAAAAAAAAATCATATTAAACACCTACGTATTACGTATCGTTCTTTTGTCGTCCCCGTATTTACTAACTATCTCATTAAGAAACATTTAGGTGAAAACTTTATGGGCTACCTGGGTGTCCTCAAAATAGTGAAATAAGCCATGTTAAAATGGGCTCATCCATGAATTTGCTAATTCATATGTTTGGTTGAAAAAAAGAAACAATTAAAAAAAATATAGAAAATTTGAAATATTAGTAAACTATTCTATTAAGTTCCTACGGAAAACTTAAGTTTATTCAATATGAATTAATGAATTTGGATTTATCAATTAGAAATGAATTTATTCTATTTGTATAGCCAAACAGGCTAACAAAATACTCTACTAATTATCCGCCAGAGTTGTTACAGCACAAATACCACTCGACTAAGTTGTTATAGTATTTTGTCCAAAATTAGGATAGAAACTAAAATTCTTTGTTTCATTCACCTAATTTCTAACCATCAAGTGACATTATACCTTATTTTATCATCTAGAAACATGACAATAAAAATAGAGGATCTTCCTATATATTTTATTATCCCTTCTTCTCATAGATGAAAAAGTGATTTTGAATCTAGTGTTTTTGACCATAAAAGTAATCCAGAAACAGATGAATTATATTGGTCTAGTAATAATTCAATATCGTAATTTGCTAAATAGTATTTCAACTAACTAAAACTCGTCTTGCTTTTAAAAAATAGCTTTGAAGATAAAACAAAATAAATTTATTTTTATGCAACTTTTATGAGTTTTTTGCTTCACACTTTTGACTTTTGATTTCGTTTCTTTACTAGCTATTACGCTAAAAGCTAAGTAAAAAATTTAAAAAAAAAAAACAAAATCTAGAAGCTAAAAGCCCATCAAAATGTGCATCCAAGGAACAATTTTTAATAAAACTATTGATAAAATATAATCCTTATATATTTAAAGTACAACAAAATTGCATATAAACTAAATTTATAATTTTACTGGAAGTCTATCTAGCACTCCTCACTTATAGAATTTAGAGTGCGCATGGGTGTAGTGGAGCTTATAGTTTTTGAGAAACTCATTTTAAAAGAAAAAAACATGTGTTTTTCAGAAATGTGTTTCTGATACCGGTATAAAACTCATTTGAAAATATTGAAACAACATTTTGAAAAACTCTTGAAATACTTAACAGAAACTAAGGAAAAACGTTTCGAAAACTTAAAATATGAATTTTTATATATTTTTTCTCCTTAAATTCTAACTAAGTATTTATGAAATTATTCATTTAGGTTTCCACTAAGTTTTTCAAAGATCTCTACTAAATTTCTTAACGTCTCCTTTGAATTTCGCAAAAATTTCCTAATAATTTCCTATTAAGTTTTCTAGTCGTTTCTTGCTTTCGTTTCCCTTAACGTTTCTGCTTCCGTCTTTCGTTTCTCCTAACTTTTCCTCTTCTGTTCTCCGTTTTGGCAACTATGGTTAGGTGACATTTGGGTTGACAATTGAAAAACCAAAATCAAACCGAACCACTAGCACACTCAGAATTAAACTAACTCATAAATGTCAAGTTTGTTCAATTCTCAAGTATTTCATTTCTTTTGTGCACCTCTAACACCTGTTTGGAATTGGTGAGAAAAAATGAAAGGGAAGGAAAAGAGAGAAAACTATAAAATGAAATAAAATTATTTTTTCTTTCTTATTTGATTTTGTGAAAAGAAAAAATTTTCTTTTCTCTCATTGTCCCTTATTTTTTTTCCTAAACAAAATCAAACATAAACAAAAAAAAAAACCAAAGGGTTCGTTTGGTTTTGTTTTTTGTTTTTGTTTTTTATTTTTTTAAAAATAAAAACATAAAAAAATACTAAAATAGATGTATTTTTTAATTCTACAATATTAATATAGTACTTTTGGTAAAACGATAATTTATAAATGCCATCATTAAATTATAAAAAATAAAAAATAAAAATATATAACAAAAAATAAAAATTAACAACACTTCTAAACAGACTCTTAACTTTCTCTTACTTTTCCAGTTTTCCTCCCCTTCCCGAAGTTTTAAACGGTCTGTGATAGAATGGTCGTCCAAAGTTATTATCAAAATAAATACAGCAAAGAAAAAGACATCCGATAAGTGTGTGGACCACATTGTTGTCATTGTCCAAAACTCAACAACTCCGCACGTGCGCCGCGGACGCAAGACTTGTCATTTATTAGCTCGATTGGAGTCTGCCGATTTGGGTCCGGGGACTTTAATTAATTTTCTTGGAGGGAAAGCTACTTTTTGCCCTTTTTTTCTCTCTCGTTAAGAAAAATTACAATGCGATCAACCTCATTATTTATTTATAAGTTCCTACCTTCAGATCTACTCGTAAATTAATACTCAAGCTTATTATTTAATTCAACCTTGGTAGAACTAATGTTCAGGAAAGGGAAAGCCTGAAAATGATATTCACAAACTTTTTTTTTTTTTTTGGTGATAATGGATTTCAGTCATTTACTGTGCAAAATATTGGATTCAGTCACCCACACTTTTGCCCAAAATGAGATTGTTATTATTATTATTTTGTGTACATTGAAAGATTAATACTCTATAGAGAGGAGAGGATGTGTCAAACCCGTTACCTCTTAATCTAAGTGGAGGTACTATTACTACTTCAATAACCTTACCTCCAAAATATTTTAGTCAAATATTGAGAATGTATTAGCATAGTGTTAAAAATTATTTTGCACAAGCTCGTAACTTTGCACGAACTCGAGAGAGTGGTGATTAAAGGTTCGATGACCCTATAACACCGAAAAAAAAAAAAAAACAAGAGCATACAAACTGTTAGGTTTAGTTTTGTAAGAACCAATGGTAAGTTCCCAATAAGTTACTGAACCCTATTTTTTGCGAAAGTGGGAAAGAATTAATTCACCTAAAAAAATGTTTCCTTAAGTTCCATTTCATGCCACATTCTTTCTTTCAGTGTAAATGGACAAAAATATCCTTCAAGATTCAATGGTTTGCTTCATTGCGACGGTGTTGACTCACTTTTTAGTTTTTGCCTTAGCAAAACAAAAGTTGTTCTGACAAGATATTTATTTTTTTATTATAACAATTAAGCTTTTATAAATTTACTACAATATTAATTTTTTACTACCTTCTGTATTTGAAATGGGCAAAAAATTTGCATGTAAACAAGCACATAGTCAAAATTAAAGGGTACAGATGTAAAATCAAATTGCTCCAAAATCACTCTAAAACATTAGTTTAATCAACTTTATGATGTAACTAAGCTTATGTAAAATTCTCTAATTTGATTCACATGATACACTTGTGAATCTTTAGATGAAAAAATGCTAAATTATATATTTTTGCTCTTTAAAAAAAAAATTATGTGCTTGTCACATGAGAATTTCTCTTTTATTTTCTAAAAAAAAAAAGTTAGTAAAAAATTGATATTACAACAGATTAAAAATGTAGGGACTTAATTATTACAATTAAAAATAAAGGTCCTAAAACAGAGTTTAGTGTAAAATACGAAGATGCAAAATGTAATTGACCTAAATAAAAAAAATAAAAAAATAGAGAGGTAGCTTTCCATTAATTTTTTTTTTAAAAGAAATTTTAGAAAGGGAGATTTACAATTTTTCTTAAACTTGTTCACAATTGGCTCTCTTACATAATAGGTCTCACCATATGAAAATGGCAAGTAAACTTTATGCCTTACATGAATGATAACTAGGTTATAAATACAATTATTTAGACTATATAAATCCCAATATTTTGTCTTTTATATACTAGAAGGTGCTATGTAAAATATACATGTCTTCAATGATTTTAAATAAGATCTTATAAGATTTCAGAAAATTCAAACCGAAATGAATGTCACATGAATAAGACAGTTAAATATGATAATCATCCATAATTGGGCGTGTCGTAATTTATTCAAAAGCACTTAAAATTATTGTGAAGTCATTTTATCTTTTTATTTGTAAATTAAAATTAAGGCTGTGTGAAGTGATAAAAGTTTGTTCTAGACTTCTAGCAAAAGCCCAAAAGTTGGAGGGCACTTCAATTTCTATACAGTAATAGATAATACAATGTTATTTAAGGAGAAATTATCTAGTAAGTTTGAAACACTATATTAGCATAATGACGTGGTGTGACTGATCTATTAAAAGTAAACATATATTTCTATTTTTTATGTTGATTACCTAATTTTAGGATAATGAAATAAATAACGCTTTCTAATTTGTTCATGTTTGTTACTCTTGTAGTTGACTTGATAACAAATATATACCATGTTATTATGTTAACGTGACTTTCTGAACATACTAGATAATTTCTCATTATTTAAGACGAGTTTGTTTGAGGCCAACGCGACCAACACCACTTGGCATCGATGAGACTAACTACGCGTTTTTTAATGAGTGGAAATAATGGGGTTAGTGAGAATAGTGCCTCCTATACATATTGTAATCTTTTCCATTATTATTAAATTTTGTTTATTTTATTTTATTTTCTTTCAATACTTAGCTTAAGACAACTAATTAGACTTGGACCGAACAAAAATACAAACTCTTTTTATGAAAAGTGATAAAATTAGTGAAAATTTGGACTTCTAAGACAAATATTTATTTGGTGGAGTAGCATGAGAATCAAGCCACAAAAGAAAAAACAAATCGAGGTGAATTCAAAGAAATTTAAGTGGGAATACCCCTTTTTGTCAAGCATGTTTGGCATTTATTGAACAAGTAGACTTATTTATTGCTTTACATTTTACTTTTTTTTGACAAAAATAAAATTAATTGTAAAAATTTGAGCAACCTAAATACTTATTTGGATCAGCTTATTTAACTAGTGTTTTTTTTTTTTGTATTTACTATCTGTTTTTAACCAAAATTTGGAAGTTACAAGATAAATATTTAAAATTACTGCAGATCCCAAACACAAGGAAATACACCCGGCCCAACTCAAAGTAAAAAAAATTAAAAACAAAAAACAAGTATGTATACATTAGTTATTGCTTAGGGCTAGTGTTATTAAAACCGTATAAAAAAGACAATAATACAAGTATTGAGGCTCAAACTTAGACATTCAATATGACTTAAATACCATTTAATCACCATTGTTACTTTCCTTTCAAGCAAATATTAACGTGTGCTTTGAGAGCAGATGTTAAACATATTTTATCTGTTAACAAAACTTTTTTTTAAGTTAAACGTTCATTGCATATAATATATATAACAATCTAGTTGCATAAATGAATAAACTATATAAACTAACATAAAATAATAAGATGCTTAAAACTTCGAATTATGAACCAACAACTTCATTAATTTGATGGCTAACGGTTGTCATTGGGGATTGCCAAAAGAAAGAAATAAAAAAGTATACTGTTTAGGGTCACACCACATGTAGATGCACGTTCATAGAATGCTTCCACTCTTGTAAGTCTCTTACGTTTTAAAAGAAGAAACCGAGATGGCCAAATCTCTTAATTATGGATAAAAAAAGGTCCCTTCCGCATTGTTTATACAAACTCTCTTTTGCAAAAACAAATACATAGTAAGACCAGATCGTGAAATTAAGATGGGATTATTAATTCAAATTCTCAACCTTATTCAGCAACTTTGAAGACCAAGTTATTGAGGATAGAAGTGGATATTGACTGGACTGAGCCTACACATATATAATAATTTTAATTGAGTTTAAAATTAAATTTCAATCTTGTCCAAAATAAACATTAGATTCTCAAGCTAGCCCATTTAATCTAAAAGTGTTTTTATAAAAAGATTTGTCACACGTTGAATAAAATTTATGCATTAATTAAAGTGATTTATATTTTTATATACAAAATTTAAATACATACAATATATTAAATGTATAAATACATGATACTAAATATATTTTGGACCAGACCCAGTTTTAAATTAACCTATTAGTCTATTAATATTATCGGGTCAAAAATAATTTTTAAATCCTATAAATAATGGCAGGCTTAACGAGCCATCGACATTACCCTACTCTACCCTACTTAAGGATAACATGGCCATCGTTGCTTGAGAAGCAAGGTGAAGGTCCCTTGGACAAGGAACCGAATAATTTCTCAGCTATAAAGCCACCAAAGCACACACGTCAGAGAGCGAGACATTACAGAGCTATATATATTATATATATATATATATTGAGCTACATATACTCTATATATTTGTAGGTTTTGTCTAGCTTTGGGAGAAGATTAGGAGGAAATATCACAATCAACCATTACCCCATGTTCCATATCACGTCCGATCCAATCCGACGACACCGTTCCGGTGACTGAGTTTGCAGTGTATATTAAATAGGACAATCATCGACATTCTCGGAAACAAGAAAAGAAAGTTTTTTAATATCTTTCAATTTCGTTTTTTGTTTTGATAATTTTTTTTTGTTTGAAATTCGTTTTCAGTTCCTGTAAAACCCTGGGGAAAACCCCCCGAAATTCTATTCTCACCTATCCCAATAAAGCAAATTTTAGGCTTCCAGACCCTTCTCTGCAACTTCGGATTTCGGGGTTTCTCTCTCTCTCTCTGTCAGGTAAAAGCTCGAACACCTGAAGTACCCTTTTTATATGCATGTGTACATAGATACACATACATATGCGAATATATTTATAAGTGCATGTTGGTGTATAATATTGAAAATTTGATGCTTTTGCTTTACGTTTCAGACAAGGATGATGTGTTTTAACGACTTTGATGTTTGAGTTTTACAAGTAATATAGAGACAGAAAGAGAAAAAAATAACTGTTTGTTTGTATTTCTGTGTGTGTGAATACAGGGGACCATTGTGCAACATACCTTGAGCTGGGTTTGTTTTGCTTGTGATTTGGTGGGTCGTTGTTTGTTGGGTTTTTGAATTTGATTTGCAAATTTGCTCTTTTTCAATTCTTGTACGGCTGGAGATAGCTTGATTTGGCCGAGAAAGGGACTTTGATTTAGTTGAATTTTGAGGAGTTGAGATGGTGCATGATGGGTTTGTGATTGATTTGTTGAATTTGGGTATGTAAGGAGGTTGGTGATGTTGTTATTGTGGTTGAATTTGGATAGGAATGGTGGTGTTGGCTTCAACTTCTTGGTTATATGGGTGAGAAGCCTGGGACTTGGACAGTTGTGAGCAAGCTTGGGAATCTGATTGTTTGGGGCAACTTAATCGGAATTTCGTGCTATTTGAATTTCAAAGCATTCTCAGAGGAAATTATTCTGTGTGCTTTGACGTAAAAGGCTTTGACTTGATTGGGATTGAAAAACTTGAGGAGGGAATTCAGGGCTTGCTAACTAATTTGTAGGTCTTCGTGGTTGATGATCTGTTTTTGGTTTCTTAATTTGAAGCTGTTCTGGTTTTGAATAACAATGGATGAAACTCAATGCAGTTCAAATGCACTGCCTCCTTTCATCACCAAGGCCTATGAGATGGTGGACGATCCTTCCACTGACTCCATTGTCTCTTGGAGTCAAAGTAATAGAAGTTTTATTGTGTGGAATCCACCAGAATTCGCTAGAGTTTTGCTCCCCAGTTTCTTCAAGCACAATAATTTCTCCAGCTTTGTCAGACAGCTCAATACATACGTAAGCCAAGTGATATTTCAGTACTTTTTTCCGATGATTCTGTGTACATTCATATTTATTTTTGCTGTTTGTTATTGTTTCTTTTCCCTTTGCCAGGGTTTTAGAAAAGCTGATCCGGAGCAATGGGAATTTGCAAATGAGGATTTTGTAAGAGGACAACCACAACTTTTGAAGAACATTCACAGACGCAAGCCTGTTCACAGCCATTCCTTACAGAATCCCCAAGGACAAGGAACTACTTCATCTTCATTAACTGAATCAGAAAGACAAGCATACAAGGATGAAGTTGAGAGGATAAAATGTGTGAAAGAATCACTTCTTTTGGAGTTGCATAAACAGAAGCAACAAGAGATTGATTTGCAAAAACAGTTGTTGACCGAGCATTTCCAACATGTGGAACGACGCCAGAAAAATATGTTGTCCTTCTTAGCTCAAACATTGCAAAAACCGGGGCTTGCATTGGATTTCGTGCCACAATCAGATGTTCATGAAAGAAAGAGAAGGTTCCCAAGAAACAATTGTTTACATGATGAAGCCAGCATGGAAGATAATCAGAAGGGGACTTCCCAAATTGTGATGAGGGAAAATTTAAATGCTACTTCTTTTTCAATATTAGACAAGGAATTGTTTGAGCAGTTGGAGTCTTCCTTGACATTTTGGGAAAAAATTGTACATGATGTTGGTCAAGCTTACATGCGACAAAATTCATCCCTGGAGTTGGATGAATCTACAAGTTGTGCAGATAGCCTGGCTACATCGTACATGCAACAAAATGTTGATTTTGGGTCCAAAACTTCTGGGATTGACATGAATTCTGAGCCTGCTGCTCCTGTTGTTCCCGAGATTGCTGCCTTAGAAGAAAAAGTAGCTAGGCCTGTAGCTATTTTGCCGACTGGTGTCAATGATGTATTCTGGGAACAGTTCCTGACTGAGAATCCTGGTTCAACTGATGCACTAGAAGTTCAGTCAGAAAGAAAAGATCCTGATGGCAGAAGAAATGAAAGTAATCATGGGAAGTTTTGGTGGAATACTAGGGGTGTAAATTACCATGCAGAACAGTTGGGGCAGCTTACTCCAGGAGAGCGAACTTGATGGAAGTTGGTTTATTTGTTTGATTTTTTTTTTTTTAACTTTTAGTGTCTTGGTGACTTGTAAATTCACGGATGATTGGTCTTGTCAAACAATAAAACTCTTCCTGTTGTTGTTTCTTCATCTTTGTACATATCAATGATATCATCATGTTTAATTGCATGACTTTCTTACTGTCCATCAACATTGGTTTTTTATCATGATTATTCAATCAGGCTTTCATATTTTGACTTGTGTAACTTTATATTTGCATTATTAGCATCAGTCTATTCTCCCTCATTGGTGAGTGAGTTGTCACAGAAATTGCATGTGAAGTGGCTTTTTTTTTTCAATACACCATTTTCAGTTAATTCGTTATCTATACAAAAGACTTTCTTAATTGTTCTGCTTTCCTTTGTTGATGCTCTCAATATCCTTTACATGTTACTGACATGTTTATTGTAAAAATTAGTTGCTTCCCTAAACCTTGACAATTTCTTATTTCATGCTGCATTTGTCGTTCCATCAGAATTACTATCACAGCTACTTTCTTGTCTGCATGGATGGAAACCAACTGATCCAACTTTATTTTCCATTGCGCTTCTTCCTCTTCATTTACCTGCCTAGTCCATTTTTTGGTGAATCCTATCATCCTTCCTTTCTTTGGTAAGGAAGGTGGATTTATCTTTAGTTTGCATATCTGCCCGGCTTCTGGGTAAAACTCCTGTATCTATCCATTACTAGATGGAGCTTAAACTAAGAGATTGTCCACAATGTAGCTTGCTGATGTTGGTGATTGCTTTTTGACATGATTTGTTAATGAGCATAATTCAGAAAGACAAACACAAAAATTATGAAGGCCAATGTTTCAATAGCTATTAATTCAGGACTCATTTTTTATTAGAATTGGTATAAAATTGGCTTAATTCTTCTTTCTTGGATCTCTTTGTTTCCAAAAGAAGATCTTTCTGTTATCCAAGTAGCCAACAGAAGATCTTTCTATTATCTAAGTTTATGTAATTTTTCCAGTTGTGTTTGTTTCCAAGGAAGCCAAATTTGGAATAAACTGCGGTTGTTCTGCCAACTTTTGTGGTTTCATTATGTAACCACCATAGTTTCACTTTGCAGCACAAGCATGTATTACTGTGTTCTGACTCTTTCAAAGTTCCTAGCTAAATTTATTGTCAACAGATCATCTGTTTTTCATAAATGGCATTTGCGATGACAACAGTCACTATTACCAGCAATCGTAGCTAAGTTCATATTTAGTTTAAATCTGTTGCAATGTTATGGGTGCAAATTGCAGGAAGAAATTTGTTGTGGCCATCTGTTACAGCTGTGGCAGAAATTTCATTGCTGAGTGAAAGAAAGCTCATTGTCTATTTTCCACAGTTGATAGGCTATCTGGATTTTTCAAGTATGTGAGTGCAAACAGTCATGATATTCAATGTCCTGTATTATCATAAGCTGTATTTTTGTCTAAGAATATAGGTATATCTGTGGTTTAATATTAGAGCCATCTAATAAGTCCTATATTTGCATCATTGGCAACTGATACACAGGTAATGCTGTATTTGTGCATCAGATTTCTTTTTTTCTTTTTTTTTTATGCCATAGAAGAAAACTGAAAGTAAAACTGAATGTAAGTAGCATTATCATACAAGTACCAGGGTAAATTATTTACAATGACTACTAGCTCATTATCATGATATGAAGTAACTAGTCATGCTAACTGCGTTCATTCTGTAATTCAGGTCCAAAATACTCCTGGTTGAGCTCAAACCATACCTGCCGGAAGACCTTGATTATGAGGTTGTGGTATTCGTCAGCATTCAACGTTAGATAGCAAGCTAGGAGTTCTTCAAGCTCTTCTGGTCTCCTGATCCCTTTCTCGGTGATCATCTCAATCATCGAATTTCTGAAGTCCTGTTGAGGGTCGAACGAGCTTTTCATGACAGCGAAGCTGTCAAAGGTTGTTATTTCTTCAACTGCTTTCATCTTCTTCTTCATCTTCATTTTTGCTTTCTTCATGTCTTCAAGAGCTTTGATTTTGCATTCAATCCTGGCAGCTGTTCTTGGAGAGTAAGCTCTTACTTTGCCACTCTGTTTTGTTCTGCTCTGTGGTTCCCTGCTTATGTAAACAGATTTCCTCTGTTTCTCACTCTTTGACATTAGTTCTTTGACTTTCATGTTCTTCAATTTCTGCCACTCTGAACTCAATTTTTCTTCGGATAACCTATCTGTTTCCTTCAAGTTCAGAGCTTCAAACGCAGAATCTTCTTCAATTGTTTTCAGATTGGAATTCCTCGAGTTCACAGAAGAGACATAGCAATGTTTTCTTGGTTCCAGTTCAAAGATATCTTTTTCCTCAGGGATCGTAGCCATCTCTTCTGATTTATCTGATTGTCTTTCCGATTCTGCCCGCTTCTCTTCCAAAACTCTTCGACTTGTTTTCCTCGATTTTTTATCTTTCACAGCTTTTCTCCTTGGTACTTTGAATTCTGCACCCTCTCTTTCTTTTCCCCCTCTATTACATGTAACAGTTTCTGGTGAAACCTCCACACTTTGAGGCGATTCTCTCATCTTTCTTGTACCCGAAACCATGTCATTGAACTTCCATATCTCTTCTCGTCCAGCCGCTTTGGTTCCAACCGGCCTGCACTTCTGGCAACTCGAGAATGGAAATTCAAGCTCATCGTCTGAGTCATACCGAACTGACTTCAACCCACCTGCACTTTTCTCACCTTCAACCCTCTCCTCCCCGAACGAAAGCCTCCAATAAGAGTCATCATCTCCGCCGTAGAACCGACCGTTTTTCCAACTACCAGGCGTCGGCCTACTCTGAGACGCCAAATTCGGTTTCACCTTTTGCTCTGAATTGTTGCCCTTTTGCTTGAACTTCGAGAGCCAGGACATGGGAAAGACATGAGACATGGAAGAAGCCCGAGCCGGTGAAGATGGGGAAGGTTTCCTTCTGCCCCACTTCATCATTTTCTGCTGAAACTTTGTTGGATTTAAGGCGGAGTTTGATTTTTTGAGGTTGGGTTTTGCAGAGGAGAGGAAGATGATGATAAGAAAGAAGTGAAAATGGAGGAGTGGTGGTTGGGTTTTGAGGAAGCAGTTGAGGGACGGTTAGGCTGTTTATTGGGAACGTGGGTTTCATATTGGGTTTGTGCCAGTTTTATTTTTTCAAAACAAAGGCCCGCCTTGGGAGATAGATCCTGTGACCACTCACCCACTTTTTTCTACTTTCTATAGCTTTGTGTACCTTTACTTTGTAGAATAGCTGTTCTAAGTTGTGGGGACCTTCATGTCCTTATGCGGTGTTTGTTTTGCAGGATAGCAGTGTGAAATATGACCAGTAATCTTATGTCTAGACTTATCTCGCATTTGATTGCACAAAGAGGATCGAAATGAGCAATCCGGGCATGACATATTACCCTGTATACACAAAATTAAATTATCTTGGGTGTAGAATAAACAATTCGGGAATTCCTAATTGAATGTCAAATTACCAAACTACTCTTTGTGGGATTGGTTATCACGGAACTAATGTTTCGGGATTCCTTATCACCTTATTTCAATGTCACCCAACAAACATGGCTAGTATGAGATAAGACAACAATAATATGTCATATTATTTGAATTAAACATGGCTAGTATTAGATAAGACACAACAATAATGTGCCACATTTGAATTAAACATGTCCTTAAGCTGTATTTGTTTTGCGGGATAACGTTGTAAGATGTGACCAGTAATCTCATGTCTAGAAGTGTTGAAATAAGCAATCCGAATGTGGCATTATGTGGTTTACACATATTAAATTATCTACGGAGTAGGATAAGTAAACTGGGAATTCAAAATTAGAGATCAAATTACCAAATCACTTTTCGTGGGATTTGTAATTACAGATTTAATGTTCTGAAATTCCTTATCTCCTTATTCCAATGTTGCCAAACAAACTGCCAATATGAAATAAGACGGGAAGGTTAATATTCTCGAATTTAATGTTCTAAAATTTCTTATTTCCTTATTCTAATCTTGCCAAACAAATATGGTCTATATGAGACAAGACTTGGAACCAGCTTGTTATATATGGTATGTTTTCATGTTTTTTTTTTCAAATTTCAGTTTTGTCTGGTCTGCGTGTCTTGTTCCTAGCCAGCTGGAGTGATTTTGGGATAGTCTTGGTCCACAGTTTCACATGAAGGTCCCAGAAGCAAACCTTTATGGCTCTTGTCTTATTCTTTTCCTAAATGAAAATCAATGGGGTTTCTTCTTTTGCTTTTAGCTTTACTTTTGTTTTACCACAATTTGATCTTTCCTTTATTAGTCAAAGCGCATATGGTGTCCGACTCCCCTCTTTAATTGCAGTTGTCTTCGTTTTCAAAAAAAAAAAAAAAAATTATTTTTCGTGTTCTCATAAACAAAAAAAACGTAGACCATCATTTTTCAAGTTATCATAAACAAAAAAACATAGACCATCATTGTTATGTTATTTCCATCTTCGTATAAAAATTGTTCTGCAAACTTGAAATATATATATTTTTCATTTATAGAGTTGGGGTGTTTTTAAAAAAATTTCTCCAAAACATTTCCAAAGCCGGTTTGCCAAATACCATCTTGACAAAAATAATTTTTGGAATCAGTTTATCTAACATGATTTTGACAAATTTCAAGAAATTTAAAATCACAACCAAAAGCGGCAATTTCCCAGCTCATGATCATTCCCCAGCCCGCCCTCAAGCTTCGGCCTCTCTTGGACCCAAAAAAGTAAAAGGCATATGGAGTCCAATGGGATTTGGGTGGAATTGGGCTTTCAAAGTTGTGGAATCAATCATTAGATGTATCTGATTGTATTAGGTCAGCCTAGGACCTGGCCCACCAAAAATTGAACAGGAATGTCCATTCAGTGTGAAAGTTTTGTAAAAATAGTCTTTTCCTGAGAAACGGCTTGGGGCCCAACCCTCTGGTTGGGATTGTACACTTTCGACATGCTTGGGCCAACCAAGACCTGGCATAAAATTTATGGAACAGTGCATAATTTTTTTTTTGGATAGATTAGAGGGCCAAAGCCTTAAAGAAAAGAAGGATGAATTGAACCCATGATCTTAGGATGTGAAACTATAGAACTTGCCCAATTTTGTGATATTCTAAGTTCAATTTTCTGGTTTCATTTTTTGGAATTCACAGAGACTATATTTGGTAAATTGGTTTTTAAACCAGTTTTTGAGAATTTTTAAAAAATAAAACACGATAGCTTTTTCACCAAGAATGCATAAACCGTTTTTAGAAATCGTTTTCGACAAAAAATTTCGAAGAACACCACAGTTTTAAGAACAAAAAAAAAAAGTGTTCTCTAAATTTTTTGAACCGTTTTCATACAAAATGAAAATGATTGTATTTTTAATCGTTTTTTTTTTTTTTTTTTGTCTTCAAGAACACAAAAACAAGTAGTTCCTATATATATATATTTGTTTGTGGCTGCTTTATATTCAAGTTTGAAAGATGTTTTTACATCAAAATGATTAGGTTGGAAAACAAATGGAACCCCTTTTGGATTCAAGGCTTATCCAAACAGTTCGTTGCGTCATTAGACTTGCGAGACTGCAAGAGTCCCATGGTTTATCATGAAGGCATTTCCCACTACACATCGCCACAACCAGAACTCTGAATTTCCCTAAGGTTCTGCTTCTGGTGGAATTTTCCACTATTCATTTCTCTGAAAACATAGAAGACTGAATTTCAACAAGATTCTGCTTCTAGATTTCCACATTCAGATTACCTGAACAACCACCATCATTCTGGTCCCAAAGTTTCCAAACAGAGAATCTGTGATCATTTCATTAAGCAAATGGAATTTGGATTTTCACTATGGTTTCCATCAATTTGTTTCTTAAACAATTTTATTATTTTTCTTTTATTTTTTTATTGATTAAGTACATGGCCTAACATCATGACGGCATAACCCACTACACCTCACCCATCACCAAAAACTCTCAATTTCAATCAGACTCTGCTTCTAGTGGGAATTTTCCAGAAGTAAATATTTGGATAAGTGGTTCCTTGAAAAGTTCACTCCAATAGAAGCCAAAAGATAATGTGCCTCCTTAGTGCACCTAGACTCAAGTGCAGAGTCATTCCTCTGATAAGGTGAGAAGGGGCAGACAAAGCTATTATCCCCTGCTTTCTAAGTGAAAACGCAAAATTTTGATGTGTTGCTGATATCTCTAAGACTGTATTTGGATCAACGATTTAGTGACAGAAAAAAAAAAAAAAAAAAAAAGCAAATGTGAGAAAAAAAAAATGAAAGAGAAATTTTGTTCTATTTTTTCTCACATTTTCATTTTCCTTTTTCTTTGTTTTTCCCTTGATGGGTAGGTAGTATTTGATGTTCAATACTTATCCGGTTATCCCTATTAAATTGTAATGTGTAGTGTTTTATTACATCAGGAACGAGAATTTTTATTGTTAATGGAGAGGCTTCTAATTTTTTGTTTTTTTGATTTAGGGTGCCTAGGCTAGCTTGCTTGCACCTCGACTACTCCTCTCCTTGGTTTGGTCAAAAGCAGGCCATCCACGCTGAGCTAGAATATTCACAAGGATTTAATTCCTAGTGGCCACTTTTTTACTTTGACAAAATTCGAACTATTGACCTCTCAAAAGGAGACCAAGAGCCTTGGCCAATTATGCGAACCTGTGGCAAAATCTAATAAACATGAGTAGCTAAAAACTTCGTACTACGCAATTATTAGGTTTTTTTTCTCCCTTTAAGAGATTGCACTATATTTAGTGTTATGTTATCCATACTCTTTTAAATTTATAAATTGCCCATGTTAGATATTAGACACTTGTGCAAATATATGGAATATGTTTCTGACATGTATAGTTGAATATGCACTCAACAAGTATATTATGCATTTTTATGCATTAGATTCCTATGTTATGCACAAAATGCTCTAGGTTAGTTTGTAAGTACCAGCTACAAAAAACAAAAAAAATGTTTATTTAAGTAACACGAAATCCAGTCATACCCTAGTATCATAGACATGAAAATTTAAAAATTTGATATCAGACCCATATCTATACTTGATATCCATAACTGAGTTAATTTAACATACGTCTTATCGAACTCACTCATTGTTGATTTAAGTTATTTCTGAAAGAAGTGGCTTTAGAAAATTCCAATTCTTGAAACATCTCTGTTTCCTTGTCATTAGAATCTTTTTTTCAGCCACAGAGGAGTCTGGTACACGCACAAGTTGGAAAAGAAATCCGAGTGGGCCTAAAGATCTATCAGTGCATAATGTATATATTTGAACCACACTGTAACATGAATTGTTTGTTAAAAAATCAGAATACGAGTCCTTTAAACTAGTGATGTTTAAAAATTTACTAGTGAGTAAGATTTGAACAACTAATCCTTATTAGTTCTCTGTTGAGCTCATCAAAGCTAATGGAATTATATTTGAGTTTGATTTTTCTGATCCTTGCATTTAATGTATTGTTTCACTATTGAAACAAATATTTTAAATCAAGCCTCATTTTGAATTGGTTGAGGATTGCAATTCTTGTAATTTTTATTGTTTTCTTCCTAACAATTTTGAATAATCCTCAGATAGACAGAAACAATTGAATATTCAAAGAAATTATTCAATGCTTCGAGAGTGCCACCTGAGCTTGCTACTCCACTCACATCGGTGTTCACCCACCTATTAAGTTTTCGAATATTCAATACAATAGGCAGAAAAGTCAACTGAATCAAGAGAAGCAGGACATTCGAGAGATGGTGCCTAGTAGAGTAATAAGGAAGAGACCAGGGAAGCATTGATAGATGGTTTCAGCCAAAAGTATACGAAAGCACCTCAGATGAGAAAGGTCTGCCACATGCTTAAGAAACTTTGTTAAAGGTCACAGCAATTCTAGTTACAAAAATTCAATTACATGTTCCAAAAGGACAAAAGGTGAGTCATGCATGAAAAAATTTATTCAGTATCCCATAGGAAGATTCCCTCCATGAAGAACAGAGAAAACATTCTACTTAGGAACAGAAGGCACATTGTAAATGCAGAGTGATAGAATTGCCCTAATAAGGAATGAACCCATTAGCTCACGAACACCAACAGATAGGATAAAAAACAAACAAATGAATAGCCAAGGGAACACTCATGCATGGGCAGCTTAGTGCACAAGCAGGATGGCAACAGAGTGGGTTTGAGTCGGGAAATCCTATCCCATCCCTACCTCACTATGATGACTCCTCCCCCCAGCCCCGCCCACACCCCCCCCCCCCCCCCCACTCCGCTTAACCCTTCCCCTGGCCCCGCACTCTCACCTCACCTTCTTTATATTAATAATTTTTTCAAACACATCATAGTTAAAGTAAATACTAAAATCAAAATGAAAGCCAAGGATCATTTGATCATAAATAGAGTGTTTCTTTTATTTAGGTTGTATATAATACGGGAAGTGACTGATATCAGAGAATTCACTTCCATGGGGGTAGCGTGCTGAACCGAGGCAAGGAAGATCATTCGTAGACCTTTATCTGAAAGGTGGTGAACAAGTTGCCCCTGTTGGTTGGCTCGAAGTAACTCCCCACTTCGAACGCAGGTCTCTGGCAATGGCAGATTTCTGTCTTTGATCGGTTTAATTAAGATTTCGAATAGCGGTCCTGAATTCAAGTTGATTCTATTTTGCCTCTTCCTCATAGAAAAACAATCAAACAATTCCCAATCATGGTCCTTGTGAATCGGATCATCCATATAATATACAAAAAGAAATTTTAGATATTTGATATCTTTCTCCTTTGTTGGTATGATCGGGTCGGGGTGGGTTGGGTTCGGACCAGGTCGGGTGCCTAAGGCATGCCCTAACCCAAAAACCCACCCACCACTTGTGTTAGGTGGTTTAAGCATGCTCCTACTTACCTTGGTAGTTGTGGTGGTTGTTCAAGCATACTCCCACTTACCTTGGTGCTTTGGGTGGTTGTTTAAACATTCTCTCGCTTACCATGGTGGTTGAGGTGATTGTTCAAGCATGCTCCCACTTATCTTGGTGGTTGGGCCATGTGGCAATAACTAAGAACTAAGAATAGTAGATCCATTCCACACTTATAAATATTCAAGAGATCAAGAAAAGAAGTAAGATTTTAGTGGCTGCATTTTTGTGTGTGCAAGAGTATATAAGCAATTCTCTCAGTGTCTTTCCCAAAACACACAATCAAGATAGGCTCTTGAGTTATGATTAGTGTGGATACTTTTGACTTTCAGAAAGGTTTGATTACATTCTACCATGAGTAGGTTTACAGGAGAAAGCACCTAGGTACATATGGAGAATTTTTCAGATCAAGATCGGCTTTTTCAGGCTTGCTTTCGAGCATGCTTCAAGAGGTAAATCCTATTACCACTTCTGCTTTAATATTAGACAGATTCTACATTTGTATCAGACCCATTAAAATTTCTCTTGTGGATGATTGCATGTATTTTCCTACACTGGTTTCCAAAACAGCTTCATTGGAGCTTTAATGGCTGTCCAGGAGAAACGTTCTCCGTTTGGCCTAAAATTTTAGTATGTGGTAGTTTATATACATGGTAGTATATCTAAAGATTTTCATCACAAATGGATGAGTGGTTTGAGAGAAATCTCAAACCCTAATTTTTATGGTAGTCGCTTCCTTAGCTCATAACTTTTTATACACTGCCAATCTGAGTATGAAATTTAAATGGTCGTGTTCATCTTTTCAATACCTTTTCATCAATATAATATGGGTAATTTTTTGATGAACGGTTTGAGAGTTATGGCCATTTGAAAATCTAGACCGAAACTTGTTCAAATCTGTGTTAGAGAAGACAAATCGAGCCAAGCCGCTAACTAAGCCTAGTTGATTGACCTGCGAGCCAAGCTGAGTTGACTGGGCCGTTAACTGTGAGCCAAGCCGCGTTGACCGTGAGCTGAGCTGAGTTGATCGAGCCATTAACTGTGAGTCGAGCCACGTTGGCCCAAAGAGTTGCCCACTCGCGACGTGGGGCGCGTGGGACCTATTTTCGAGGTTGTTTTTAGCCCAATTTTTTTGTGTAATCTTGGAAAAATATTTTTTATTTTAATATTAGTTTTTTCAAAATTTTTTACTAGACAGAAAAATTATTTTGGAAAACAAAAAATAAAATAAAGGAAATAAATATTTTTTAGGAGCTAACTTGTGTGGTCGGGGCGCGTGCATGGTTTTCTAGTGTGCCATGTGGTTCTGGACACTTGGTTTAAGTGTTGGTGTGTTGACTAAAATTTTCTGAATACCTATAGTATTTTTTTATTATTTATGTGTTTTGTTACGTTTAAAAAAATTTTTTAAAAATTACAGAAAATTCAGAATTGAACCAAATAATATGTTTAGCATTCCAGAACTTTGTTATTCTATTTCTAAATTATTAGAATTACATTTAATTCATGCTTTATGCTATGCCATGTGATAATCATTAGTTTAATTCTATAATTTGACTTGTTTGATAGCATAGAATTATTATTACAATGATATTTATGTTATAGGAAGGGAATTGAAGCCTATCACATGCCTAAATATATTTGTTTAGTGGGAGATTGATCGGTTACAAGTATGCTAAGAGTTTTGACTTCTGATAATCAATTTTTGTACATTAGTTAAATTAAAATTTGATAATAATAATTAGTGGCACGAGAGATGATTGGGAGCATAGCGACCATTTGATCTGGCAACTTTTGAGAGTTGTATTATTTTTTAATTTAGATTTTTATTGCAAAAATGTGTTATGCATTATTCTTACATCCTTGTATTTTCGTCTCTATTAGAGAGTTTATCATGACATCTAAGAATGTGGTAGCTACCATGGTTAAAGGAGAAAAGCTTAATGGCGACAACTATGATATTTGGCGCCGTAAGATTAAGTTTGTTCTCAACGAGCAGGGTCTATTGGCTCACATTGATCGTCTGATGACTGAGCCTAGACAAGGTACTAGAGCTCAACAGCGTAGGAACCTGGATCACTACAAAACTTGGCAAGCGAAAGATCAAGATGCGCCCTATCTTATGTTAAGCAGCATAGAGAATTATCTTTTGCTAAAGTTTGAGTCTATCCAGACTCTTTACGAGACTTGGGAGGCTTTGAAGCTAAAGTACGTGGTAACTTCTCTTGCTAAATTGCGCGGGTTGACGCTCAAATTTGATTCTTATCAAAAGAAGCCTAACCACTCCATGAGATAACATTTGCGAGTGATGTCAACCATGATACACGAGCTTAAGGCAGTAAGATATATTCTTACCGATGAATAGTAAGTGCAGTATGTGATTCGCTCTCTACCGCAATCATTGGAGCAAATGAAGCAGAATATGACTCACAATGATAATGTGAGGACTTTTGAGGATATCTCCTGCCATCTAAAGTTGGAAGCTGAGCGCCTAGAGGCTGCTAAGGCTGATGGTGGTACTATTTATGTTGTTGAGACTAGCTCGCGCCGGACCTCTGGGTTTAAGTGCATAAAAGGGCGGTGGTGCTACTAATGCTGGTAAAAAACGTTTTGATACTGAGTCCAATGGGACTAAGGCTGCCAAGTATAGAAAGAGAGGCAAAAGAGGTGGTAAGAAAGATAAGGCCAGGATGAAGTGCTATAACTGTCAGCAGCTGGGACACTTTGCTCGTGAGTGCACCGAGCCGAAGAAGGTACTCCCCATTTATATTTCTCGCATTGACTATTTTGTGTCTAGTCAAGTTTTAATTGCTCATTCTCCTCAATTGTGGGTCATGGACTCAAGAGCAACCGACCATATAGCAATGAGAAGATTTAGATACGTGGAGTATCACCACATACTAGTCGGTAGCAGAAAAGTATACATGGGGAACGAGTCCAGTGTGGATGTCATTGGGATTGACACTTATCGGTTGGATTTGAAGGGTAGTCGCACTCTTGACCTTCATGATGTACTTTATGCATCGGGGATACGGAGGAATCTGCTTTCAATTACTAGTTTGCTTAGTCTCGATTATCGTTTCTGTTTTGAGATTCAGTCTGTACGCATTTATCATGGGTCTGTCTACTATGGTTTTGGATATTTGATGGATGGTTTTATTTTTCTGGATGTTAATATTTCTAGTATGGATGATGCTTTAGAATCTACAATTTCATTTAATGCTTCTGTGCATGATTCTTCTATTGATTCTGTGAGATGGCATTCCAGACTAGGATATATTGGACAGGATAAAATGGCCAAACTAGTTAGAGAGAGTCTTCTAATTCACTCGTTAAGGCCAACTTGCCAGTTTGTGAGAGTTGCCTTCAAGGAAAGGTAACCAGAAAACCTTTTAACAAGGCTGAAAAGGCATCTTTTCCATTACAGCTTATTCACTCAGATATTTGTGGTCCCATGAATGTGAGGGAAAGACATGGTGCACCTTATTTTATCACATTTATAGATAACTACATAAGTTTTGGTCATGTCTATTTGCGCTCACATAGGTCAGAAGCATTAGATTGTTTTAGACGCAATGTGCTTGAGGTAGAAAATCAGTTAGACAGGAGTATTAAGGCTCTAAGGACTGATCATGGCCGTGAGTATCTATCTAAGTTGTTCCGAGAGCTCTATGAGGATAAGGGTATACTTTGGCAGTTGATTATTCCAAGTACTCCGCAACAAAATGGTGTAGTGGAGAGACGGAACTGCACTTTGTTAGACATGGTTAGGTCAATGATGGCACAAGTTAAACTACCAATATCTTATTCGGGGATGCCTTGTTGACTGCCTCTTACATTCTCAATCATATGCCTTCAAAATCTGTCCCATCTACCCTTTATGAGCTATGGACATGCAGGAGGCCTGATTGAAGTCATTTAAGACCGTGGGGTTCGGCAGCCTATGTATACAATACTTCTTATAAGTATGGGAAGTTAGGCTTTAGAGGGAAAAAAATGTATCTTTATACACTATTCCGAGCACTCAAAGGGATATGTCTTCATTGGAGAGCAGCCGGATGGGAGTGTGACTAAGACAGAGTCACAGGATGCCAATTTTCTGGAGGATTTTTTCCCTAACATGGGGGAGGTGTCTAAAGACGTGGATTTCTATAAGATGGAGGATATTCAGAATGGCGCACTAGGTGGACAGTGGGAGCGAGACACTGACTGATATGTTAGTTGACGAGTATTCTTAGGAGACTCCATTGCGTCCGAGCACAAGTGGGATCGTACCTCATTGTCGTTATGAGATTAAAAGCAAAGCTTTCATGGTAGCTTCACACAATGATGTTGAACCTAGGACAGTTAAAGAGGCTCTCTCATCACCTATTATAGAAATGGATTGCTGCTATGGACGAGGAGATGGATTCTTTAAGACTTAAACAGGTCTGGGACTTGGTTAAACTCCTGCTTAAACGTAAAGCCATTAGGAACAAGTAGATTCTCAAAGTCAAATGTAAGGCGGATGGTTCTATTGAGAGATACAAGGCACGTTTGGTCACAAAGGGATACACTCAGTAAGAGGGTATTGACTACAAGGAGACTTTCTGCCCGGTAGTGATTCGCCTTATGCTAGCCATTGTAGCTCATTTGGATTTGGAGTTGTACCAGATAGATGTTAAGACTACATTCCTGATTGGTGAGCTGGATGAGAAAATCTACATGGATCAACCTGAAGACTATGTAGTTACTGGCAATGAGCGCAAAGTATGCAAGCTCCATAGGGCCTGAAGCAATCATCCAAGCAGTGGTACCTCAGATTTCATCAAGCCATTACTTTTAATGGGTTCACGATAATTAAGGAGGACCATTGTGTGTACGTTAAACGGTCCAAGGAAAGTTTCATTATATTGTCACTTTATGTGGATGATATCTTACTTACTAATGATGACATAGAGTTGGTTGTTTCCACTAGAGGTTGATTATCATCCACTTTCGAGATGAAAGATATGGGTGAGGCGAGTTTTGTATTGGGAGTAAAGATCCTAAGAAATTGCGCTAAGAGACTTCTTGATTTGTCTCAAGAGACTTACATTAAGAAGGTCCTTGAGTGATTTAAAATGTAAGACTGCAAACCCGTTGATACTGTTGTTGCGAAAGGCGAGAGCCTAAGCCTTGATATGGAACCTAAGACTCCAAAAGAAAGAACAAATGGCCCGAGTACCATATTCCAGTGCCGTAGGGAGTTTGATGCGCGTTGTGATGTGTACTCTAGTTATGCTGTTGGGTTAGTGAGTTGTTACCAATCGAATCTAAGACCTACTCATTGGGAAGCAGTCAAGAGGATACTTAGGTATGTGAAAGGGACTGTAGATTCCGTACTATGTTATCAGTATTTGGATATGCGTTTAGTCAGCTACAGTGATGCTGATTAGGGTGGCGACCTTGATGAGCCGAAGTCGACATCAGGATATGCCTTCTTGCTCAGTGGTGGAGCCATTTCATGAAGCAGCAAGAAGCAGTCTTGCATTGCCTTGTCCACTATGGAGGCAAAGTTTTTGGCATGCTCGTTTGTCGTCCAAGAGGCTGTTTGATTGAAGAGGTTCTTTAGACATTTGGATGTCATCACATTGCGTATTAAGACTGTGACTATTTATTGTGATAACATGGCAGCACTGGTCTATGCTAAGGATCCTAAGTACCACAGCAGGACGAAGCACATTGATATGCGATATCATTTTATTAGAGACATGGTAGCACAAAGGGAAGTGATCCTGACTCACATTTCTACGAGTCGCATGTTAACAGATCCTATGACCAAACCCATTGGTAAAGAGGCTTTTGTCACTCATGTTAGGGCACTTAGATTGCGTAGGCGGTGATGATATGTAGTTCTTTATCAATTAATCATTTTGTACTTTTTGGATGTTTGGATATTTTATGTTATGATGCATAATTTAGTTCAGTAACTATTGTATAGTTCTGTTTATTGCATAACACACATATGAGATTGAGAGTATATCAGCAGGTTGATAGGCTCTCTCACACAAGCTATCACTTTTGGCGCTGAGAGCAAGCAAAGTTGAGACGCTATAAACTATTGCGTCGCCCTATTTTTTGATAGAATGAGATCTGATTGTCGAAGATCAATGGTGGTTATTTCCTGGTATCCACCATAATCTATTTAAAAGCTAGATGTGAGTTTTACATTTTGTCAGCTTCTAAGAGAGCGAGCAAATGAGAAACACAAGTTAGGCGCTTGTTTAGCAACTAGACTAAGATCTATATAGTGTTGATAGTCTGACATAGGTTCCTCGAGAGAACTATCCACTGTAACATGTATTCATACTACATGTGCTAAGCGACCAAACTTAAGAAGGTGAATGAGTCCCCAATCTCTTCACTGTGTGAGCCCTTACCGATCAATAATGATCATATGTTATTATACCCTTATTGTAACATTTGACTATGCCATGAGGTGAAAGGATTAATGCAACCACTTTGGCATGAAACCTTATGGTCATGATTGATTCAACCTTTCAGACATCGCTAAAAAAACAATTAGTCTTAATCCGAGTGGCATGAGGGCAAAGAAAGGATTATCATATACATCAGTCATATATTCATAACGCGCAACTTACATTTGTTTTTCAGTATTGTGATGTAAGTATGAGTATAATGCTAACCTCGAGGGGTTAGGTATGCTTCTAGAGGGAATGAAGATACCTACACTGATATATTTTGATGGATTCAGGATACTTGAGGTATTTGTTTCTCATTTTCAGATATGGTCAATGTCTTTATGCTGGCTTTTATAAAGTTTGGTGTAGAACTCCCAAAACTGAAGTGTACTCAGCGGTTGCACGACTCATTTGTTATATGATCTTACATTATGGTGTTTGGCTGGTTAAGAGAATGTTGTTGTTCTGATGCATACCCATGTGCGAGTGGAAGATGTTGGTATGACCAGTTCGAGCGCCTATGGGCATGCCCTAACCCAAAGACCCATCCACCACTTGTGTTAGGTGGTTTAAGCATGCTCTCACTTACTTTGGTGGTTGGTTGGGGTGGTTATTTAAGTATGCTCCTACTTACCTTGGTGGTTGGGGTGGTTGTTCAAGCTGGGGTGGTTGTTCAAGCATGCTTCCACTTACCTTAGTGGTGGGGGTGCTTGTTCAAGCATGCTCCCACTGATCTTGCTGGTTGAGGCATGTGGCAACCATCAAGAACTAGGAATGGTAGATCCATTCCACACTTATAAATGTTTAAGAGATCAAGAGAAGAAGTAAGATTTTAGTTGCTCCATTTTTTTGTATGTGCAAGAGTGTATGACCAATTCTCTCAGTATCTCTCCCAAAACACACAATCGTGATAGTCTCTTGAGTTATGATTAGTGTGGATGCTTTTAGCTTTTCGGGAAAGTTTAATTGCATTCCATCACGGATAAATTTGTAGGAGAACGCAGATACACATAAAGAATTTTTCGGATGAAGATCGACTCTTTCGGGCTTGTTTTTGAACACGCTTCAAGAGATAAATCTGATTACCACTTCCGCTTTAATTGTAAACAAATTCTACATCTTTCAATAAGATCTCAATTCCAGCAGGAGCATAACGCTACTAAAATGAACCTGTTTTGGCAAATGCTCCACCAAGCTGCACGTCTTCGAGCTTCGGCCCACCTTTACCTATTTCATAACCTACGCCTTTGCATCTCGTTGAAAAGCGACAGGCAGCATGTATAAAAGCTGAAATAGGAGTGAGAGCGCATCTTTGAAAGGAGCGAGAGAGTCAAATTACAGGCCAGCCAATCACTAGGAACGCACTACTATGCTTTTCATCGGAGAGGCAGATAAGTTCATCACATCACATAACATAAAAGATATTTCCAAATCGACAGTAGTTATACATTGACTTCTCTCTTTACACCTTTGCATATGTTCCTAAATGTGTGTGCACCTCCAGCTGGGCAGTGGCCGGCCTCCCACTCTCTTATGCAGCATTTATTAGCTTAGAAAAAAAAACACTTTATATATATTATAATATAATAGTTGTGGATAAAAAATAAATTGATAAATATATATACACGTATAAATGAGACAGGATCGGGGTGACGGGACTTATTGCACTTTGTCTCCAATCCTAACCAAACCCCGGTTAGTGTCGCCCCAAGTCCAAAAATGGAAGGAGTAGAAGCATAGAGGTATTATCAGGAAAGCTAATCTTTTCAAGTCTTATCTTCTTAGCATCTCGAGTCAAGTTCTTCTGCAATTTGCATCAACAAAACAAGTGCCCAGCTCAATTAGAAAACTAAAAAGAAGAATACAAGAAGGGGAAAGATCAGATCAATAACTGGTATTTGGATTACAGATATCATTATCAGTGTCAATAGTGTCAACCACTATCAATTCAAACCCCCCTGAGCAAGACTTCCATTTTAAAAGTTACTCAACTACCACCATTGTCCAATCTCAAGTTTCCAACAGAATGCCTGATTACTTCGCCAAGCAAATGGCCTCTTAGACCACCTTAAACATCATATATCCAGCCAAAAGCATCTGTCTTACAGTGAAGGCATGTCCCACCACACATCACAACTACTAATAACAAGAAATTTGAAGCAGCGCTTCTAAATTTCAAGAAGATATTGCTTCTAGTGGAATATCATCAATAACTCATATCTAAAATGGTTTCTAAACCCACAAAGTTTTTCTTTGATTTAGGCCAAGGACTATATGCCAGATCAGTGTCCTAAATAGGGCAGTCAATTCCCAAAAGGTGAGAAGAAGATTATCCCAACTGATGGAACTTCAGCACTGAAATGTGATGTTTGTGCTTTTTAGTGGTTGGAGTCATCTTGAAGCATGATGGTTGGTGTCCGTTGTTGAACTCAGGATGGTGCCTTGCACCATTATTTGAAGGAAGACCAATGATTTTAACTTTCCACCACTCACATAGACAACCAAAATATATATTTGCTCTTACTCAAAAGCTTCAATTTAGTCATAGGTCTAATAATAACAGATGAGGTAAAATTTTGCCCTCAGGGCACCCTAAAGATTTTAAGCTTGCTAGGCTGCATGGTTAAGTAATTCTTTCAGATAAAAACAGCAAATAAAGAGTTGTACTCTCCAGATCAAGATCAGCAGATGGTTCAATTTTGGTTCAGATATAGAAACTTCAAATCCTCTCAATATCTCGATCACTAAACTAAGGAAACTTTGCACCATCTCCACAAAACACTTTACCACTCATTCCGGTACAATAGACATTGCAGGGAGGAGGAGGAGAAGGAAAAGGAACTAGTAAATCAACCAGCTGGGGTTAATCAGTCCTCTATGTGATGCAATCAAGGCAATTAAAACTCGAAAGTCAAATTTGATTCAGCAACACAAGTCACAGTGGAACAGTTTATTGTTTGTAGGTGGTCAATATACTATCAAGCTTACATCCAGAAGTTATCAAAGATTTGGAGCAGGACTGACTTCCCATGTGGTTTGCCAATTAATTGTTGTCATTTGGTAAACATTTAGATAAAACTTCCATCGGAACAGTTAAATAAAACTCCAGATATCGATTAAACAACCACTTCTTTAATAAAACCCACCACATAGACCATTAAAATGGTTACACCCTAGGAATCTGAGTGCAGATAGGTGCACATAATTCTAGCAATGACATTCCATTACTGGATGTAATAAAATAAAAAATTAAAAAAAAAAACCTAAAAACCACCAAATAAGATCAGTTTGTTGTCTTGGGAAGCCTTGGAGAGCAATTTTGTTAGATGTGCTTGAAAAGATCCAACGACTTGCGAATATATCATATCCTGCTTTCTAAATCACAGGACATACATATAATTAACAACTCAAAACACTTGCCAATCTTTCCAGGCACATCATGATATTCGTATTAATTTTCTTTTTTTTTTCATGGTTTATATGTCAATGAATGAATTTGTGAATGTTACAACAAAAATGGGAACACAACGGATTGGGAAGGGCAATAACATAAGAGTGGGCATGACCCCTATAAAACTGGCACCGAAATGGACATTGGCACTGAGACATCACCGGCGAAACTCGTATCTCTATTTGCAGCTGAGTTTCCTGCGAAGGCATATCCCACCCCCAATCCACCAAAATGCAAAGTTGCATTCTCACACCTCTGGAAAACTCTGGCAAGTGATGCTGCCTTTCTCCTAGCCCGCTTTGTCCCTGTGAAGAGCAAAGTCTGAAGCAAACCAGCCAGTGCCGGTGCCTTCAGTACCCTCTCAGTTGCAGCTGCCCCACCACTCCGACACAACTCAAGCAATGCTGCCACAGCATTCTCTTTACCTCTTGCAGTCCCACATCGCATCATTCCTATTAATCCTGCCACTGCCATTTCCTCATTCCCCACTGCTTCAGCCCCAATTGGCTGCCTAACAATCAAGGCCAATGCACCTGCAGCCTCCTCTGCAACACCTTCAACTCCCAAAGCTGCCACTAGTGCAGTTACAGCCCCTGAATCTATCATCCTCGTGCAATTATCTGTGTGAGTGGATATATTAAATAGAGCTGTGACTGCATCCTTCTTTCCTCTTGGCGTCCCTCCTTTCAAAAGCCCTGCCAGAGCCTCAACTGCCCCCTCCTCATCAGCTATTCTCTTTTTATATTCATGAACTGCAGAGAGACTAAACAATGTTGCTGCAGCATTTTCCCTTGCCTCAGTCGTGTGCCCAAATCTCAAAACTTGAACAATAGAACCTAAACATCCTTCTTCATCCATTATTCGGCTTTTATTCTTTTCATATATTGATAGGTTGAGCATAGCGGTCACAGAATTCTCTTGTGCAACAGCATTTGAGGAAAAAAGCAGCCCTTTCAGATGAGGGATTGCCCCAGCTTCTGCAATATAAGCCCGGTTTTCTCTTCCAGTTTTTGCTAACAAACGTATCTCGAGGGCAGCAATAGTTTTTGCTCCCTCCGACCCGTTTGCTAACTGTTGAATGAGAAGAGCTGCTGTGGCCTTGTTGGCTTCAATTGCAGCCTTACTTGCTGAAGCTGCTGCAAAAGTTTCACCAGAAGAATCTGAATTCTCCGGTGGGTCATAAGGTATTCCATGAGCAGTACACCATTGCATAATCAAGTTCCTAAGAGCCCGATTAGGCACAAGCCTGGTGTGAACAAGCATCTGCCCTGTCTTTGGGCAAGTACAATGCCCTTCCTCCATCCACCTTGATATGGCAGCTCGATCATAAGTCTGCCCTGTTGAAATTATCACTGGGTCCATCATCAAATCCAACAATATCGGGCAACAGAAGTCCTTTGGAATGGTGAGAAATGTCTCTGCAATTTCTTGAGAAATCAACCCTTTCTTTCGCTTCTTCCGTTTTCCACTTCTCAATTCCACTTCATCCTCCTCAAACCCAAACAACAAAAACATACAATACCGAGTCAGTGCCACAAAACTATTAAGCACCGATACGGTTGGTTCCACATCTCCCTCATGATTAACAATCTGCTCTTCCAAAAACTCAATTTCCACCCTAAAACATTTTGAGCCTCGAATTCCCAATCTTTCCACAAAAAAGGAATACAATTCCACCGGATCAGGAATTCTCCCGTTCTCAATTTCATCAAGGAATGAAAAAAATTTGAATCTCAATGCCTCGTCACGTTTATCGATCAACAATTTCGACCGTCTAGCCTGTTTTTGCAATAATTCGACTTGTTCCCTGACATCATCACTCAAATTCAACTCTTTCAATGGGAAAACATCCAAAAGGGTGGAAATTTCTTGGTTCAGATCATGAAAATGACCTGAAATCGTATGGTTTTGAAGCAAAAGCCACAACTTACTCGAGTGGAAGCAGTAATCGAGAAGTATCTTCGACCGATACAACAATAGGTACAGCTCCTTGAAGCAGAGAGTCACCGTCGAAGACAGGCTCGAACTCGAACTCGAACTCGAACTCGAATCGCGAAGATACTCCAAGAGAACAACGAAGACCTCCACCTTCCGAATCAACGACCGCGAATTCTTGCGCTGAAACGCCAGCGTCCTGCCGGAGAACGACGCGATCAGGTCCGCCGACACCGCCGCTAGAGTTTCCACCAGCGCCACGTCCGTCAGATCTACCGGCACCAAGAACGCCTCCAACGACGGCGACCTCCTCCTCCTCAGCGACGAGAATATCGCTGCCGAAGCCATAAACAAATCTCCTTATTACCGGATCTCTACAACAACCCGTCTCTCTCTCTATATCGCCGGATTTCTGCAGCTTCTCTCTCTCTATATCGCTGTTTAAAGCTCTGCAGCAACCTTGTGAATGGTCACTGATTTTCCGAGTGTTCGGAAATGGGGGATGCCAAATATAAGCGGTGGAAATGAATTCCTGGAGAAAAGTTTAATACCGAATCCGCGTGATATGAAGGAGAGAGAGAGAGAGAGAGAGAGAGAGAGGAGGTGGGGTTTGGATTGACTGAAACTCCAAGATGAAGTGCTATTGGGTTTCTCTCTCCAGGAATTTCCTTGCAGCCGTTCATGACAATGACTTTCCTTTCTTAGCTTTGACGGATTACTATTATATGTCATCATATTCTTGTCCATTCATTTTTCTTTGTTTTTTATTTTCTTCAACTTTATTGACTTTTATTATACATACAATTGATACTAGTATATCTATAGTTCATATAATATATACACAAGTACATATTGGTAAAAAAATTTAAAGCCTAAACAAAAATAAAACTAACAAAGTCATCTGCAGCTTTTTCTCTATTCCTGATTTTCTTCAGCTGCTAAAAAATTTCGATAATTAGGTTTAGCAAATTCTATTTTTTTTTATAAATAAGCAAAACCCTATTTTATGTAGGAGTTTGCTAAATTACATCACAAGATATAAGTAAATAAGACTTTTTTTATTATTAGAATAGTTGTTGTTATTGTGATACTTTGAGGTATACTTCAATTATTTTTTACTATATATTAGTCACTTATTTCTCCAAATGATATCACTTACACCATTAGATGACCACAATTAGGAAAAAAACAACAGATCATACCAATAAAGCCACATGGAATAATAGTTAACTTATGAAATAAAATTTTTCTTCCTTAAAATTGAAGTTGAAGAGATTCTAAAGTTATTATTGATACTTTTAAATGGTGAAATATAAGTATCTTAGAGGTTGTGGATTGTTGGGCAATTAAGTAGTTTTTGTAAAAATTAACCATGCATATAAAAGATTAATAGGTTTATTGATGCCTTAGTTGACATAGGACACTCTTATTTGGATCAGCTTTTTTTAATTTTATAAATAGTAACTTTTAGATTTGGTTTTGAAAAAAAATGAAAAGAAAAGCATAAACTGACTAAAAGACCATAAAAGGTTAAAAAATAAATATCAACTAAAAATAGTTGACAAAAAAGCTAAAAGTGAAAACTAAAAACTAATAAAAAGTTTATCCAAACTACTTCTCAACAAGTATTTTGAACCATTCATCTCTCAAATAGATCGAGTTTTCAAATAAGATATTAGATAAGCTTAATTGCTCAAAAACAGAGTTAAATAGTGTGGATAATTGTAAAAATAATATGAATTTACGTACTTTGTACAACTTAACAATACATTGTTTAACTTGTGCCTTAAAGACACATTATAGTGAAGCCCTTCTTTGCTTAATGAAATTTAAGGTAACTTTAAAAAAAAAAAAATTCTTTATTTGCTATTTGGGTTAGTACCTTTTGGTGAAATAAACTTTCTTGGATGACTTGTAACTATTTCTTCAACCTTTTTATCATCTCTACGAAAATAAAGCATTGTTAGGCGCATAAGATTCACTTCAAGCCGTTGACCAACATCAAAAGCAAAACGGTCCCACGCGATTATGCATCGCGTGGTGCAGAACAGAGCAGGAGGAGCGTAATCACTGGGAGGTTTGGCCACTTATTGCCTTTGAGTTCGTGCATCCATCGCCAAAGTAAATATTAACCCTTTGACCAAACGGTTCCAAAGCACAAAGCTCATGAATGGGAATCATAGCCTAGGGTTTCGAAAAAGATTATTTATCCTTTGCACAACTTCACTTTGCATGAAATTTTATTTCATAATTTATATTTTTAATTATAATAATTAAACTTTTTTCTTTACAAAGTGCTCTAAGAAGTTTTGATTTCAACCTTGTGTGTCTGCGTGGCAATTTTATGTTTAAAACATTTTGCGGTCTGATAATAAGTCCACCTTATTTATGCTATATTTAAAATCTAAATTTATTAAGAGAAAAAAAGTGAGAGAAAAAATAAAAAAATAAAATATTTTAAATTCTTACTTTTTTTTTTTTATATTCTTTTATCTTTCACTTTTTTAGCAATCAAACATATAATATTATTTCACATCATTTTTTCTATACTTTTTCCTCACTAAATTTTTTATCCAAACATAACGTTGAAGTATTAAAATTCACTACATCTTATTTCTTGCTTTGGTTGAGGGTGGTTAATACGGTAGATATAGATGAACAAAGACGCTTTTATCAATCTCTACAATATTGACAAATTTTCGATGATAAAGTAATATTATAGTACCATCTGTTATTACTTAGAGTTAAGTTTTACCGTGATCACTAGGAACGGTAACGAATTAACAAAAAGTGGAGATTAGATCGCATCCATCCAGTTTGGAGTGGGAATAAAATATACAAAATGGGGATAAATGTCAAAATAAAAGTCCACGCACGGATGGAGGCAGGAATAGATTAAGTTCTTCCTCTGCCTCTCTCCGCCCACCCCCACCCCAATCCTGCTTTTAGCAATTTTTATTATTTTTTATATAAGTTGCTTTTAACTTTTTAGGTATGGTGTGCTAGTGATACCATTATTAAACTTTAATAGTTTTTTAATATTATTTGTTAGATGAATTTTTAATTTATTATTTTAAGCTTAATTTTTTTTGATAATACAATAATACTATTTTGATTTATATACAATCCAAAATAATCTCTATGTGGAGATGGAGACTGAAACAGACGTGAATATTTTAGGTGAAGGCGAGAATAAAGGTTCTAACCTCCACCTCGCCTCGCCCCTGTCCACTGACATATCTAGTTCAAACGCCAGAGGCAAAAAAATTCATAATAGAAGTAGAATCTATAACCTTGAGTACTTTCCTTTTTTTCATTTTTTGTGTTGTCAAAAAAGAAAAAAAATTAGAATCTTCACAAACACAATCGTTTTCACATTTTTTTTTCCTAGTTTTGTAAGAAAATGGTTTTCGAAGACTCGAAACATAAAATATTGAAATCAATTTAGAAAACCCATCCCGACGACTTCTGAAACATAAAACAAAAAAAAAAAAAAAATCTAAGACTAGGACTATACGGTGATTATTCGGGTGATTATTCAGTGCTCTTTGAGCACAAAGTCACCGTTCATTATTCTTTTACAATGCAATAAGTTATTTCCTTACTGTGTGAGATTCGTAAGTACGTTCAGGTTCATCCTAACAATGGGATTAGTTGTATTGTAAAATTACTCTATTGTGGTTTTAATAAAAATTATATAATCCTTTCTTATAATTTAGACTTATTTACAAAATAAATAAAATTATGGCTGGTTTGATGAAATGATAAAAATATTATTGTGAAGGATAACTTTTTATTTTAATATAAAAGAATAAAATCTTATTTTTAATATTTTGTTTTAGAGAGATGAAATGATGAAAATACTCATGTAACAGAATTGCCATTACTCTAGTGGTTTTTCACTATTTTGTAGTTAATTCCAAATCACAGAAAGATTATGTCTCTAACAGTTTTTATCTATTTTGTAGTTAAATTCAAATTAGATAAAAATTATGTGTTAACTTTAAATCACATGACTCATTTAATTTTGAGATAATTATAAGTATATCTTTGAACTATGATTCAATATCACTATGTTCCTCTAAATTTTAAAACATAACAAATTAACCCCCTAAACTATCAATTTGTATCAATCCACCTCTTCCGTTGACAATATCTTAACAATCAATTAGGAGAATAGATGAAAAATTATCATTTAACTTGCACATGTTCATAAACATTCATGTTATACCTAAATTACATTAAATTACATTATCTTTTTATAATAATTATTTGTTAACTAAAATACTTTTTATTTTGTTTCTATGTTTACATGTCATTTTAATAAATATTTTAGTTATTAAGCAATTATGATAACAAGAGAATATCAATTTAGGTATAAAACTACACTTTTATTAATAAATACAAGTCAATCAACTATTTTTCATCAATTTTCTTAACGGATTGTTAATAGAAGGAGTTAATTGATATAAATTAATAATTTAGAGAATTAACTTATTATATTTTAGAATTTAAAGACACAATAATACTAAGTTTAATTTAAAGAGTGTGTTTATAATTTACCTTTAATTTTCGCACGGAATTGCTCCTTAGATACACAATCCTAGTGATTCCCTCAAATGTAGCCGATGTGGGTCTCATTTTTTTTTTTTGCTTCACTGTGCTACGCGTACAGCTGTTATTGGGCTGGTGAGTCCCCAACTTGAATCAAACGCCTTCACACCGTCGCCTTCCTAAGCACGTTGCGCGGTGGGGTGGCGGATTGCGGACCGACGCTGCAAGTACAATTGACACGGCAATCATGGCCATTAAGATCAGGCCACGTATGACCCTGTCAAAGAAATGACGCCTCCGACGGGGCTCAAGTGGGGCCAGAAGAAAGGACGGCGGTGGACTATTTCAAGCCCGCAACAACAAGAGTGTGCTGTTTTAAGATCACGCCACGTAGGAGTCAGTGGAGGGTAATTTTATAATTTAATATTTACTTTTAAATTCCCGAATTACTTATTTTAACTCTATGTATAATAACTAAATCTTGTGATATACGAAATAAAACGCCGTGTTTATTATTCATCCCAACCTCTATTTTTTTTTTTCTTCGGCTAAATGCAAGATAAGATCATAGACGCAATATTATTAGTATCATCTCACAGTTCTATTCCCTTAAAAAAACCACCATATGTATATTTAAGCATAATCTTCTAAAAGTTGACTTTTTCGCGTGCAGTGTGTGGTGTGTGGGTATAACAACTAATGTATAGAAAATATAAGGAAATTTTTTTTTTTACTTGAAAAAAAATTGAAAATGACAAAAAAGTTGGTTTAAAAAAAGTCAAAATAAAAAATTATACCCCAATAGATGTCAATGGTACAATAACCAATTATTCTTCAATTAAAGTACGAAGAAATAATTAGTATACACTTGCATAAAAACTACAGTACCTATAGTATTTTTTAACAAATTCGATAGCGTGTCATATCAAAGAATTGAAGGCGCAATTAATCTGAATCGTTCTAATCATTTGTATCTCTAAGACATTTTAAAAAACTAAGTTCCCTTCTTATATATATTTGTTATTCTATGTGCAGCCACACTACCACAAAAAATCATTCACTCCATAATCCATCCGCATTCTTTACTTATCTTCTAGGATGAATTACTTTGAATTTTGATACTTCTCAGCTTATGCTTTTCTCTAAGATTTATTTGACTTGTTGCAAGAAAGTTATGCTACAATCTTCCATTTGCTTAAATAGTCATTCACTATGGGACATTTCAATGGTTATAAACAACATCTATATTACATAAGCGCATTTTATAGTAAATAAGGCTATAAAATAAATCAAACTATTTGAGCTAAATCTCATTTGAGATCAGCTTGTTATGTAAACAAATCAAGTTTTAACATATTTAGGAATATGATATTTTTTTAAGCTCGACACAAACTCAGCTTGATAAACTTATATATACTTTAGAATTAAATAAAAACCAAAATACTTGCATTCAGCTTGTGATTGATTCTATTGCAACTCATTTGACATTGGCTTAAGATAAACCACTCATACTTGAATACATTGTGAAGTTCGTTAAGTTTTTAAGTCAAGTTTTAATAACCCACTATTTAGCTCAACTCAGTTTGTTTACAACCCTAAGTGTAGGTTCATTGTCCTTTATAAAAGTTGGAAAAACCCAAACAAAAAATTACTCCTACTACTAATAATAATAAAACTAGACTACCTAATGACTTGTGAACATAGTAAGTCTTAGTTCTCATTTTCCTAGAGAATTCAAAGTAATTTGATCGTAAATCTCCCTATTAACTTGTTAAAATAAAAAGTCTAAGTTCTCAATTACTTAAGGAATTCAAAGTAGTTAACTTGGTCCTAAATCTCCATTTTGGATGCCAAATGTTCAAAAATCCAATAGTTCGAAGTCAAGATTGGTGAGTCAGTGGGCCATGATAGCAATAACACATTAAAAAAAAAAAAAAAAAAGGAACGAAGTTGAATGTAGTAACATATAAAACTGTTTGGTCTTTAAATAACATTTATGTACCTATTCATGTAAGATCACCAGCTTATGCTGGCATATATATTCAACATTGTAGTTTCTAGGTAGCTTTGGACTTTTGGAGATTTCCATGGTTGCTGGCTAGTTAGGGTTCACCTAACCAGCTGACCAAGAACAAGGACAAATACAACAAAATTAAAAAACTAAGAAGAAAAAAAAAAGAAAAGTCAAAATATCGCAAAAATCTAGATTGAAATATCTAGATAACTATAATGTTGAAATATATCAATCCATATACAAATATATATATATATATATATATATTATATTCACAATAGAAAACATTGCAAGTACCTATACATATACAAAAATTTTCCCGGCATTTCCAGCAAAAAGTGTGTATTCCCAGCGTTTAACTATATAGTTTTCTCCATCTCAAAACCATCTACGTTGAGATTTATCTAGATGTGTGTGGAGTATAGTGGGAGGTGAGTTGTCAAACCTGTAGAGGGTGACCCTCTAGGAAGTTAACGGTAGGCGCTGTCTAGGCGGAGGACCACCGGAGGTGGAGGAGAGAGAGTTGAGGCGGTCCTAAGAAGAGAGAGAGTGGCAGTGTCCCAAAGATCTTGGAGAGATTTTGGAGAGGTTGGTGACGAGCATTCAATGTGCAATGAATGTCTTGAATGTCTTGTCAATGGAGAATGAAGATTCCCTTTATATAGGTGAAGGAAGTACTTCATGATTGGCCATTCAGTTGTCGAGGTTTTTGGTGATTAGCTACTCAGACCTGAGACGGAGCCTTTCGTTGGTTGGCTCCTCGGTCTGGAGCTCCTCGAAGACCGACATTCTGAATGTCAACTCTATACCTGTGTAGCAACAGTAATTTAGTAATTCAGACGTTCAGGCATTAAATACGCTTTGTCGTTTGCTTGGAGATCCCTCTCTCTATAAGACCGGCCGGAGGGGCAAGACCCCTCGGCGAGCCCTCAACTCTAGCCTCCAATCCACTTGTCTCCTGGTGATCCTACGCGGAGATCCCTAGGTCCTGCTTCCAACCTAGGTTATGGAGAATAAGTCATGGAGAATTATGCTAAGTATGGAGATGCGCTCGGCGGCAAACTTTCATGGCCGAGCCAGGAGGTGCCGAGCGCGAAGCCATGACGCGGAGGAGGTGTCCCGAGGTCACTTGTAGGCGAGGGACTCTTGATGTCTTATCTCGGAGGAGGCGCTCTTCGCGCTATCCTCGGTGAATGAGCTGTCTTGGTACACACGTCGCCTTAATAGGCTGCTACGTGGAGCCAAACGTAGGAGAAAGAGTGGTGAATTGCTGAAGTATCCTCTTACAAAGCAGAACTGGACACTCATACCTACACTAGACAACTACAATGTTGAAATATATATAACCTTCTAGGGGAAAAAAAAATATAGAAAACATTGACGGTATATATGTTTTGGATTTTTGATTTTTCAAAGAGAAAAGAAAATGACAAGAAAATGAAATTACATATATATATATATTGATAACCAAACAAAAAAATATTTTTTTGACAAATGTCAGTTGGCATCTTTCTCATTTTCCTAATCCAACTAAAATTGAAAAAAAAAAAAAAGAAAGCTTGTTTCACTTTATTTTTTATTCTATTTTTTTTATAATTTTTTTTCTCCACAAATTCAAGATTCAAGCATGAAAGTATCAAACAAGAAATCAATATTAGCCAAATTGTGTTAACATTTTGAAGGATCATATGTCAATCCCAAACCATCTAGGTTGGCATTGTTTGCATCGCCGACATCGGACGGTCGAAAGCGCCCACATGCGACTAAGTACATAAGCTTCAACTCCGGGACCACCATGTTTCATAGCATTTCTTCAAACAAACAAGAAGAAAAATTTGGCACTTACCCAACCATTTTTTTTAAGCCCATCTCTCTTCGAATACATTATACACAAGCACATTAAAAGGTTTCCACTACTTGTGATCCTCTCAAGTCTCGACAACGGAACAGCATTGCATTCTCCACAAATTCCCGCCAATTCTTAATATGTCAATCAAATTCTTATATGGCCATTAAGTTTCAAAATTACAAATTCAATAGAGGGTAATTTTATAATTTGACTTATAATTTTGAATTCTCGAGTTACTTATCCTACCGTCGGAAATTGTTTAATCGGGTCTACACGGGATAAAAGATTCTATCCAAGTTGCTTATCCTGTGGGAAACCAAACACAGAATGAGGCCAGAAATGGAATTACTAGTTGGTTCCCACACGCCTTTATGCCGCAAAATAAACGCAACCCACAAAAAGAGACTTACCCCAAATCTGTGGGCATGGAAGAAATCAAAGAGAAAAGAGTTACTGACTTTCAGCAGAAAGATTCCAGCTCTCCTCCATCACTTTCAAACCGGCCGACCACGGAGTACTTACAGCTGTACTATTGACTAATCATGGTCGACGAACGATGATTAAGTCAATGTTTTTGTATTAATTAAGTCATGACTATGAAGTTTTTCTTAGCTTTCTGGTGGTTGTTCATACTATATATGCTGCTGAGAATAGTTCTTTGGGGGAGTAGAGGAATTATTAATATAGTTTTTGACAAATGCTAGAAGGGCTTGTGAATTTGTATGTCCATCTGCCATTGTTAGCCCCATGAACGTCTTTACGTGCTAAAAAAAAAGGCATTAGAAACTCAACCAATAAGCTAAAAAACTCAAGTATAATTATATACGTGATATCAATTTATATATCTTGTCATATACCAAAATAATTTAATCTATTTTTTGTGTAACAGGTTGAACCCATCGGGAACCATAACAGACGATCACGCTCTCCATCCATGTTGGATGTCTTCACCGACCATATATTTGTTTTTATATTTAGTGGTCCTCCCAAGATTGCCCTCTCCGTGACTCAAAGCTCAAAAGGTGGAACCAGACCATCACTTATACAAGGGAGGCGGTAGGCCAGGACCCTGTAATCTCCCAAAATTCTATTTCGCTGCTTTAATTTTTTTAGATATTAATGATAAAAAAAATTAGAGAATTACCTCCCAAATTTCAAGAAATTTTGCATTCACCTCTCCAAAATTCAAAAGATTTTACTGTAATTCATCAATAAAAATCTTGTAGCCGCCACTGGTGGCCTTAATACCAAATGATAAAAACTTACCTAATATACAAAAAGACCCATATTTGACAGAACTCGTGAGATCAACTCTTATATTTTGTTGTATACCAAAATAGTCCACTCTATCTCCTATGCCACAAGTCGGACACTGACCATAACACCGAACCCAGAAGAATGTTCATGTGTATATACATATAATTAATACACCTTAAGACCTTGAACTACACTTCCCTCTTTTTTTCTTTTTTCTGATTGGAGACCTTGAACTATAGGATTGAAGTTCAAATTTTTATCTAGTACTCCATTCATAGCTTCAAGAACACCCAACACCTAAACGTCTTATTTTAGACTAAAGGTCTGTTCGGAATGGAGTCGTTGTCAAAAACTTATCCACCAACCAAATCAAATCTATTTGCAGATACGAAACCAGTCAGTTTGTTGGGATGTCACTGGCTAGAAGGTAACTCCCAAATGCAAGCACCACCTTCTTGAGACACGAGTTAGAAATGGTAGGCACGTCAGATTAACCTTTTACTTGCATACTAAACTGCTCCACCAAACCAAAACAATTTTGGTAAGAAATAAATAAATAAAGTAAAAGTGTTCATCTAAACAGACAGTATTTTGTTTTTTTTTCAAACTACTAGTAAATAAGCACTTTGCTATCCTTTTCTTTTTTGTTTGCTGTAGACTTTCGAATGACTATTCCTTCAAACTCGTGCAAAACCATGGTCCATACGAACCATATAAACTTTGTGTATCACATGAATGATGGCTACCCACAAGAAATCGTGAAAAAGAATCGAACTTAAGACTTCATGCCTAACACGAGTACCAACCCACCACTGGGCCACCCCTTGTGGTTAATAGACCCTTTGTTATCTTCACATAGTATAATTTCTCCACAATCCTATGATAGCTTGAGAGTTATGATTTGGCTACCTGAAACTAAAGCCCCTGTTTTATCAGCCACTATCACTATAAGAGACATTCTCCCATGTGCAACGCACGTGCTGCTCATCTAGACAAAGGAAAAATGTTCACCATCTCATAGCTTGCAATTATAAATGGAAGGAAGGAGTTAATTTGGAAGGACAAAGAATAATGAAATGAAGAATTGCCAAGGAAACAACTGAAAATTCATAAATAAAAGCTACACTAATTCATTTCCTTCTATTCTCTAATTTATTCTTTATTAATCGAATCGGGACTGACCTTGTAAACAGCAGGAGAAAATGAATAAATACAAGTAAAATCTAATGAACTCTGCGCCCGGTTTCTTCCAGGGCCGCCAAATTGTGATTCCTTGCACTACCTCGGTGACTTAGCTGAGAGACACTTTCCACAGGAGACAAATCTCAGCAAAGTTCGTGGTTTTCTTGTCCTAACCTTCAATCGAGAAAGCTGCATAAAAACAATTTTGTTGGTAACAACTAGATATGAGTCGCCGAATACAAATCACATGTTAACTGTTAATCTTGCAAACTAAAACTACATAATTTTCACAGCTGAAGAACTACAAGTCAGAAAAGCTAGAGCAATAAGACAGGTAGCGCGCCTGAAAAGTTCAAATATGGCTTGAACGGTGACAAGAATGAGCAACAAATGAAGATGATTAATGACCATTAGGAGATAACTATTTGCTAAGAGGGAGGCCTTACTCTTGCAGCTCATTCCAGATATAATATATCAGAACTCAGAAGGGACACAAATGCAAGTATGAAACATATATGATACGATGTTGAAAGTAACATGATAGTCCAGCAAGAAACAATAGCTCTGTGAAGAGGGAGTGTTAAATGGGATATCCATTCCACAAATAGCTACAATTATGGGTCCGATCTGACTTGTAAGATAATGGCCAGCTATGGATCTTAGAATATTAGTCCATCAATAATATGCCCAGTCAGTATGCATTTGTGCAATGAAGACATCTATCAATAACCAAGCATGAAGAAATTCTCCTTGATTGATCAGCCTAGATTAATACAATTTGCCCTTGAAATCTTTTGCATTTTTCATATTCAAGGCACAAGTTATTTGAGGTAGGATGATTTTGAGCATTGGTTATGACTGGTTATATACTCATTAAATCTAATGCCCCTTTACCCGCTCAAACCTGCCCTGATTCTCCATTTCTATGTACAAAAAAGAGGGGAAAATGCTGTTATGTGGTTCCTTTAATTGGATAGCAACAAAGTATTAACGCCGTGTATCAAATCCACCCAATTGCCTTCCATAAATACATGATGCAGGTAAAGCATTTTTTAGTAAATAGACATGGTGCTCCCCTAGTATTCTAAGTGGACCCCACTCATTAGAAGACCTGCAGGATATTAGCAGCAAATAGTCTAAATATTCTAACAGCTCAAAGAGAGTGGACTTTCTAGAGTTTGCTATATGATCATAACAAATTTATCACACATTACCTTCCGTCGAGTTACTCTAGATGCCTTCCAGCAAAGCAAGCTTCTTGATCTAGGTTCCAGTTTCCTGAAGAAACCAAGAAACATAAGAGCCATTTCAAAGTCCATGAACATAATCCATATCAAACAGAGATTTCGCCTGTCCTACAAATTGGAACACAAGTAGCTTTCATGACAATATATTTTTTTTATTGATAAGAGAATGTATATATAAAAGTGGCACCAAGGGGCTGCTACCCACGTACAAGCATAAAAAAAAATAAAAAAATGAGCCTATACATTCATACAAAGAAAGCTACTCCCAAAACTAAACAAAATCCAAAAATTGGTTCAAGAAGGGATCAACAGAAGCCTTAAACCAACTATACAGTAAAGCCAAAAATCTACTTTTGAGTTCATAGATGGGGGCTTCTACCCCATCGAAAGTCGTCCTATTGTGCTTGCCCCAAATACTCCACAAAGCCAGTGCCGCCAAACACAAGCCTTTTTCCTTCTTTTCCTAACTCTCCACCCCTCCAAGACATCAAAAGCTTTGAGACGCTATTCGGGGAAACCCAAACATTGCCAAACCAACCCAGAATCAAGGCCCACATCTCACAGGCGACCCTGCAATGGATAAGGAGATGGTCAACAGACTCCCCGTCGCTCTTGTACATGCAACACCAATTGATGAATTTACAGCCTTCTGATAAGGTTGTCAATTGTAAGGTCTGGCCATGAGAAGCCGCCCAAGTGAAGAAAGCCACCTTTGAAGGAGCTCTAAAAGCCCAAACTCCTTTCCAAGGGAAAGAATTTGCTCTCTAACCTTGCAAATCCAAGAAAAAGGACTTCACCTCAACACCTCCCGAACTAGATCCTGACAACCTTAATTCGTCCTCACACTCCCCCATACGAGAGAGGCCACAAAGAATACCCAAAAGATCCATCAGCTCCTCAACTTCCTAATCATTAAGCTCCGTCCTAAAAACTATATCCCAAAAGATATGACCATCTTTAGAGATAAGATATTCACCCACTGCCGCATCCCTGCCAGCAGCAGCCCTGGCCAGAGCTGAGAAGGACACCTCCAAACACTCCTCCCCGCACCAAAAATGGTTCAAAAATCAAACCCTCACGCCATTCCCCACCACAAACCAGGGGGTCTGCCTCCAGAAATCTTGCATGCACTCCATATTTCTAATGCCCTTCCACAAACCCTTTCTGTACGTCCAGAAGACTTCCAACAATATGCCCTCGACAAAACACTATTTATCAAATTGTAGCTATATAATCCATTTTGACTACAACCAGGACTTCTTATAAAGACGAGCCTTTTCAAGAAGACACTCTTTGTGCTATAGAAGAAGTAACTATGCAACTCAACTGTACACAAGATCAAGTTTGATAAGAAAACCCCAAACACTTTTTCGTTTCTTATTTATTTACATTTTGGCGCTAGACAAGAAAAAAAAAGGGCCACCTGTGCCCCTGACGTCAAGTCTAACAGACAAACTGCGTACTCATTGGCCTACAATTTCAGTGGTTCTAGTATATTCATATCAATGGCCCCTGTCGTTCAAAAGCTTTAGCATCTTGCAGTTTTCTATTGTTGTAGTTGAATCAGAGATTTTGTTCTAGCTTTAGAGTTCACTGCATATCCCCGGAAGCCCCCTAGAGGCAGGGTTTTTACAAGTAAGAAATGAAACAAAAAGTAATGGGAAAGATAAACCATTAGAATACGTACAGATTCTCTTGTTCAAGCTTTTCAGCAATTGAAACTGCTTTGCATTTTGACCATCTATTTCGCTGTGTGCTTCCTTCTGCCTGTTGAAGCACCTGTGCAAGGGACACCTTGCTTCTCACAAGGCTCTGGCTCTGATTTTGTTTGCCTAGCTTTCTTTGTTCTGGTAAAGAAGCCATGGTGGATTTCCTCTGAGAAGGTTCTGCGTCTCCCATCCAAGCACTTTCCAGATCTCTGCTATCATATTGTGTGTTGTTACCTTTATGCTCACTATGTTTCGGTTCTCCAGGAGAAGATATTTCCACAATTTCACTCCTTCCCAGTACAAGTGAGTCAGACTGCAATAGCTGTGCTCGAGTCAAAGAATCTCTTTCTTTCGGAACCCTTTTGCTGATATCATTGCATGCTACCATAGCCATCCTGTTACTGCTCATAAGCCCTGCGTTTGTATAAATCTGAGATGAACCATCCTGAGAACCTGCTAAGACAAATGGCATGTTAAGCCCGGCCCTTGCATCTTTCTTTAATTCACATCTGATTTCAATTGTTACAGGGGAGCCAAGAACAGACTCGAATGCTTGTACTATGTGTGCCCTACACTTCTCTGCCTTGGTTTTTGTCAGGTGAGAGCTGAACATCAACTGAACAGTTGGGGCTGCAAGAAAAATGAACTAATTAGTCAAACCAGGAGATGTCCTACTAAATATAAATATAAAGAGCAATAAATCAGTAAATAGGCACATCGAAGATGTATCAATGTGACAGCTCAAGGCAATAATGATCTCAGCAAAGAAACAAGGAAGAAAAGGATTATAGAAAAATATTCCAAAAATGACATTAACAAAACACACATGAGGTATATCATCCAACACTATTAATAGTATTTAAGAGAAAAGCATTTGAGTATACAAAACATGAAGTCCAAGCAACAAGCAGGAAGCCATTACAATTACAGTAACAGCAAATATGAAAATTACCACTAACCCGAGGGCCAAAATTTCCAAAACAAGTTCAGTACGAAATTGTGAACAGCATAAAATAACCTATCAAAATGTTTCCAACAATGTTCAGCGAAGGATAGTATGCAACCAATGAACTCCCAACAATAACATATAAATTTTTAGTAGCATGTCAAAGCAAGAAACAAAAGGTAAGATACAGCAAGTTGCCAAGGTCTACTTTACTGTCTTACCTGGAATAAGGCTTTTTGTTCATTTGTTGTGGGTATAATTTGGGAAAACAAGTGGATAGAGACTATGCTAACAGAATTGCGCAAGAATATATTGCACAAAATGGCAACTAAGGGCATTTTGTATTCACTTGAGAGTGGTTTGAGAATTTTGTTAAAAGTGGATATGCAATGTAAACTTAAGCCATTTCTGACTCATAAAGCTCTAGTGTAAACTCCTTGTGAAACTCTGAAAATTTTGAGTTTTGATTCCTCCAACCCATCTCTACAATTTCAAAGAGAAAAGGAAATGGATTGAATCAACTGATCCACCCTTGCCTACATCTATAAACTATATGTGCACGCACAACTTCCATATTGGGCTATAGTGAATGCATCATCCTGCATCCAGGACATGAATCTACTCATACTCTCCTTGTTAAGTAAAATGAACTATTATCTCCTGTTATAATCTTCTTGATAATAAAATAGCAAAAAAAATACTCTCATGACTTCCCTTTTGCCAGGTTTATTTTAGTATTAAAATATTATTTTAATATATATATTCAAAAGTTGTATAAGTCTTCTCCAACCAAAGGGGAAAAAATAAAAGAAAAAGACTACATTGTTTTTGGACCCTCATTGCACAAGGCCCTTACTTTACAACAAGGTCTAGTTGAGGTAGTAGGTAGTCTTATCCCCTTTTTTTACAAAAAGGTTGATTAATGATTCCTGTGACTCAAACCAGTGTCACAGAGGTGAGGCTGATGAGTACTTGCCTTATTTTAGGTCATGAGCTCTAATAAAAGAAACAAGAAAAATAGAAAAAAACTCTAGCCCATAATTTTTTATTTTTTTATTGGTGACGTATAAAAAGCACTAAAACCCATCTCCAAAATTAAGATCCCCTATAAATGAAAGAAGAGTCACAATAATTCTCTATTAACCAAAATTGAAAAGAGTAACAAATTCAGTTTCAATCTATGAATTGGCGTAACAATCTCTTCAAACGTCCTCCTATTCTGCTTCCTCCATATACACAACATCACACACATAGGGGCGATCATCCAAGTCTGCTTCACCTTCTTAGTAACACACCCTCTATGCCAAGATTGATAAAAGGAACTAACCAAAGCTGGAAGAATCCACTGAATACCAAAAATGGAGAACAAAATGCTCCACAACTGACAAGCCCCCTCATAGTGAATTAACAAATGATCTATAAATTCCTCTGCCTTGCAACACATAATATACCAATTCAGAAGCATTTTATCCCTTTTACCCAACATGCTCCACATGCCCCATAATTTATTAAGACCGTAATTCTACTACCTTAATTTCTTATCAAGGTTTTTAAATAAATGCCTTACCTATAACATTTTCTACATAAAATGTTCAAATTCATCCTTGGGGAGATATGCTTCAAAGGTTGGTAGCTTTTAAAGGAGGGTAGTGGGCTACAAAGATGGTTTGAATTTAGGGGCTGGGATCACTAAGGCAGTTAAGGGTTGTATGGGGTGCACTAACGAAAGAACACATGAAGATTGATAAAAACTTTTCAGTCATGTGAGATTTGTGGTAGGAGTTGGCCAAATAGTCAAAATTTGACACAATGTTTAGTACAGAGACATTGGATTATAAGAGACATTTTACCATAGGTGACAATTTTGTTACCATGGATAAAAGTTCAAGTTGACAAATCTTTATCTCCAGTATCTTTGTTATGTAATTTTTTATTATCCCATGCACCTGCTGATCATAGAAATAAGGGAAAAATTACAAACACTTGGTTTTGAAACCTAGGCAGATAGCCCTACACTCCTACTTCACCACCTCCGAGTACCTACCAAAACAGTCATACATTCCTATCCCATTTCATACTTTAATGTCCTAGAATGGCAACTAAGGGAACTATTGGTTTCAAATTTGTAGAGAAATGCAAACTTTGCCCTTCTTGCTTTTCTAAATGATTTTGAAGACCAAATGCCCAAATACGCTAAACTCTTTCAACAAAGTGGAAATTTACCATGTTTACGTACTCTTATGTTTTCACATATGCATGCTAATTTATTGCTATTGCTGAATATTTTAAGACATGACTATGCATCTTTACCATAAAATTAGATACAAAAGTGCCTAAATGAATTTTACAATCAAATTTGCTCTTTTGGTCTCTTATAACTTAGATAAACACTTAATTGCCGCTGGAGAAAATGACCTAACATGAATGGTTAAGATGACAAAGGCAGGCATCCTTTTAGAGATTGGACCTATTAAAAAATAAATAAATAAAATAAAAGAATAACTTATACCATTAGACCTACATAAGCTTTCAATTATTGCTAATTTGCTGCCATTCAGAAAAGCAAACAAAATTGAATAGCTAGATTCACAAAATCAAGGTGATTATACAAAACCAAACCCACAAAATTGACCAAAAAAATGAATGGTCAATTTAATGCTGTTGCGCCTTTTTCTTTGTTTATTCAACACAAAAATCTACCAAGGGGAAACTCAGTCCAAGTTCTCCTCTAGATCCTAGCATACTCAAACTCCAGTCCTTCAAAGGGTTTTTGGTATTTTAAAATTATTTGTTATATCAAACAATATTTTGGACCACAGCTAATATAGTAATTCTACATTTTTTGTTTCCAGAAAGACAATGTAACTTACCCAAAAAGAAAAAAGAAAAAAAAAAGTCTAAAAGGGATAAGTGTGATTTAATTTTAAGATAAGGAAAGTATAACTTGAAAAAAGGCAAGGGACAAATTTGTTTACCGCTGACCCATTGTTAAAGTAGAATCATCAAGATTCAGAATCAAGACCCTTTTCTCTTCTTCAATGGGGGACAAAATAGAATCAGGCACACTCCCAGCACACCAATTCCACACCATCAGCTATAAATTTCTTAATACCAACATGAAACTCATTCCCACTTGGGAATAAAGTCTTTTCCAATGCCCATAGAACTCAAAGAACCAGAATAGAAGTTGAAAGCGCTAATTAAAATTTTGCTTGCATGTAAACCCACAGATAAATC